>CM040243.1:289118591-289460774 GCA_022545495.1 Chrysanthemum lavandulifolium
TCACTATCCAACATATGATGATTTCTAAAACATGACTTTTGTTTTAAGAAATTCCCTTCTTTGTAGTTTTCAAACATACACGGATCGTATCAAGTTTTCAAAGTACAATATACAAAAAAACTTGGTAACGAAGCTCGGTACCAATTGTGGAAAACTAGAAGGGGGTTGAATAGTTTACCAATTTAAAACTTCCTTTAAATATTTAGATCGACTTATGTCAATCTATTTGGTTGTTTTGTTGGACATTGAGAGATAGATAAATAAATGTGTAATGGAAGATAAAGAGTAAGCACATCACCACGACACAAGTTATTTATAGTGGTTCGGCTACAAGGACACCTTCCTTGCCCTACTCCACTCCCCGAGTCACCTACTCGAGAGTTCGTAAGCACTACACCAAACTCCTTATGGCGGAGAAGCCTTCACAACGTCGCTTAACCTTTTTCCGGTACAAAGCTAAATACCGAGTTCTTTCACACCAAGGCGAACCACACCTAACACAACGTCGCCTACCCTTTATACGGTGCTAGGCTAACCACCGAGTTCTTTCACACCTTAGGAGAACTAATCCTATCACAACGTCGCCTACCCTTTATTAGGTACTAGGCTAAGCACCTAGTTCCATTATGGAGGAACTACCACCCTTCACGACACAACACCTATTATCAAGGAGATCTACTCCTTGTTACAACACCATCAAGGATATCACCATCCTTGTGAATAAATAACCACTTATATGTATAACGATGCACCTCATCGATTATCGACCTAAGCATTCTTCCCAAATGCTATTTGATTTGATTCTTAGGCATCCTTCACTAATGCCTTTGACACAACGCTTGGCACCCTTCACTAATGCCTTCATCTTGACACCTTAAGCATTCTTCACTAATGCTTTGACGCGGATGATGAGCATCTTTCACTAATGCTTTCATCTTGACACTTTCGGCATTCTTCACTAATGCCTTCAACCCAACATCTATGAAGAAAGGAAGAACTATCAACAAGAGAACCTTCGTTGTCTTGATGATGACGAAGCATGGCAACTCATGGACTTGAGCTTGCACGTCTTCAAGATGTGATGATCTTTCCTTTAAGAGGAACCTACAAGATCACACAAAAACAAAAGACAAAGACTACATAGATCTCTTGGATCTGAGGTTAGAGGGTTAGTATACTTCGGGGAAGTATGTGTGTAAAAGGATGACAAGTAAGGAAGAAATGGCTCTCTATTTATAGAGAAAATTCTCTACTGTTTCCCCGGATCCCACGGATCCCTTCCACTTGGGATCCGGCTAGCACAAAGCTAGGGATCCGTGGAACGCTCCTCTTTGCCCATGGGTATTTTTGGTTATGGGTCATGGGTTATGGGTTGATCCATGGTTTTCTTTCTAGATACAATGTATCTTAAGGATACAATGAACTTGGTCAGCGGTATATATAAAACCATAGGCTATGGGTCAATACCATTTGCTAGTATACAATGAACTTGGTCAGTGGTATATATAAAACCATGGGTTATGGGTCAATACCATTTGCTAGTTTTACCCATTTAGTATATACTTGTTTTACCCAACTACATTTAATGTATTTGGTCAATGGGTCAAATACTTAAGTTTCTACCCAATATACTACATACTAGTTATGTGTATATTTACCCAAATATGTAAACACTAGTTGTTGTACATATGTAATACTAAATCATAAAATCAATTATACTAGTTTTAGTGTTTTATGTGAAAATGTGAATATGTTAGAAACTATTAGTTCAAACCATTTACGTATTTTATTTGTTTCGTTAATATGATTTTACGTTTGTTATCGACAAAACATTAGAAGATCGTAAAATATAAATAAACGTTTTTACGGCTTATTTGTATTAACAGAAATGATCATGATCGATAAGCGACCACATGGATTAATAAGTTATTGGCGTTCGGATCGTGGCGTGCTATCCCAATGACCTGAGGTATTAGATCATTTGACTTTGTTTCTCACTGGGTATTACGTAAAAGCGTAACGTTGTGTGTTAATGTTGGATTCAGTGTGAGGTAAGGAAATATTGTTTGATGATCAAGATGACAATTTGCTACTCTAAGTTGAAATAGACTAGAGAAGGATATTTTTCCGGGCCCCTTGTGGTGAAAAGATTTGTGGAAGCATGGCCATGCGACAAAGTATCGGGGACACTATGGGAGACAAATCGATTTATGGTAACAAGAAAGGATGAAAGTATTTCGAGATTAACATATCCATGTATGGTACTTTCTTAATAATATTGCAAAGTGCAACGGGATATAGTCATATACCCGAACTCACGCAATAGGGGTTGCTGGAGTTTGATAAATCACTATCTGGGTATTGAATAGGTTCTATGAGTTGGGTACTACAATGTTTTGCTAGTAACCGCTTGGTATAGTTAAAGTGATTATCATGTTGTTATTTTGCACAAGTGAGAGTATGAAAGGATTATGTGCAAAAAACAATGGTATTCGCAACTGGCTTTCACATAAATACCGAAGGGTCACACTAAAAAGAACAAGCAAGCGGAAATAAGAAATGAATGAGGAAATGAAATTAGGACTTACTTTGGAGATTGAAATTAGGACATACGTGCAATTGAAGAGTTAGTGTTGCCTTTGCAGTTTCTTGCCGATCTTACAAAAGATTATGCTTTGTAAGAATCAGGATTTTCTTTGCAGTTAGAATAAAAGACTGCCTTTGAATTTTGTTTTTTCCCTAGAACTTGCTTCTTTCCCGAATCTGATTTAGGCATCTTCTAGGTTTATATGTGTGTTTTGTGTTTAATGTTTTGGGATAATGGAATACAGAGCATAAAACAGGAATGAAAAACGGGACGACCACTTTTATAATGAATAATGCCCCATAATCATTTCCCTAAAAATGTAAATATAGTTTAATTTGTATAATTGATTTCATGTTGATTACAAGATAATTTGGTTAGCTTTAAATAAAGTGTTATGATACATTTTTACATATATCTTACTCATATTAAGCAATCATAAATGATAATGTTATTTATATTTGTGTTTGATGTTTTATATTGATATAAGAAAAATATGTTGTTCATTAAATAATCGTTTTTAGTATTATTCTATACATGCTCTTTGCTTTTAGTACACAAATCCATGAAACTCTCTCGTCCATCGGACGGTCTATAAAATCTGGTAGTGCTGATATTGGAGAATGTGTTTTTTTTTATGGATGGCACCCGTTGGAAATGCGCACGAGTACATCTAACATGTCACCCGCACCCATGGTTTTTTTCTCATCCGCCAGCGGGTATAACTTTTTGCCGATGCCCATGCCTGCGGGTATTAGTTACTCACGGTAAACCAATGAATTAGTAATATGCAACAAAAGGACAAAACAATTATATGATATCTGCATAATAACATATCATATCAATTTTCCGTATACCAAATTTACAAAATACAATATATGTCTAAAATTAGCAAATTAAACATCACTACACTAAATCAGAGTCTTAGTAATTCATTTCACAAGATAAATAAAATAGTTTAAAATATCTTACGCAAAACACAAAATTTCAGTCACTTCGACCTCTTATCATCCTATTTCTTCAACAGCCTCCTCACTGTGTCAAATCAATAACCGTACTTATATTTAATGCGTATAATAAATATTAGTTTAGGATAAATGGGTTTACGGGTACACCCATGGATATTTTGACGGGCACACATGAGTATTTTAAATGAGTGTTATGGGTTTACATTACCTATCACCTTCCACTCACCGATAGGTACGATTTTTCACCCACAACCCACCCGCGGGTGAAAATTTATGAGGTTACCACCCCATTCACGTGCAGTTTTTTTCTTGGCCACTGACATCCCTGGTTTTTCATTTTGGTATATTAAATTAGTGAAAAAGAAACATTTTGAGGGAAAGCAAATTTGTATCCCAACCAACTACATGCACCGGTGCTAATATTAACAAGCTAGGGTTATAAGGGCATTTTCAATGGATTGAACTTCTTGTAAGTGTAATAGAGTGCATATCACATATTATCAAGGTTGTCAGGATCGGGATCCTACCTACGATCGTTTTCGGCTTTGTAAGATCGTAATCGTAGGATCGGATCGGGATCGTAAGATCTTATGAAAATGTATATATTTTTGTATAGGGGTTGTAGTTTTATATTTCTATATAATATTTCATATGATAAACGAATTTAAATGGATAATAAAAGAAAAAGTTATATGTTCAAGTATCGTAGTAGTAGAATATTAGATATATTGCAATGCATACTTGCACAAAGTTACTACATACATGCACGGTGCACCTACTTCTTGTTTTAATGTTTTTTTATTATAGGTTTTTCGTGATACTATTTATGCAAAAAGATAATGTTAATTTATTAGCACGTGATTCCGTAATTTTTCTGTTATAATATATAGATTAATGCAAAAAGATAAAATGATTGTATCAGAAAATGAAACGACATAATTTATAATAGAGGGCAACACAATTTTTTTTTTGATGACCAAATAAATTAAATTAGAATATTCTGATAATATTGCTAAAAAAAATTTCTTAATGACCAAATAAATTAAATTATAATATTCATGCTTTTATATGTAACATAAAATAAAATATGAACAAAATTGGGTCAAGTATGTAGATAGTTTACTTAAAAAACAAGCTTCTGACATTTTACAAAGCACGAAATCGTTTTTCATAATAAACCCAAAAAGACACATCTAAACTATTCATAAATAGTTCATAAAAACATAATGATTTTACATTCATTAATATTGCAAGAGACAATTAATTAACAATACCAAAATAATAATTTTTTTGAAAAATTCTTAGTCATTGGGCTTTAAGACAGAAGCTTATACTTAATAAGTTAATATACTTAATAAGTTAATATAAAAATAAAAATAAATAGGCGATCCGATCCCGCTGCGATCCGGACGATCTTGTTAAGATCTTGACGATCGTGCGATCTTCTGCTCACGATCCTTACCTATTACGATTCATCCCAAAATGTTTAAGATCTTGATCGTTTTTAATTATTTATTTGAATATAATATTTGATGAAAAATATATGAATGTATTGAGTTTTAAATGATCCTCATTGACGTAATTTCATCAAGATCGCGATTATATTACGACCTTACTTATGGAGTACCATAATTTAGTTGATATCCAAATCATTATATTTTAATGAAAAACCCCACTTAATTTATTATATAAAATCTTTGGACAGTACTTTACTAGATTTATTTTAATCTTTGGACAGTACTTTACAGTGGAAGACCCACTTGAACGTAAAGGTGTAGCGTACAGAATTGAATGACATTTATACCAACGAGCTAGAGACTACAATGTATTGAATGATGACTTATGCCAAGGTGTAGCATTGTAGATGGCCTAAAGCCGGGTGGGCCCACCAGTGCTAGTCATAGTACGAGTACTTAGTGTATAAATAGCTGGCTGCGTTTCTTCATACATTGGAAGACTCGTAACTCTATGTAAACCAAACTATTCTGATCGATATTATCGGCATTTGCTAAGCAGTATATATTCTACATTGATCATTTATTGAAAGTTGATTCTGAAGAAACAAAAACTCATAATCTGGCTTAGGCCATATTTATAGTGTTACTAACAAGAAGAAGAAGATAGTTATGGTTCCTCCTGCAAGTGAAGTTGAGTTTACACAAGTCAAATACGATTTCCAACAAGTCCAAGGTCATAATATATCATCACTGTAAATAGATTTTAAGGACTCCAGTCCAGGCTGCTTATATATATACATAATGTCTAGACTTGGTATATATTAAATTAGTTCTTGACTTATATAGTTTTGTTGTATGAATTTGAATTTTTGTAGCTAGATGAATATATTAGAAAGTTAGCTAGCTTAAATCCTCAATGCAAAATTTGATGCAGCCCCACGCTTGGCCGGATTATCACTCAAGCTGTTTACGATACTGATTGAAGCTCCTTTGATTGGTTCTTTGATCACTGCTCACTTAAGAAAGCATAACAAAATGGATCAGGTTCAATATCTATGGCTTTTACAAATTATGCTCTAGCTTTACTATTTTTTTCCCTTTAGCGTTTACTTGTTTAAAGTCGAAAAGAATATGTAACGAGAAATGATAAGGATACGTAAAGTTATGCCATTTTCTTTCTGCCTCAACATATGTGTCATTCACAATCAATGGATGAATGACACGTATGTTTAGGCAGAATATGACCAGAGGCGGACCTATGCATGTTTTAGGTGGTGCCCGGGAACCACCTTGGACGGAAAATTCTTTTAGAAGCGATACATGATTTTTTTCAGGACCTACCTTAGAAATTACTTGGGAACCACCTTAGATGTGAAACTACGAAAGAAGAAACTAAAATAATAGAAAAATAAAAAAAAATTGGGCCGAAAATTAGACTGACATGCCTGGATATAACGAAGAAGATGAAGATATATGATAGTCAAACTCTTTTTCTGGAAATAGCAATTTTAGCATTCTGAACATAGCAATTTATGACATTGTTTTTGTTTTCATTTTGGAAACAACAATTTTAAGTTGGGTTTTAGTCTTTTTCCTTTTTGGAAAAAACAATTCTATGTTTACATTTATTGAGTTTTTGTAATTTGTTATGTATTTATATACTGTATTTTAGCAGTACATATGAATTTTTAAAGGCATTGTTAGTTTTCATAACTTGATAATTTCCATTATATAGTCAATAATTCTATAATATACCAGCATAGAAGATTTGATTTACATTTTACTAACTTATCGTACATATAATACTTTAAAAAAAAAGACATGATACAATTAAGTTTCAAATTGAATCAGTAGATATTGTACGTGACACGACTCTACACATAGACTTTTTGTCTGTGTTATATTATATCCGACAAGACATAAACTGACCCGACCCATTAGCCGGTTGACTAGTTGACCCATTTAGTTTTCGTCTTGATTAAGTAAAGGAACCACCTTAGGTTTTATCCTAGGTCCGCCACTGAATATGACTAGTTTGTGCTAAATGGTATTGCTAACAGATGCTAAGGAATACCGTGATACCTGAGGCACCCATGTTTAAACCCGAGTATCCTCCTCAAGCTTCTATTACTATAACTTCTCATGTGTAACCAGTTAAATTATATTGATATTAGCAGAATTGTGGTAATGCATTGTTTGTACATGAATGGCTGCTATTATTATAAAATGTAACACGGTTAGTTTGACTAATTTTTAAAGAACAAGAAGCTGGAGTAGTTAATCTAGAAGAAGAAGGTAAACCTGAAGATCGAGTTGAGCGACATTAAGATATCTTCCACACCATGATCCTGTTGGCGGATGGAATTCCAAATCAACTTCTTTCCGCCTTTGGAAGATTCGTGATTATGCATATGCTTACGATCGGGCCTTACAACACCGCAATGGTAAGTCGATCTCCCAAACTAAACTTTCGTCATTTCCTAGTATAGTATAAATATCTTGAGAAAGGGACTCACCGCAGTTGTCTGAGAATGTCATCTCGGTGGTGGAAGAATCCAAGAATATGGTACCACAAATGCCTTTATTGATTTCTTTCAACGTTGAGGAAGTTAAAAAAGTGCAAGATCTACGCAAAGGTTTGAGGAAGGTAATGATGCTTTAGCAAGTTTCATACAAGTTAATGCCGGTTTAAAATTCATCCAAGTGTGTTTGCAGGATGTCCTTTGTCGATTTTGGATGGCATTTTCATAGCTGTCAAGGATGATATAGATTGCTATCCCCATCCATCTACCGGTATCTACATCTGCATTTTGACTTTAAACCTTACTTTTATCAGTTTATTTTAAAGGTTAAATGATATTAACAGGTGGGACAACATGGTTGCATAATGTACGTCCTATTAACAAGGATGGGGTTTCTGTATCTAGGTTAAGAAGTTGTGGCGTGATATTTGTAGGGAAGACCAATATGCATGAGTTAGGCTTGGGAGCCACTGGAATGAATCCGCATCATGGGTAATTTTTTTCTAATACATTTTCAAAGTGTATATAAAGCGTAATTTTAAGAATTCGCTTGGTTTTCTCCATGACAGACACCAAGAAACCCACATGACCCGCAAAGGTATCTGAGCGGTTCTTCATCGTGATCCGCATGACTATTGTAGCTTCGGAATATGTTCTGCGCACTAGGATCGATCTTGGAGGTTGTATCAGCGTAGACTAGGATTTTAGTGTATTTTATTGGAATAAACTTTTATGCTCGATGACAAAGGAAGTAATCTTAAATGCGAGTTCAATTCGGATTCCTGCTTCCTTTGTGGTATAATGGGATGAAGACAACGTATGGACGAACCGACATGAAAGGGTGAATTTACCAATCATGAAAAGATCGTTTGTGGTTTTAAACTACTAAAATATACATTACAAACATTAAGAATCTATTGCGGGACATTGTATAGTCCGGGACCGTAGAGGTTATTGGACCAATAGCGTCTAGTGTCGATGATGTTATCTTGGTGTAAGTAACTTGCTTTTTCTGTATGAGGTCTGCGAGTCACCCATATATATTGTATATAAACAAATAAAGAGCTTTAACCTACACGTATGAGTCTCGTTTGTTGTGGTGAATGTTATGACTTATATGCAATATGACTTGTCTCTGGTGTATGCAAACAATGCTTGGATCCTCACTGCTTGATAAAATCGGTTTAAGACCGGTAATTAGAGGACCATATGTCTTCACATTTTCTTCGTTGGTGCATTCGTTTAGTTTGATAATGTTTGTGTAGTCCCCAAGTCTAAAAAGGATATCACTTTGTTACCGATCCCTATTTTATGCAGCCTATCCTTGTTTGCCAAATTTGTCATCGGGTGCGGGTTTTGTTGCTAGTTTACCATTGCGATTAGGGAAGTATACAGAGGTGATTCTTTGTCCTTGTACTTTTGAATGTGGCAAGATCCTTGCTATTTAAGTATTAACCGCACGTATAACTCTTTCAGTGGTTCAATGATGTTAACTCATCTGACATATCCAATACCTGCGAAAATGTTCTTACTTCGTTATCAGAGATTCATGGGTGTGAAGTAAGTCTTCATCTACTTTGATGTTAATTCTTCAACATGTTCAGAATATTGTTTAGAGATCTTACGGCAATCGTTTCTTACCTTTTTTGTGGTTGAAGATAGTAGATATTACTATACCAGAGCTACAACAGATGTTCACAGCACAGGTTGTTTCAAATGGTTCTGAATCGTTATGCTCATTAGTGCCCAGATGCCAAAATTTTGGTCCGATTTAAAGGGGTAAAACTTTTTCATCACAACGTATTTTTGATTAGTTTTTGGGTGTAAACATAAGTGCTACTTCTCTACTTTCTGGAAATATAATACTTGTGTCGATTAGAGGTCGGAAGGTTGATGTTTCATTTTTACAAGTTAAGGTGTCAAATCTGGGAAAGCTGAGTAAAATTTTTGTTTGTAGTATTTAATTTACCATGAACAAACAATTAAGACTTTTGAACAATCCTTCTCTAGTCTTGATATTTAGGACATAGACTTCTGGGAACTTTGGTTGAATTTTTGGAGTTGTGGAAATGTGTGCTTCTGATCAAAACTTTTAGGGTCTTTGTTTTTGCCTACTTTCTGGACAAGTCTAGAGGTTTGATTTTCTATCCACACTTCTGCCATATAATAAAATCTACAAAAATGTTAGGAGTAACCTAAAACATGTGGGAACACCTGTGATTTTTGTTGAATTTTATTTAGCTTGTTTGATGTGTCGGTTCGGTCAAAAGATAACCTTAAAAATGTTGACAAATTTCTGAAAATGTTGAAAACCCTAATTAGGTAACTTTGATGGCTATAATTAGTAAGAATTTAACTTGGACTCTTAAATTGGAATTAAACACATTCTAAGCCCTAAACGTAACTTATTATCATAAGTAAACCTAGGATGGGTTGATTCGGAATGTTACCCGAAAAGATACTAATATTGGAAAGTTACTTAATTCAGAAAGCTATCTAATTCGGGAAAGTTACTAAATATGGAAACCTGCTAATTATGGAAAGTTTCTCAAAACGGAAGGAAACCCTTAGTTTGAAATACGAATAGTTATGAATCTTAAAACTATGAAATGGCTTTCTTAAAATTAAACGATCATTATCCGTGTAGATCCGCGGAGGAAGGAGTAACCTTTAGTTATTTGTGCGTTTCCGATTATTTGATTTACGGTTTGAGGTACAGATATTCTTTCCCTTTTCAGTAGGGATACCTTTGTACGTTATGATCCTTTGATATGATCCCTTGCTATGATTGCCCTTTGATGATCTTTTGCTTGCTTTCTGAATTGATTCGTATGCTATGATTCTTTGGTATGATTCGTTCCATTATGACTTCGGTATAATATGTTATGATATGATTCTATTTTCGTGATTTATACGATTATGATTTGGATATGATTATGACTTTTACGTTCTACCCCTTTTGTTACGAGCCAACTAGTCATGGAGGTACCATGACCATGTCATTGATGGCACCGATGGCATGACACTATCTGGGGCGGTATGATTAGTCCCCGGGGTCCCCATTATGATTTGATATGATTTGTACGATTATATGATTTATTTGGCGCCTTATTTGTATATGTATACATGCCTTAAAAACAAGGTACATATGCCTTATGTACGAGGGGCGTATGGATGCATCCTAGGTTATGATTTATACGGTTATGACGTTTGGGCTATGCGTGCCTTGCACCCTCCTCTCGCACTTTGGTACTTGTGAGGCCTCCCCTCCCTGGACCCTTATGTATGTAGTGTCCTTCATGTAGCATGTTGGACGAATAGGATTATTTGCTCGTGGGCATCCTTTATTTATGTTCTTCATGTGGCATGTTGGACACCTTTTGCTTTGGTACTTCATTATGTTCTCTTCATGACCTGATCCTTTATTGTTTATGATCTCTCATTCACTTTGATTTGTTATCTTTTGGTCATTTGATACGTATGCCTTCCTTCAGTTACTTGTTTAACCTTTCGTTCACCCAGAATCCTTATCTAGTCCATCCACATGTGGGGTTATAGTTATTTGATTTTACTATGCTTTCATTACATGTGGTTACCAAACTTATGCTATCAGATTATCACTTCCTTTGTTATGGTGCTATGACTTCAATATGAAATTCTGATGTTACCAGGTTGATGTATGATTTCTTGATTTATCTATCCCCATGCTAATAAGTGATTACCTGACGTATCCGTTGCCATGATCATACTCCTATTTGTATTTATGGTTGCTTAGTAGTTGTTTCAGCATAATCATTAATATCTACCGGACTAATTAGTTTGCCATGCTTACATTCATTTCCATGATTCCTTGCTCACAGAAATTGGTTTGACTTATGAGTGTACCTATTGAGCAGTTTGGTTGCTGTGCTATAATCTTGCTTAGTATTACTATTGATGTGCTACTTGGTATGATGATTGTTCTGCTTGTCATTGTTGGTTATTTGTCGTGAGTATTTGCCATGCTTGAGTTATACTATGATGTTTTCTGCCCGCCTATAGATTATAGTTTAGTTATACGTAATTGATCTGCTACGTTGCTTGTTTTACCATAACATATTGTTAGTTGTTCCACTGCCTGATACGCTTCCACAAGATCTGATATTTGGCTGTGATTATGATTATGTTTACCAACTCTTTGTGACTATGTTAAATTCTTAATACCTTGGATATGTATATGAGGTTTGTATGAGTTTGCTGATTGTGCTCCTTGCTATGAATTTATTTTGATTTTGTTCTATTTGCATATATGTTATGTTATGTTCTGCAGGTCCCTCATTGACTCATTCCATTTCATTCATTCGTTACGATTTCGTTATTACCTTTTGATTTATTTCGTACCTTTATTATATTGAGCTTTTGTTTCTGTCATATCTGTTCACTGAGCTTTGTAAGCTCAGCCGCCTTTTCTTTTTCCGTGCGTCATGTAATAGTAGGGCTATGGGAAAGAGTAAGAGTTGGGCTTAGCAGACCTACCCAATTTAGACGTTGCATTTGATTATGGATTTATGTTTCAGATTTTGTATTTTGGTTTCATTTTATTTTAGACTTGTAGATTTGGTTATTATGTTGTAAGTTATGATGTTCATGACTTTATATTATTTAAGATAAGACTTCCGTTTGCGTTACTATGCTTTGTATGACACCATAATGTGGCATTTCGACCCGTATCGGGTTGGGGTGTTACAATTATGGTATCAGAGCTGTGGTTTCGTCTTGTTAACCTTAGGATTGACCCGTGAGGAATTGGGTAGACATTAGGCTTAAAATGCTTCGATCTTTTCCGATTCTTTTGATTTTTCGTTCGATTTGACTTGATATTCTTTTATCTTCACCGATTTGACCTTCTTCTTTTCACATTTGATTTTGTTTATTTTTCTTCGCACATTCGTTTGTCGATCTTTTAGATGGAGACTACTCGTGAGTCGAAGATGGTGGAGCCGATCCCGAGTTCTTTGCAATAGTTCTTTGAATTTGAGGGGTTCATGAAGCGAAGCGCATCCGTTCATCGCAATACTACTGGAACATAAAGATGCTGTTGGAGAAAGAGCTGGACAAAACAACAAGAGGAGCAAATACAGAGACGGGATTCAACTGGTGGGCACTGGGAAGGCATAAGAGCGGAGGAAGTATGACATGCATACTTCAGACGTGCAGAGGAAATACTACCAAGATTCGGGCGTATGGTGGTCGACAGATCAACCGTTGAGATGCTGAGAAAATCTATCTGCTTCATATGATTGGGCGCGATTCGTGTTATTCTCAATTGTTTCATCACGCGTTTTGAGTTAGTTTGATATTTTGTTATGTGGTTTTGACCAATGGTGCTTTTCTTCAATTTTTTTTGAGCTTAGCTTGGATGATGGAGCTCTATGGCTTGATTCTTCGGTGTTACTGCAACTTCACGATTCAGCTTATAGCATAACGGCATCTTTTGACCTATTTTTGAATGACCAATGAAAAGGTGCTCGTATGCAAAAAGATTGGTGGATCTAAAACTCATGATCAATTTTGTGTTTGTCTTACGTGTCATTAACTTATTGAGGGCATGTTTGTTTCATGGTTATGGAATAATAGCAATGAAACCATTCCAAGATTCAACTGTTTGGTTGATAGTGGGTCCCAATATCAGGAGTGAAAAAGTGAAATCAAACCCTTAGAGTGAAAGATGACAGGAGAGACTGGTTTCAGTTGATTCTTATTTTCATATGTTTTTTGTCTACCCTTTAATCCACACCTTCAATTAATAAGATTTTTTTATCTCATAGTTCGATGATTTATAGATTTTGATACATTCATAACTGCACCCGGATGTAGCTTCACCTAATCATCTTCAGTAAGTTTCAAGAAGATAACTTTTTTTCACATATTGTTTTTCATGACATGATTAGAATGCCAGAGTGTAAAAATTCTCAATTCAATAATGGATCAATCTTTGAGTTTAGTTGTAGTACAACCAAGGTTGTAAAAATCGCTAGGCGCTAGTGAGGCGGTCGAGTAGGGCCTAGCGATTAATCGGTTAATCGGGGATTAATCGGATTGGAATTTTTATGCACAAAATTATAATTTTAGTTATTTTATCATATTATATGTATGAGAAAAGCATAGTGCATCAAATTTCAAATATTTCAAGTGTTCAAATATAACCATAATACATAGTTCTTCAAAGTTCAAAGTCAAACATAGATATTACATGATTTGTTGACCATTTTAAGCGATCTTTGACCGATTTTGTTCGATTAATCGGTTTGTTGCCTGATTTTTAAGCGATTTTGTTGACCAATTTTTAAGCGGTTTTGTCCGATTAATCCGATTAGACTGATTTTGTCCGATTAATCGGTTTGTTGACCGATTTTTAAGCGATCTTTGACCAAACCGATTAAATAGGCCGATTATGATAAATCAAGGCGCTTAGTGAGCGATCAGCGATTATGCGGGGATTAATCGGACGCCTGGACCGATTTTTACAACAGAGAGTACAACTATTAAATACAGTATATGAGAGAAAGTTTTTATTGTTATATTTTCTTTATATAGGATAAGAAACATATGTATCATTTCTTCTTTCATAAAGATTTGAAGAAAAAAATCTGAAAAAATAGTTTATATAGATTGATGATTGTGTAATTTTGTTTCAGAGTATAAATAAATTCAAAAAAGTATGATACCTATAAGTATCAAACCAAACAACAATATTGGATTTGATTACTTGACTCGTATGTATTCCCATTCCATCTTATATCGAAACTTATATCAGTTATAATTCATGAGAGCAAACCAAACGGACCATGAGTTGTGAAGAAGTTATTTTAAAGACATTATAATGACATCTTACTTTTTTGATGGTATAATGCGTTATTATATGACAAAATCTTTTATAATAGGCCGTTATTATGCCCCTTCAAAGAGTTTTAACACTACATTTTATATAGTAAATGCTAAATCTTAAACCACAAACACCAAACATTATATATTCTAAAATATCATAAAAATCCGGTAAATGGGTAGTACTACTATAAAGGTGTTCAATATACCCTTTATAGCGGATTTTTACCAGATTTGAAAATTTTACTATATTCTTGTAACGTTGTGATTCTATGAGTGCTTATTAACATTTTAAATGAGTTTTTCACGTTTAAGGGTATGTATTCTAAAAAATCCGGTAAATGGGTAGTATTACTATAAAGGTGTTCAATATACCTTTTATTGCGGATTTTTACCATATTTGAAAATTTTACTATATTCTTGTAACATGTGATTCTATGAGTACTTATTAACATTTTAAATTAGTTTTTCACGTTTAAGGGTATATATTCTAAAAAATCCGGTAAATGGGTAGTACTATTATAAAGGTGTTCAATATACCCTTTATAGCGGATTTTTACCATATTTGAAAATTTTACTATATTCTTGTAACATTGTGATTCTATGAGTACTAATTAACATTTTAAATGAGTTTTTCACGTTTAAGGGTATATATTGTAAAAAAATCCATGTTAATACAAATAAACCGTAAAAACGTTTATTAATATTTAACGATCTCTTTGTGTTTTGTTGATAACAAATATAATGTTATCATAAGTAAAATTATAAGGATACATGTTATTTTTGTAAAGCATTTACATATAGTCATTTAATACAGATTGTTGTAATAAATCATTTGTTGTAATAGTTTATTATGATGGGTAAAAACCACAACCCATGAACCATACCCAGGGAGCATATCTATGACCCATGATATTAACCCATAATCCATTGACTAGATGCATTGCATCTATTAGATACATCATGGGCCAACCCATGTCTCATAACCCAAAAACCCATGGGCAAAGAGGAGCGTCTCATGGATCCCTAGAGTTACACTAGACGGATCCCTTAAACTGAATATAGATGTTGAAACAAAATAAATAAATAAAGAATGCCCATTTTAAATAATGGTAATCCTTGAAGTAAAGTGGATGAGGTGTAATATGTTGTATGGCTTTATGCAACTTTCAATTTGACAAAGTCCATTTGGAGTGTAATTTAAGATAAAAGTGATTGTGTGCATATGTGAACCAAAACGTCATTGTCATTTTAGCATTTTTTATTATTATTTTTTTATCATTCACACATTTAAAAATCTATATTCAGTTTGTGTTTTAATTGGGTATAACGAGTCACAAAAGCGGTATTTCGAAATAAGAAAATACGCAACTACATCAAGGTTTGAGGGGCTTGAAGTTCTCATGGACTTAGGAAAATCAGTAACAAAGAGTCATGGTTCTTATTTGTTAGTAAATTCCATTTTACTTAAAGTGAATGAAGTGCATTCTTGAATGCTAAGTTCGAGGGTGTTGTGATTTAGCTAATTCTATAATCCAGTATGACTAAATCACTTGTACCAACCTCGATTAGGTTCATTGACAAGAAGGCAATAATAAAGGATTGAGAAGTGAGGCTCAGGGTCCTAGGGAAATGATCGTGAGAAAGATTAAAAGTAGTGATTGCTTGCTCTCAAAACTTTCTGATACGAGCTAAATCAATCGTCAGGAATCAGAAGTAATGTCGTAGACTTGTGCAAATCGGACGAGGCGTTATTATGAGATTTCGTTTAGTATGTTTTGAATCCGTGAATGAAAGACATTTCAATCTAAAAGTTCCATAGTTAGTTGTCATGGTGGGAGAACTAGATAATGAAAGCAGTTATTGTAAAAGGCGTGATATTATGGGGATTATCAAATTTCGCATGCATTTGCGGGGCCAACGTTGGACGTGACCATGATCGATAAGCGACCACATGGATTAATAAGTTATTGGCATTCGGATCGTTGCGTAATATCCGAATGACCCGAGGTATTAGATCATTTGACTTTGTTTCTCGCCGGGTATTACGTAAAAGCGTAATGTTGTGTGTTAATGTTGGATTTAATGTGAGGTAAGGAAATATTGTTTGATGATCAAGATGAGAATTTGCTACTCTTAGTTGAAATAGACTAGAGAAGGATATATTTCCGGGCCCCTTGTGGTGAAAATATTTGTAGAAGCATGGCCATGCGACAAAGTATCTGGGACACTTTGGGAGACAAATCGATTCACGGTAACAAGAAAGGTTGAAAGTATTTCGAGATTAACATATCCATGTATGATACTTTCTAAAATATTGCAAAGTGCAACGGGATATAGGCATATACCCGAACTCACGCAATAAGGGTTGCTGGAGTTTGATAAATCACTATCTGGGTATTGAATCGGTTTCTATGAGTTGGGTACTATAATGTTTTGCTAGTAATTGCTTGGTATAGTTAAAGTGGTTCTCATGTTGTTGTTTTGCACAAGTGAGAATCTGAAATGATTATGTGCAAAGAACAACGGTTTTCACAACTGGCTTTCATATAAATACCAAAGGGTCACACTAAAAAGAACAAGCAAGCGGAAATAAGAAACGAATGATGAAATGAAATTAGGACTAATTTTAGAGATTGAAATTAGGACATACATGCAGTTGAAGAGTTAGTGTTGCCTTTGCAGTTTCTTACCGATCTTACAAAAGATTATGCTTTGTAAGAATCAGGATTTTCTTTGCAGTTAGAATAAAAGACCGCCTTTGACATTTGGTTTTTTTCCTAAACCTTGCTTCTTTCTGAATCTTATTTAGGCATCTTCTAGGTTTATATGTGTGTTCTGTGTGTAATGTTTTGGGATAGTGGAATACAGAGCATAAAACAGGAATGAAAAACGGGACGGCCACTTTTCTAATAAACAGTTAAAACTTAATGAATAGTGCCCCTTAATATTTTCCCTAAATGTTAATATAGTTTAATTTGTATGATCGATTTCATGTTGATTATAAGACAATTTGGTTAGCTTTTAATAAAGTGTTATGATACATTTTTACATAAATTTTACTCATATTAAGCAATCAGAAATGATAATGTTATTTATTTTATGTTTGCTGTTTTATATTGATATAAGAAAAATATGTTGTTCATTAAATAATCATTTTTTGTATTATTCTATACATGCTCTTTGCTTTTAGTACACAAATCCATGAAACTCTCGTCCGATACGGTCTATAAAATCTAGTAGTACTGATGTTGGAGAATGTGTTTTTTATGGATGGCACCCGTGTGCAATGGGCACGGGTACATCTAACCCGTCACCTGCACCCATGGTTTTTTCTCATCCGCTAGCGGGTATAACTTTTCGCTCATGCCCATGGCTGCGGGTATTTGTTGCTCACGGTAAACCAATGAATTAGTAATATGCAACAAAAAGACAAAACAATGATATGAAATCTCCATAATAACATACCATATCAATTTGTCATATACAAAGTTTACAAAATACAATATATATCTAAAACTAGCAAATCAAACATTACTACACCAAATCAGAGTCTTACTAGTTCATTTCACGAAATAAAATAGTTTAAAAGATCTTACGCAAAACACAAAATTCCGTCACTTCCGCCTTTTATCATCTTATTTCTTTAACAGCCTCCTCACTGTGTCAAATCAACAAGCGCTGTTACGTGTTCTTTGGGAGGTTTCTCCAGGATCGAAAATAATCAAAACAATAATCATGTAATCATGCAAACAGAAGTGAATAAATAGAGATAAAGAAGATATGGGTTGAACCTTTAATAAACTGATATTGATAATGAAAAGGGTTGATGTTTACAGAGAATCCTAAACCTATTTATACTAGATGAAGCGGCACCTTGGAAGAGAATACAGTTTCACCATAACTGTTTCTAATCATTATAACTATTCTAAACCCTAAATAACCGTTTAACTATCTATTGGGTTTGTTGACCTGAGGCCCAAACCGAAATCTAATCTACAGGCTTCATGTTTTGACCCATCTTGTTCTCTTTGGCATGTTAGACATTAGAAGCGTCCAACATATTCCCCCTAATGTCGATATGCCAAAATATTCTTCAATCTTCAAACCTGCATTTTTTTTATATATATCTTCTTTGTCCTTGATGCCTTTTATCTTGCTCTTGATCCTTGGTGTTGATGACTTTTTGGCTTCTAATTGAACCAAATTCCAGCAGGGTTAGTGCCGCCATCACCACTTAAATTTATATGACTTTTGGTTTGTTGTGCAAATGTTTTAATAACCTTTTCTTTGCATCTCGCAACAAACAGCCTTTCTTCTCCTTTCCCAACCAGTGTGGGTCTTCGGGTTTGGCATAAATCTTGCCTTCATCAACCCTCTCGGTTGATACTACTCTCATAGGTTCTTTATTGAACCGAGATCTTGGCTATCTAAATTCTTCCTTTTGTTATAAATCTCTTATAACCGGGCAAACCAACAAGTCTTTTTTCTTTTCTTTCTTTCTCTTGAGACTGTTGTCTCTTTTCTTCTTGGTCAACCACCGTCTTGGTGTTGTAACCGTTTCTAAATCCTTTCTTCTTAATTGGCATGGCTTCCTTCTTGGTGATTGAACATGAATTGTTGTTGTTTGATCCCCTTTGGCTCTGATATCACTGTTACACAGGTTCTTTGGGAGGTTTTTCAAGGATCGAAAATAATCAAAACAATAATCATGTAATCATGCAAACAGAAGCGAATAAATAGAAAGAAATGAATCAAATAATTCCGATAAAATAGCAAACCGTTTTTCTCTCATAACCGTTTCCCACCATTTTCGCTTTTCTTAAAACCTTCATTTTCCTTCATCAGCTTCCTCAAAACTTAACCAATTCAAATTCTAATTACATCATTAGTTTCAGCTCATCATTCCGCACGATATGATGTGTTTTGATTTGAATTTCGTTATGATTTGATAAAACCCCCAATTTGAAGTTTTGGCGAAAATTTCAATTTTCATTTTTTTTCATCAATTGTTAATTCTTTTCATTCGTTACATATAACTCATTACTGTATTCATTTGTGATCATGTCAAATCGTAAGAAAACACTAAAAAGGCAAATTAGGGCTCCTAATCGATATAATGATCATGTTGTGGGGAAATTAAGCCAAAAACGTAATGAAAAGGATACTGAATTGGACAAGATTGATGATAGGGTGTCAGATCAGGTTGAATTTGTGATTTTTGATGAAGAAATCATAAATGAGGGTAGTAAACAATGGGAATTAACTGCATGTGGTTATTTTGTGGGTTATAGAATGACTATGCATGAATTAAGCTTTCATTTGTTCAAAATGTGGAGTAAATTTGGGCTTAAACAGATTCTTAATAATGGCAATGGCACTTTTGTGTTTAAGTTCAATAATGCTCAGGGTCTGCAAACTGTGATTGAAAGTGGGCCCTGGATTGTGAATAATAAGCCAATGGTGGTGCAAAAGTGGAATACTAACATAAACCTTGATAAGTCTGAACCTGAAACACTACCTATTTGGATCAAACTACTTAACCTCCCTTTAGAAGCCTGGAGCACAAAAGGATTGAGTGCTTTGGCTAGTAAAATAGGTAAACCTCTAATTATGGATGCTATGACAACCAAGATGTGCACTCATGGAGTGGGTAGACTTGGTTTTACAAGGGTGTTAGTTGAGGCTAAGGCATGCAAGGGATCGGATGATTCTATTGATGTGTTGTACAAAAGTAGAGAGGATGGAAGACAATTTGTGAAGAAAGTGCAAGTGGAATATGACTGGAAACCACCCTTGTGCTCTCATTGCAAAGTTTTTGGGCATTCTTTTGAAAAGTGTTTGAAAAGGGATAGAACTGGTGAACAAGAGAAAGAGAATCAGAGGATGAGGAAGGTTTTACACAAGCTAATACTAGAAAAGTTAAACAGAACAAGCAGGTACCACTTCCAAAACCCAAAGAGAAGGCTACAACACCTCAAAAGATGTATAAACTTGTTGAGAAACAAAATGTTAGCACTGATAAGACAAGTGAACAACATAATGTACCAAAAGCAAATCCTAGGAAAGCATGGAATGTTAATAAAGAGGTAGTGCAAGCTGTAAGAACTACTGCAAATAGATACTCTGCTTTAACAAATCAAGATGAAGGACAAGAAGTTAATTAGGATAATGTGAATGGAGACAAGTTTAATGAGAAGGATAAAGAAACAATGATTAATTTGGTAACTAAGAAAGTGCAGCCTACTGTTGAGGTAACTGATAAATGGAGTCACATGATGAGAAGATTTTTTAAAGATAGTTGGGAAGCAAAGTATGGAAAGGAAGGTAATCATAATAAGGGGATAGTGAATGATAAGGAAGTATATGCAGATAAGTCCAAAATGGCTTGTTTTATGAATGAGAATGAGGTATCTGGGAAGGGTAATGGTCTTTTTACTAATTCTCAATGAATGATCTCAAGATAGCTGCCTGGAATATTAGAGGTTTGGGTACAACCTCTAAACAAAATGAAGTAAAGAATTTAATTTGGAATGAAAAATTGAGTATATGTGCAGTGTTAGAAACCCATATGAAGAAAAACAGAATTGATAAAGTATGCTCTAATGTTTTTGGAAGCTGGTGTTGATACAAAAGTTAGACGTTCCTTATTTGGGTTCTGATTCCGTATCAATTGGTTCTTAATGCTTGAGACCTGCGCACTAAGAAAACAGAAAACACCGTTAGGCTTATCAGGATTGTCTCCACGATTATCCTCCAGTGAGAGTAAGTAATTAATTTAGGTATAGTTAGGAATTAGGGTTTTGTAAATCGTACCTTTAATTATGGATGGGGTTCCCTTTATATACACACAAAATCCTTGTTGGTTTCATGTTCCCCAACCTTCGGCGTATCCCGCCTAAGTCGGTTGGTAAACGATTATCTCCAAAGTTAGGAGATATCCGATATTCTATTCCATAAATAACTTTGGGTTTGGGCCTTTGTGAGCCCAAACACTTATCGGCTTAACCCAGTTCGTGCTGGGCTCGCTAGTAGCGGTCATTGGTCGGGTTTGTGACCCGAATGTAGACTATACGTCATCATGTCCCCCCAGTCTAGTATGCGCAGTGACTAACTGCGGTTGCTAGACTAATAGTTGCAGCCAATAAAATCTGCGAAGCGTAGCGAAGAAGCTAAAAGGTTTCCTACCTTGTAAAAAATACTCGGTGAATCTAGTCACAATATTTCAAATGAATGCCTCGTAAATCGGGAGAAAGTAACTGTTACGGTGTCACGTCAATTCATCCTATCCACATATTGGAGATAGTGGGATCCATGTGTCAATCATCGCGTGGTTGTAAAACCTATATAAGCATCCGCCTCCTCATTATTGTGTTCTGTAATTGAGCGTGGTACACCAGTCATGTGCTTTGTTTCCCATGCAAAAATATCCAGATTCTGTTGCAAGAGTGCGCACACGGTTGTCCTGCCTTTATCAGACAGAGATCCCCCAATTGATACTTCTTGATCTGGGTAGTCAGGATGAATTGCAATCCTCATGTTTGGTACTTTAGGTGCTACTGCTCGAATGTGCGTCGTCTCACATGCAACCGTGTTACATTCTTTAGGTGATACAGTGGTATTGTAGAGGTAATAATGCCTCCTTCCACTGGAATTTGAGCATTCCATGCGTCAGAGATGGTACTGCATATGGTCGAAATTCCTGGTCTTCCGATAATGCCATTGTATGGAGAAGGGATTTAATTACCATAAAATTCATCCAAGCTGTGTGGAGTGCTCCCGATTGCCAACTTTGACTAGAAGGCGAGTTGTCCCATGGGCCATATCTTTTCTCCCGTAAAGCCACCAACGCTGCATGGCGGGCTTAATCGATCACAGATATCGGTCGCAGCTTGCTTGAAACAATGTTCGTACATTATGTCTGCAGATGCTCCTCCATCAACATACATTCGGTGGATATCGTGACCCCCTGCATTAATTTCAATGGTGAGCGGTTCTACAACTACGTTGTCCGCAGTCAAGGAGGGGAAAGAGATTTCACTTCCACGGGAAAACGTCTGGCTGATCTTCTGCCTAGTTACTCGCTGCCATGATTGTATTTGGGTGCGCCATCCTTCTTGTTCCTTGTTTTTGCATATCTTTTCCTTCCTTAATATTCTTGACTAAATGGTCCAATCTGCCTTCTTTACCAACTTATCAATTAGTTGGCTTAATTGGACACACTCATTAGTGGTGTGGCCCTTCCGTCCATGGTAATCGCAGATCCATTCCCCACGCGCTATCTTCCGGGGTGCGCATTGGTGGGGTCTCGGAAGTTCGCGCTTCCGTCACGAATATCTCCTTTGGAGTCTTGGTTAGCGGGTGTATTTGTCATTATCTCGTCCGCTCCCTCGCTACGGTAGTTCTTGTTGCGGTTGCTACTTTGGTCCGTGGATTGTCTCCGGGACTGTTCTTGTGGCCTGTAGTTTGAGTAGCCCTTCCTACTATCCGTCGCGGCTGCTTCTCCTTGGATAAAGGACCTTGTCCGTTTCATAAGTTCATCAAAGGTTTGGGGAATCTTGTCGTTCAACCTTTTGATGAGTTCTGAGTTATTGATCCCATTCATAAACCCCGAGATCTTCGATTCGGCATGCTTTAACCTCAGATGCACTCATCTTTGAAGCGCCTACATGAGCACTTGTAGATTTCCACTACTTTTTTACCCTAGCGAGTTCGACAGGGTTTTGGCACACTTTTTCCTCTCGAGTGAAGTTTAGGCGAAATGCCTTCGCAATTCTTCAAAACCATCAATGCTTCGCGTGAAGCTTCATCAACCGCCATACAGACACCACTAATGTGGAATTAAACATATGGCACCACACGGGTTGTGGCCAATTCTCGATGGTAGCCGCTGATTCAAAATTTTTTAGGTGATCGTCTGGATCACCTGTTCCGTCATAGGTTTTTACATTAGCGGACATGCGCCTTCTCTTGTTTTCTGAGAAATCACTAATGCGCCGAGTGAACGCATCCACCTTTTGGCGGCTCGAGGGAAGAGACATATCTTCCTCCTTATGGTCGCGATATCTTCCCCTGGATTTCCAGTGTCCGGTTACCGTCCTCGTTGTCCGAGGAATTACCGTAGGACGCGCTTTCCTTTTGTCGCCGCTGCGCCTACCGTCTCGAGGAGTCTCCAGGGATGAACTTTTTCTCTTTCGGCGCTTGCCGACCGCCCCTCGAATCCGAACTTGAAGGGCTTCCACTTGGGGAGCGCCATCGTCCAAGTCTCGCCTCGAACCTCGCGGCTTCAAGCACATCGTGGACATTGATACGCCGCCCATCCTCTTCATGTCCTTCCAGATACTGCAGTTCGGCTTCATCGCTCTCCACTCTCCTCCCAACTCTGGTAAACACTGGGGGTCGGCGGCTATTCTTTCCGTGCTTATCCCTCTGATGGCGCGATTGGGAAGTCTCAGTGTCGAAGTTTAGTCGGGCTTTTAGACTCTGGTTCGACCTCTTTTTTGCCTCCTCTTGCATGAGTACCACCAAGGTTTCGTAGTTTTGGGACACGAAGTCGCTTGGTGCTAATTCAGGTGCGACTCCTTCTAGTGCAAGAATATCTGCTTCCATATCCGGACTCTCGCTAGAGAGGTGCGCCTCGCGTTTTTGTAAGGTCCTTTTCTAGTAGGGGAGTGGTATAAAGATTACGTAGTGGATCTTCTACGTTGGTTGTTGTTGTGTCAGCATGGGTTGTTCCCGTACACTGTTCCACTGTCGGGAAGATCAGATCTGATCCTGACCCTTGATTTTTAGCCGCGCTGGTTGTTCTAGAGGCTTGTTTAAGGGCTGATCCGCTTTGTTGTTTCTTCCCTTGTAAGTCACCATGCGATCGCTGATTTTGGTTTCCTTTCTTCGTCATTCTAGTTCTTAGTGTTGGGTCCCACGGATGGCGCCACTTGTTGATACAAAAGTTGGACGTTCCTTATTTGGGTTCTGATTCCCTATCAATTGGTTCTTAATGCTTGAGACCTGCGCACTAAGAAAATAGAAAACACCGTTAGGCTTACCGTGGGATTGTCTCCCACGATTATCCTCCGGCGTGAGAGTAAGTAATTGATTTAGGGTATAGTTAGGAATTAGGGTTTTGTAAATCTTACCTTTAATTAGGGATGGGGTTCCCTTTATATACACATGAAATCCTTGTTGGTTTCGTGTTCCCCAACCTTCGGCGCATCCCGCCTAAGTCGGTTGGTAAACGATTATCTCCAAAGTTAGGAGATATCCGATATCCTATTCCATAAATAACTTTGGTGTTTGGGCCTTTGTGAGCCCAAACACTTATCGGCTTAGCCTAGTTCGTGCTGGGCTCGCTAGTAGCTGTCATTGGTCGGGTTTGTGACCCGAATGTAGACTATACGTCATCAGCTGGCAATGGCAAAATAATGTTCATCTGAGTATGAAAGGTTGTAGGATTGCAGTGGGCTGGGATGGTAGTAATGTTAGATGCTCTTTTATTCATGCTACTTCTCAAGCCATGATGTATATGATTGAAGTTCTGAGTACACAACAAGTTCTCTATTGCACTTTCATCTATGCTGCTAATAAAGGGAAAGATAGATGAGAGTTATGGAAAGATCTTGTTTTGTTCAAAAGAATTGTTGGGAATGTTCCTTGGGCTATTATGGAGATGTGAATGTCTGCTTAAATCTTAGTGATCACTCGTATGAATATCCCATTTTACTCAAGACATGGTTGAATTTCAAGATTGTATTAATGAAATTGAGATGGAAGATATTAATAGTTATGGGTTGCATTTCACATGGACAAAAAGCTTGTTCAATCCTGATGCTACTGTGTTAATGAAAATTGACAGGGTAATGGGAAATAGCAGCTTGATGTCTCAGTATAATTGTGCTAATACTATGTTCTTACCTTATGGAGTTTCTGATCATAGTCCTGCTATTCTGATTATTCCTCAAGCTATGGTCAAGAAAAATAAGTCATTCGTGTTTGTTAATTATATTCTTTGATAAGCTAGAATTTCAAGAGCTTGTAAAGGAAAAATGGAACACCGATATTCAAGGCCATGCTATGTTCAAGATTGTTAAAAAGCTAGAAACCCTTAAACCTTATCTCAATAAGTCGAATCGAACAATGGAAACTTGTTTAAAAAGTTATTGAGTTAAAAGTAAGCTCTCGATGTACAAGCTAAAATTGATCTTGATCCTGTGAACAAGGCTTTGAGAAGTGAAGAATGTGATTTATTGAAAGAGTATAAAATTGTTGTTTCTGATGAAGAGAAGCTGCTAAGGCAAAAAGCAAAAGTTACCTTGCTTAATGAGGGTGATAAAAACACAGCTTACTTTCACAAAGTGCTTAATGGGAAAATCAATAGAAGCAGAATTATGACAATCTGTGGGGAAGATGGTACTAGACATGACTATAAGGAAGTGGCTCAACAGTTTGTTAAACAATTTGAAGGTTTTTTGGGGGGTTAATCCTGGTGTGAGTAGCTTCAGTGATGATGATGATAGGCTGTTTGATAAGAAAGTCCCTGATGATGAAGCTGCTATCATGATCAGGGAAGTGACTGATGCTGAAGTTAAAGAGGCTTTATTTGATATTGATGATGATAAGGCTCCTGGGCCTGATGGTTTCACTTCAAAATTTTTCAAAAAAGCTTGGTCTACTATTAAAAAGGATTTTTGTGATGCAGTTAAAGACGTCTTTGTATCAGGAATGCTTCTTGGGGAAGTAAATGCAACTCTCATTGCTCTAGTCCCTAAGTCTAGCACTCCTAAAAAGGTGTCTGACTATAGACCTATTGCATGTTGTAATGTCATTTACAAATGCATTAGCAAAATCCTAACAAACAGGATCAAGAATGCCCTCAGTTATGTGGTTGAAGAAAATCAAAGTGCTTTTATACCAGGAAGAGCAATCACTGACAATATCCTTTTAACTCAAGAGCTGATCAAGGGTTATAACTGTAAAAATGGTCCTAAAAGAGTGTCTTTTAAAATTGACATTCAAAAGGCATATGATACAGTCAATTGGCATTTTTTAGAAGTGATTTTATTCAAATTTGGCTTTCCTAAAAAGATGGTTGACTGGATCATGACTTGTATCACTACTGCAAAGTTCACCATATGTGTTAATGGAGAAAGGTATGGGTATTTCAATGGAGGTAGTGGGGTGAGGCGGGGATCCTATTTCTCCTTATATTTTCACCCTAGTAATGGAAATCTTGAACTTGATTCTTAAGGATGAGATTAGCGAACGTAGCTTTCAAGTATCATTTTGTTGCAAACAATTAAAGATCACTCATCTATGCTTTCGATGACTTAATCATGTTATGCCATGGTGGAATGGAATCTGCTCTTACTCTTAAGAAAGCTCTCAACAAGTTTAGTGCAGTTTCAGGTCTTCATCCTAATCCAAGTAAATGTACTATGTTTTTTGGTAGCCTTGACGATGACACTATTAGAGCTATTAGCTGCATTATGCCTTTCAAAGAAGGAAAGCTTCTAGTGAGATATCTAGGTATCCCATTGGTTACAAAGAAAATTGGAGTTGCTGACTGCAAAATTCTGGTGGATAAAGTCCAAAGCAAGCTTAATGATTGGAAAAATAAAAGTCTTTCTTATGCAGGAAGAGCTCAGTTAATTGCATCTGTTTTGTCATCAATGCAATTATATCGGGGTTCGTGTTTTGCTCCCTAAGATCGTGGTTAATGATATTGAGTCTTTATTCAAGAAATTTCTTTGGACAAGGTGATAGTTGTAAAGGTAAAGCAAGAGTGGCTTGGATTGATGTGTGCAGGCCTAAAGATCAAGGAGGGTTGGGTTTTAAACCTTTGGAATTATGGAATAGAACTTTACTGTCAAAGCATCTATGGAATGTGGCTTCAAGGAAAGAATCTCTTTGGGTCAAGTGGATAAATGTGGTCAAACTTAAAAACAGAAGTGTTTGGGATGTGGCTGCTGATAAAAATGATAGTTGGTTCTAGAAGTGTATTTTAAGCCTAAGAGATTGGGTTGGAAATCATATGAGATATCAAGTTGAGGATGGAAAAACAATTAGTGTATGGCATGACAAGTGGCATAATGATCTGATATTAGCCAATTATATCAGTAAAAAAGAGGTGTACTATGCTGGTTTTAATGATAGTACTAGACTAGCAGATGTGATTGATGATGGTGAATGGAAATGGCCTATGCAATTATAACAACCCGTAAAATTTCCGGATTATTATAATAAGATTTATCACGTCAGAAAATTCAAAACAATTATTTTCTGACAAAATGCCAATATCTAAAATTTAAAAACGAGAGGTCATTTCGTTTCTTTAGAAATAAGACACCGCACATACAATACTTTCCCACAAAGTATCTGTGAAATTTATTATTGTCCAAGTTAATATGTAAGCATACATAAGTTTAATCCATTGTTCAAAAGTTATTCAGATATCTTTAGCAAGAGCATACAAGACTAAAAATAAATCTCGAGATAAGAGAAAATACACTTTTCATCAATCACTAATAATTTACTTAAAGAAAACGAAATTATCTCGTGAATTGAGAAATCACTAAGACCGCACGCATACCGACACCAAATTAATAACGGCAAACAATTATAATCAAATTTCAACGAAATAAGAATGACATAATATTACGCTTAAGAAATCGCTTACGAAAATATAATTTTATATTTTCGATACTGAAGGAAAATTTTCTTTCGATGATTCGACAAAACGCGGTGTGTCTAATGTTAATAAAACAAAATTTAGTCTACCCTTATCCCTAGCTTGTTCCTCCCCAAAACAAACCCAGGTCTCTCTTCTTTCCTAACTCTAGAAAACTCACACCTCCCTTTTTAGTGAAAAAGCCAACACATCATCAAGCTAGTCAACAAGAAAGAGAGAAGAAGATATTGATGTGTCCTTATCTCCCTCCCACGCGTATGGAATCAAACACAGAAACAATCCCTCTTTGGGGGAATAAAACCCAGGAACTCTACTGTCTCCCTTCTCCAAATAGGTACCTATTCACTGAAGCCATCACTTTCTTGAGTTAAAGAGGTCGGCGGTGGAACAAGACCTGAGCTAAGAAGAATGATATAACATGGCCAAGACGAGAAAGAGATCTTGTAAACTTTTGATGATATGTTATCCTTGGTCATATTCTTGTTAAAATTGCTAAAACAAATTTTATCGACAAAATGGAAATAAAAATTTGATATTAATTGTTGTTGTTGTTAGTGTGGTAAAAACATAAGTTAAAACTTGTTAATAGGCTTATCTTAATTTCGGCTTAATCCTCAGCCTATTCAGCGTACGTGTGTTTCAGGCTAAAGTCTTGTTGCTCGTAACCACTGCTAGTCTCGACTGAGATTAAAACCTCAATCGAGGTACTTGTTTTATGTGTTGTCCCGAACAGCCACCAAGGCTCATAAGGGTGTGATTGGGTCGAGACCCTCACTTTGATCGAGTAGTACTCGACTTCACTAGTCATCAGTCGAGTGGGACTTACTGTAAAGTTGTTGCCTTGATAGTCTCACAAGGATCTTGCGTTTGTAATTGTATCAAGACACCCAAAGGGGGTCATTTTGATCACTTTGTATGAACTTATGAGACCCCGTAACCGCACGAGTAACAAGACCACGGGTTGTACCCGACCTCGAAATCACTAGTCGAGTGTGGGCTTCGTCATTCTTGTTTTAGTTCCTGTACCAACAGACCCAAAGAAGTCTATATGGGTGTATGTAATCAAGTCTCTATGCTCCCTGGATTATACCCTCTTACTTTGAAAGTCATGTTTGTTTCAATGTGTAAGTAAACTCAAAAGGTGTTTACTTTTGTTTCAAAATCACCCCGAAGGGTGTTTGATGTCGAAGACTACAAGAATGTGGTCGATAGAGTCTTGTGAGCTTGTTCGGCTAGATCAAATAAGTATTAAGGTTGTTTTATCCTTGTGTCTGATTGAATCCCGTCAAGCCAAAAACCTTTCAAGCATGTTCTGGTAATAGTATTGAACTTGGACCTTAAGCCCGGTTTCTCAAGGTGTTTACACTGGGCTGCAAGCCCATCTGAGTCATAAGGGTTTGTTGAGTTGAGCCACACCGAGCCCAACATCCAATGTCATATAGCACACCCGAGTTCAGTTTTCACACGACAAACATGTCAAATATTGCACTTCCATTATAACCATCAAATTGATAAATCAATGTATAAAATAATAGAATACCTTTTAAATAGATTAATAAACATGTCTTCTAAACATGTCTTCGCGACGTACAATATATCATTAGGATTATTAAAAACGCAAGGCACAAAATAAATGGTAAACATGTAAACAATAAATAGAGATTTGAAAGACGTGTTATGGAAATAAAATGAGTTATTTTGTGCAACAAGACTAGAAAACCTTTATATTTTACTAAGGTATCAAACTTGTAGACAATTCTATATAGATATTAATTTGGATATAAACACTTGATAAAACCTAATATAAACTTTGACATTAGTCACATCGGGTAAATAAGGTATATACCCGGGTCTTACCCGATCTTCGGCAAATATATTTTTGTAACACATCATTATAGCAACCAGAATAAATAGAATATACACTCGGCTCATGTCAAACTTCCTCTAAACATGTTTACTATTTTACGACTTCCAAATGAAATATATTTCTGAAATCATTAAGACGAGTTATATTTGCAACCTTTCAAAACATAATTATCATTTTGATATATATTTGATAACACTCACATTGTGTTTAAAAAATACAAATTTCGTATAAACTAAGATAACACTTAATTTTCTGTAAATACATAAGTGTATATACTCAATATGTATGTATACGTATCTCTCTCACATGCGTCTTATTTTATATATGTACAACCTTGTGTACATCATCCCTCGGTTATCATCAAACTAAAGTCTTGTTCATCCTTGATATCTTTTCTGCGTGTACCTTTCCAAGTATTATCATTTGGTCATCATTGAACCAAAGTCGAAATTCTTTCCTTGAGATTCCTTCCATGTCATCCTTCCTAAGCCGAGATCTACCCAAGTCTTTGTAAATTGTTCTAAGATAAATGATGCCACATCAACAACAACAACAACAAAGCAAACATTTAAAATCTATAAAGTTAGTTAAACTTTATCGAGTCTTAAACATAAAGACTAAATTGTCAGACAATTAGGTTGCGTGTGTCGGAGCCGCACTATCATCCTTTGATTTAATTCCTTTTAGACTTCCTATTGCACATTGCAAGGTGAGTTTCATAGCCCCTACTTTTACTTGTTTTATAAGCTGTTTGGGGAAGATACATGCTCATTTTTACTTAAATGATTTAATTACTAAAATTTCGCATTCTATGCATACTATGCCCTTTGATTGATATGTTTTAAGATACATCATACATAGATGCTTTAAGGACCACACCAAAACCTTTGACCTAGAATATTACGCACTTAGCCTAAGTCTTTAGATCCCAAATTGCCACTTTTCATGAACCGTCAATTCCTGCCGGAAGCGCGAATGTTATAAATAGATCTATTGGGTTGACTCCTGTTCGGTTGACCCATTGGGTCAAGGCGAAACATATAGCATGTCGGGACCGAGTGTATTGGGATAAACACTCGCCATGGGCTCCTTATTTGTATGACTTCCTTGTGCATACATAAACTGTCGTAGCTTCGGTTGCATGAACTTAGTGCTAGCGTAATAGATTCAATATATGACATTATATTCGTTGTAATGTACATATACCATACTTATGGTCCACTAATGAAATCTCTTTTATGAATTGAAATCATAAACTTTATGACATTATGCAAGACGTAATGATCATCAAAAACCAAATTTGAAACAGTGTACTGAAATCCCTTTTAAATAAACCTATGAACTCACCAACAGTGGTGACCCTTTTAGCATGTATCTTGAGCTTTGAGGTGATAGCTTATCTTTGGAGGCGCAAGGCAAGGGCATGGCATGGTCATAGATGACTCGATTTATGTATTGGGATCACCTTTATATAATGGGCCATTTTCCGCACTAATTAATAATGTAAACATTGTTTTTAAGAATGAATAAAAGTTTATTTATGAAAAACCAATTGTTCTATGCTTATGTTGTGATACCAATTTAGTAGCACCCCAATACTTGTATGCTTCCGCTGAGCCATTTTGGGGGTGTTACAGCAATGGTTAGTCAAATATCCTCAATTACAAAATATTTCTGTTCCTATGCTTAATAACAACACTGATAAGCCTGTGTGGGTGGACAAGAATGGGAATTTTAAAAAGTTCACCATTAGTACAATTTGGATGGATATGAAGGAAGACATTGGTCAAGTTGGCTGGAAGAACCTTGTATGGCATTCTCACTGTGTACCTAAACATACTTTCATTCTATGGCTTGCTATTAGACAAAATTTGTGCACTCAAGATAAGCTGCAGAGATGGTACCCCAACAACATTTATGAGTGCAGCTTATGTGAGAAAGAATTGGACTCACACAGTCACTTGTTTTTCAAATGTGAGTTCACTATGCAGATTTGGAAATCTATCTGCAAGATTGCTAAGATTAATTCAACAGATAGCACTTGGGAAGGAATTGTTAATAAAATGAGTATTGAAGCCAATGGGAAAGGGATTTGGGAGGTTATTAAAAAGCTATGTCTTCTCGCATCGAGATACTACATTTGGCAAGAGAGAATAGCAGAATTTTCACTAGCCAAAAAAGAAGTGCAGATGATATAGTTAAGGTAATATGTGATGAAATCAAGGCAAGAATGGTTTCAATCAAGCTCAAGCAAACTATAAATGTTCTCAATGCGTCAAGCTAGTTGGAACATTAAGTTTGACAGGAAAATTTAATGGAAGATTGGTAGTCTGTTGGATCAAATTTACATGAGTTTTGACTGTGAGACAGGGGACTTAAAGGAGTACTTGGCAAAGTATGAAGTTCATAAGTTTGGGATTTGGTTTTATATGGAAATAATGGATCCGTTTGGCACATGTATAAGAGCTCTTAGTCAATATTATTCGCTTATATCAAGCCATTACAATGGATAGTTACCTTGTATCTTGGAGTCCTAATTGGTGCGACCGTACCTATCATAGTCTCATTGTTTGTTCGATCCGCCTTGGGGGCCGGACAAAGAATGTTTGGCTAGTTAGAGGTCTAATTCAATATGGATGTACCATAAAGTAGGAACTATCATTGTGAAGGGTAAATGGCTGTGGGACAGTGCATGATGGGTGGAATAGAGAGGAATGAAAGATGATCCTTCTTGGTCCACCCAATGCACTGTCAAGGAGGAAAGGATGGTCATCATGGAGGGAGTGTGTTCCCAAGCAATTGAAGCCTTCCATTGAGAGGGAAATGTAGGTTGTCTTGGCAGAGCCCCCATGGATGGGATATGGGTTCCTAGTGATGCCTCTTTCCATTTCTGTTTTGTCTACTGTGGTGGAAGGTTGAGTAGCTTAATAGAATGGAATAGAGGAAATGTAGCTAGATGGTGGTGCTTTAAAGGTGTGAATTAACAAGTTGTATTGTGCAAGAAGTATGTGTTTCTGATGAAGTCTGGATGCTGGTTCTTTTAGACATTTTAGTAAGGCCTGATATTGGATAAGCTTGTATAGTTGTCTGATAGTTGTTTTTTGTATTGAGATTTGGGTGATGTCCAAATCTTGTTTTCCTATCTTTATGTTTGTACATATTTGGAGGTTATATAAATATTCTCACCTTTGCACAAAAAAAAAAGCAAATAAATAGAGATAAAGAAGATATGGGTTGAACCCTTAATAAACTGATATTGATAATGAAAAGGGTTGATGTTTACAGAGAATCCTAAACCTATTTATACTAGATGAAGCGGCACCTTAGAAGAGAATACCGTTTCACCGTAACTGTTTCTAATCATTATAACTATTCTAAACCCTAAATAACCGTTTAACTATCTATTGGGTTTGTTGACCTGACGCCCAAACCGAAATCTAATCTACAGGCTTCATGTTTTGACCCATATTGTTCTCTTTGGCATGTTAGACATTAGAAGCGTCCAACAAGCGCACTAATATTTAGTTAGTATAATAAATTTTAGTTTAACGAAGATGGGTTTACGGGTACACCCACGGGTAATCTGACAGGCACACCCATAAGTATTTTAAATGAGTGTTATGGGTTTACATTACCTTTCACCCGCTACTCAGTGATGGGTACGATTTTCCACCCACGACCCGCCCGCATGTGAAAATTTATGAGGTCACCCACCCATTCATGGGCAGCTTTTTGTCGGCCATTGACATCCCTCGTTTTTCATTTTGGTATAGTATTAAGTTAATGAAAAAGAAACATTTTGAGGGAAAGCAAATTTGTATCCCAACGACAAGCACCAGTGCTAATATCAACAAGCAAATTTATGAGGCCCACCAGTGCTAGCTGGCTGAGTTTCTTCATACATTGGAAGACACGTAACTCTATGTAAACCAAACTATTCTATCTGATCGATATTATATATCGGCATTTGCTAAGCAATATATATATATATATTCTACATTCATCTTTTACAAGAAGAAGAAGAAGAAGAAGAAGAAGAAGATAGTAGTTATGGTTCCTGCAAGTGAAGTTGAGTTTACACAAGTTAAATACGATTTCCAACAAGTCCAAGGTCATATATATATCATCACTAATAATATCACATTGTATTTATTAGTATTTGATTATTTACTAGCTGTATATATAATTTGTTAGACTTGTGTAAAGTATATATTTCGCCCCTAGCTAGCTACGTGTCTTGGATAACTTATAAGCAGAAATCTAGCTAGCTAATTAAGAAATCCATTGTTATCGTACGTGTAGTTTGTTAAAATAAGCCAATCCAAATTCGGTGTTATGGTACGTGGTTAGCTAGCTAGCTAACTAAAACATCCGCATCTCCCAACTTGTCTTTGAGCTTAACTTGAAAAGCCATTTGGCCGGTCTCAAGTACTCCGTAAATTATTACTCACATAGGTGTTTTCATGTTTAGGGAAATGTACGTAGTCTGCTTGATGAAAAGGTGAATTAGTAGGTGTCTTGGATGAAAGTTGTTCTTGTATTCATCCATTAGGATGTTGTATTTTCTTTGCTGACATATTGATGGGGTTTATGATTTGCAGCCCCGCGTTTGGCAGGATTATTACTCAAGCTGTTTACGATATTGATTGAAGCTCCTTTGATTGGTTCTTTGATCACTGCTCACTTAAGAAAGCAGAACAAAATGGATCAGGTTCAGTGTATATGGCTTTTACAAATTATGCTCTAGCTTTACTATTTTTTTCCCTTTAGCATTTACTTGTTTAAATTCAAAATGAGAAATGATTAGGATACGTCAAGTTAGGATGAATGACACATATGTTTAGGCACAGTTAGAACGGCCACTTCATTGCAATCTAATGCCTAAACATATTTATGTTTGGAGTCTTTACACGAGTTTAGACCCAAACTCAGGTGGGAGGATAGACTTAAGCTCCACATGAAGGAGCTTCTCCTGTCCGAAGACATGATCTCAGATAGGAAGGCGTGGAGAGATAGAATTAGGATCGGCGGGTAGTACCGGCTTGTTGTTTAGCGGGTGTTGGTTGTTTTGGGCGTTTAGTGGGCTAGGTGCTTTGCCTTAGTTTTAGGCCACGCGCGTAGCTTTCCCCTTATTTGCGTTTGTTTTGGCCCCGTGTGTTTCTCCGTTTTTGTTTGCCTGCTTTTCTTGCCTCTTGCGTTTTGGTTTTTGCTTTGCCCCAGCCGTAGGCCCCTCGCGTTGCTTTGCTCTGCTTTGTGGTGCTTACCTAGGTTTGTTTGCTTTGTTTTGTTAGCGTGTTTTGCTTGCTTTTTGCCTGCTTGTTGCATGTTTGTCTTTTGCCTCTCTTCTTTCTGCTTTTCTCCCACCCGCACACCTGCACTAGCCGGAGGTCTCTTTGGAAGCAGTCTCCCTACTCCCGGGTTTATCCTTGGGTAGGGGTAGCATCTGTCTACACTCTACCTCCCCCATACCCTGCCCTGGCGGGATTGGGTATGTTGTTGTTGTTGTTGTTGTTGTTGTAGTATTTACACGAGTTTGTGTTGAATGGTATAATTTGCTTACAGATGCTAAGGAATACCGTGATACCTGAGGCACCCATGTTTAAACCCGAGTATCCTCCTCAAGGTACTATTACTATAACTTCTCATGTGTAACCAGTTACTAAATTATATTGACATTAGCAGAATTGTGGTAATGCATTGTTTGTACATGTATGGCTGCTATTACTATATAATGTAACACGATTGGTTTGACTAATTAATAAAGAACAAGAAGCTGGAGTAGTTAATCTAGAAGAAGAAGGTAAACCTGAAGATCGAGTTGAATCAGCATTAAGGTGTCTTCCACACCATGATCCTGCTGGCAGATCAAATTCCAAATCAACTTCTTTCCGCTACTGGAAGATTCATGATTATGCATATGCTTACAGATCAGGCCTTACAACACCGGCAGTGGTAAGTCGATCTCCTCAAACTAAACTTTCGTCATTTCCTAGTCTAGTCTAAATATACTGAGAAAGGGACTCACTGCAGGTTGCCGAAAATGTCATCTCAGCGGTGGAAGAATCCAAGAATATGGTACCACAAATGCCTTTATTGATTTCTTTCGACGTTGAGGAAGTTAGAAAACAGGCTGCAGCATCTACGCAAAGGTTTGAGGAAGGTAATGATGCTTTAGCAAGTTTCATACAAGTTAATGCCGGTTTAAAATTCATCCGAGTGTGTTTTCAGGATGTCCTTTGTCGATTTTGGATGGCATTTTCATGGCAGTCAAGGATGATACAGATTGCTATCCCCATCCATCTACAGGTATCTACATCTGCATTTTGACTTTAAACCTTACTTTTATCAATTTAGAAGATTTATTTTAAAGGGTAAATTAATGATATAAACAGGTGGGACCACATGGTTGCATAACGTACGTCCTGTTAACAAGGATGGGGTTTCTGTATCTAGGTTGAGAAGCTGTGGCGTGATATTTGTAGGGAAGACCAATATGCATGAGTTAGGCTTGGGAGCCACTGGAATGAATCCGCATCATGGGTAAGTTTTTCTAATACATTTTCAAAGTGTATATAAAGCGTCGTTTTAAGAATCCACTTGGTTTTCTCCCATGACAGGACACCAAGAAACCCACATGACCCGCAAAGGTATACAGGCGGTTCTTCATCAGGATCCGCAGCTATTGTAGCTTCTGGAATATGTTCTGCTGCACTAGGATCAGATGCTGGAGGTTGTATCAGCGTAGACTAGGATTTTAGTGTATTTTATTGGAATAAACTTTTATGCTCAGTGACAAAAGGAAGTAATCTTAAATGACAGGTTCAATTCAATTCCTGCTTCCCTTTGTGGTATAGTGGGACTGAAGACAACGTATGGACGAACTGACATGAAAGGGTGAATTTACCAATCATGAAAAGATATGTTTGTGGTTTTAAACTACTAAAATATACATTACAAACGTTAAGAATCTATTGCAGGACATTGTATAGTCCCGGGACCGTAGAGGTTATTGGACCAATAGCGTCTAGTGTTGATGATGTTATGCTGGTGTAAGTGACTTGCTTTGTTCCTGTATGAGGTCTGCGAGTCACCCATATATATTGTATATAAACAAAGAGCTTTGACATACACGTATGAGTCTCGTTTGTTGTGGCTGAATGTTATGACTTATATGCAATATTGACTTGTTTCTACAGGTATGCAGCAATGCTGGGATCCTCACCTGCTGATAAAATCAGTTTACGACCGGTAATAAGAGTACCATATGTCTTCACATTTTCTGCGTTGGTGCATTCGTTTAGTTGGATAATGTTTGTGTAATCCACAAGTATAAAAAGGATATCACTTTGTTATCCGATCCCTATTTTATGCAGCCTATTCCTTGTTTGCCAAATTTGTCATCGGGTGCGGGTTCTGTTGCTAGTTTACCATTGCGATTAGGGAAGTATACAGAGGTGATTCTTTGTCCTTGTACTTTTTAGTGTGGCCAGATCCTTGCTATTTAAGTATTAACCGCACGTATAACTCTTTCAGTGGTTCAATGATGTTAACTCACCTGACATATCCAATACCTGTGAAAATGTTCTTACTTCGTTATCAGAGATTCATAGGTGTGAAGTAAGTCTTCATCTACTTTGATGTTAATTCTTCGACATGTTCAAAAAATTGTTTAGAGGTCTTACGGCAATTCATTTCATACCTTTTTTTTGTGGTTGAAGATAGTAGATATTACTATACCAGAGCTACAACAGATGTTCACAGCACAGGTTGTTTCATATGGTTCTGAATCATTATGCTCATTAATGCCCAAATGCCAAAATGGGTATGGTACTATGGTTTTATATAACGTTAGGAGCTGACCTGTCAAGTCTTGGTTATAATAAGGTTGTTTGCGTTTTCTCTCATGCAGAGAGTATAAAAAACTTGCACTGGATAGTCGTATACCTTTGGCACTTTTTAAGTCATTCTCAGCTTCAGATTATGTTGCTGCTCAACGTTTTAGGTAAACACTTATCATTACGTAGTAAACTTGATTTCTTGTCTTCCAGTCTTCATTATGCCCTTCAGTTCCAGTATATTGAAAGCTAGCATTAGCATTTAATCGGTTATGCACAGGCGGAGATTTATGTATTACCACATGGAAATATTTAAGAAGGTTGACGTCATCGTGACCCCGACAACAGGGTATGATAAACGCAGCCTTGAAATTATCAGCACATACTCTTAAGATTAAACAAGTACTTATTTTTTACTTTTACAGCATGACTGCTCCTATGATTCACCCAAGCGCACTCAGCTGTGGTGAATCAGATCTCGAGGTTACAGGTTCTTTATTAACCATACTCAGCTGAGAATCCAAGAATCTTCTCCTGTTATAGCATTTTACTCTTCTACTAATTGTGCTAGCCTTACGAGTATGATACGCTCCGTTATTTCATTGGAGGTCTGATCTATCAGTTAAACTTAGACCCGTCTCATAGAGATGGGACCCACAAAAGCGAAATGACCTGGACCATAACCAATAAGTCCTAAAATGTCTTATAGTTGCACCTTTTATTTAGCTACATATGTGATGTTTTTTTTTCTGCAGGTAACCTAATGAAATTTGCAGTAACAGCAAATGTTCTTGGATTCCCGGCCATTTCTGTTCCTGTAAGTGTTGAAATTATGCAAAGCCAATCACCCGGACAGCTTGCCATTTGATTATCTGATATTTTAGTGTTAAAAATCATATTGGATGATTAGTTTCATAGCAGCTGCAACAAACTCAATCTGTAATAGTATTTTTAACCAACATATTATTTTGCTTTCGAAGGTTGGTTACGACAAGCGAGGACTTCCAATAGGCTTGCAATTGATTGGACGGCCTTGGGGTGAAGCTACAATTTTGTGTCTGGCTGCTGCCATTGAGGTAACATACTAACATCGCATCCTAAATAGTTCATTTGACCTTAAAAGTCATCGTGTAGGCTTATAATACCATAGTTGAATGTACTAACACTAAGCATCCGTTGATTATTTGCAATTTCAGCAACAATGGCAACCTAAGAAGAAGCCTGTAATATATTTCGATGTTTTAAAGGCTGATTGAGAAACGATGATCACTGATCACTGCTCATGGTCATGATGAACAGGACTTCAAAGTTGTAACTTTTGCTTGATAATATAGAGTTAGGATACTTGTAAAATAAAGAGCACCAGTATAAGAGATGATATAAGATAAGTGCATACTTGTTTTCAATCATAGTTCGATATTTGACCTTGATTTCACTCATATTCACCCTTGAAGAATTGAGTTCGAGCTTTGCACAACCCTTTATCATCAATTCACTCCTTATATTTTAACTAACTTTGATTTTTCATTTGTTGTGAGTTCCTGTATTACTTGTGTACTGCCTAAACTGCATGTTCTGCTCATCTTAAGGACTCCACTGATGATAATAATGTTTAATTTGTATATCAATGACTCTTCAATTCTTTCGTTATATTAAACAGGCACGTAGCCCATGAACTGAACATGGGTTGTGTCACATGACTTATATCTCAACCTTAAAGGTAAGATAATTCCACATATGTTGCAATATATAAATGAAAGGTTTATTAGCGTAAAATCGTCATCTTATCACTTTTTTTGTATTTTACGTTTTTTTTCTTGACACCAACCTTTTGAATTTGTCTTCAATTTGTGTCTTTCATTATTTCATCGTGAAACGACCATTTTACCTTTCAAAATTTGAAAAATAAGGTTAAAATGGTCACAAAGACACACACAAAGACGATTTTAAAGGTTGGTGTCAAGTTGAGAAAAAAACGAATAACATCTGATAAAAAAGTGACAAATATAATCGATTTTATGCTAATAACCCTAAATGAAATGGCACCTAGATGGTTCACAACCTGTTTCTGTAATCTACATGTTTGTTGGAAAAATTCTCGAAGTAGAACAGTCACTACAAGAATCAGGAAAACATGCGACGAGTAAAATGCCACGCCACTTTGGCGTCGGCACCATACACGCTACACGACAAAAAAACCGCTTGACCAGGGGGAAGTGCATTGAATTTTTTTGTCAACATAATGCCGACGTCAGGGCTTCGGCACCATAAAAGTCAAATTTGACTTTGTATTTTCAAGCAATTTTTTTGCGGGATCTTTTGGCGCTCGCATATTCCCGACGCCCAGTCGTCGGGAAGATAAATCTATATAATTGATGGGCGGATTAGCGTGTGATTATTGCTAATCAATTTTATTTTAACGTTGCCAACGCCCGGGCGTCGGGAGTAATAAATGGATTATTTATTTTGTTATTATGCCGACGACAGGGCGTCGGCAACGTTACGAGCCAAAAATGATATAGGCGCCAACTTTTCCCGCCAAAGCTTACTTATATAATTTTACTAATATTAATTTTATTTTAAATAAGAGTATTTGTATTAAAAAAAAGTAAATAATTTACTCGTTTAGCATGTTACGTATATAACTTTAATTGAACATGTTACGTATAATTATTTAACAGTGTTCAATTTTAAACATACTTATATAATTTTATTTTTTTACAGTTGAACCTAACCGATCATCCTCAATTCGGCAAAACACAAATAAACACAAAAAAAACCAATCGTCAATTCGCACAAAACACACATAACAATGGCTGATTACACGCCGGAATAGGAGTGGACAATGGTTTTATCGTCGATGTATCTCTTTAATGAAGTTCTTAATACGTATGGCGCCGAAAATTATGATGAATATGGTTCTTATCAGAACATAGCCCCGTGGATGAGAGACCGGATTCTGAAATGGTTGAGGAAAAAGCAATATTACATACGTATTATTCCAACAATAACAACATCAACAACATCAACATCAACACCAACAATAAAAACAACTACAAGAACAACAACGACAACAACTACATACGAAGATTTTTCATGTCACCTAACAGCTCACGAAGTATTGCATCCGACTGACATGCGTTGTCATCAGGAATCCTTGCCATTTCAAGTCTTGCCTCCAACATCCTTACTCTTGTCTCTAGCACTGTTTTTGTGATTCCAAAGATGTTTATCCTAAGATCTTTGCCATTACAACTTGAGCACTCGTTGGTGCGGATCCGAACCTTGAGATGTTGAAGCGTAAGAGATTATTCTTAAGTACTCGTCAAATTGACTCTTCCAAATAAAATATCCGCACCCATGCTCTTTTTGTCTGGGCTGTTACATAATAAAAAATTATAAGAGATTACAACCCAATTATTTGTATATTTACATAAATAAGAAATGTATGATTGTTCACCTTCAACAGAGGACATGCATAATATTGCCATCCAGATGAATTTTCTGTATGTGATGTTCTTAGTCTTATATTTTCTGCTCCACAAGAACACATAAAAGGATTATATGGCTCCATTTCAGGTTTTGAAATTTGTGTGAAGATAAGAGGTTGTGAGGTTGAGTGGTTTTGAGGATAAGAGGTTGTAAAATTCGTGTGAAGATAAAAGGACTATATAATATGTTTGTCAGGTTGGTGGGAAGTTTTGGCGCCACTTTTTTTGTCGGAAATTTTGGCGCCATTTTTTGGTGGGAAATTTTGGCGCCATTTTTTTGGTGGGAAATTTTGGCACCAGTATTTTTAACATGACCCGTTTTATGCATGTGAAATCCAGTATTTTTTGGTTGGACTCGGTCGTTTAACATGTTACGTATAACCATAGCACCTAGACGCGTTCGTTTAACATGTTACGTATAACCATAGCACCTAGACGCGTTCGTTTAACATGTTACGTATAACCATATCACCTAGACTCGGTCGTTTAACATGTTACGTATGACCATAGCACCTAGACTCGTTCGTTTAACATGTTACGTATAACCATATCACTTAGACTCGGTCGTTTAACATGACACGTATAACCATAGCACCTAGACTCGGTCGTTTAACAAGTTACGTATAACCATAGCACCTAGACTCGTTCGTTTAACATGTTACGTATAACCATACCACCTAGAATCGTTCGTTTAACATGTTACGTATAACCATATCACTTAGACTCGGTCGTTTAACATGTTACGTATGACCATAGCACCTAGAATCGGTCGTTTAACAAGTTACGTAGAACCATAACACCTAGACTCGGTCGTTTAACATGTTACGTATAACCATAACACCTAGACTCGGTCGTTTAACATGTTACGTATGACCATAGCACCTAGACTCGTTCGTTTAACATGTTACGTATAACCATAGCACCTAGACTCGTTCGTTTAACATTGTGAAAAACTAGAAGGAGGGGTTGAATAGTTTTACAGATTAAAACTTCGTTTTAAACTATTTAGATCGACTTATGTCAATCTAGTTGATGTATATGTTGGATGTTGATAGATAAGTATATAAATAAGTAATGCAAAGGTAAAGAGTAAGAAACACAAAACCACGACACGAGTGTTTATAGTGGTTCGGCTACAAGGACACCTTCCTTGCCCTACTCCACTCCTCGATTCACCTAATCGAGAGTTTGTAAGCACCACACAACACAAAATCCTTGTGGCGGAGAAGCCTTCACAACGTCGCCCACTCTTTTTCCGGTACAAGGCTAGACACCGGGTTCTTCTACGAGGTAGAACCAAACCTATCACAACGTCGCCTACACTTTATCCGGTACAAGGCTAGATACCGAGTTCCATTACAAAGAAGGAACTACTACCTAAAACTACACGACACCTATCCCAAAGGAGACCCACTCCTTATTACAACATCATCAAGGATATCAATATCCTTTAAACCAAACTAACTATCTTGTACATCGATGCACCATATCGATTGTACACCCTTGGCACCATTTACTAATGCCTTTGACACGACCCTTTGGCACCTTTTACTAATGCCTTTGATATGACCCTTCGGCACCCTTCACTAATGCATTTGACACAAACCTTCGGCACCTTTCACTAATGCCTTCTACTTGACCTGTTTGGCATCTTTCACTTATGCCTTCAACACAACACTTCTAAGGAGGGAGGAAAGAACTATCAACAAGATAACTTCAGTAGTCTTGATGATGATGAAGCTTGGCAACCCATGGACTTGAGCTTGCTCGACTTCAAGAGATGGTGATCTCGCCTTTAAGAGGAACCTAGAGAATCACACAAACACAAAACTACATAGAAAGATCCTTTGGATCTGAGGTTAGAGAGTTTACAATACTAGGAGAAAGTATGTGTAAAAGGGGTGAGTTACAATAAAGAAATGGCTCACTATTTATAGGCAAAAACATCTACTGTTCCCCGGATCCCACGGATCCTTTACTTGAGGGATCCGTCTAGTGTAATCTGAGGGATCCGTGGACGCTCCTCCATATTTGGGTTATGGGTCATGGATCATAGGTCATGGGTTACCCAAATAGATACAATGTATCTAAACATTGGATCATGGGTATGGTTTAGGTCCATGAGTCATGATCCATGGATAATACCTAACATGACTTCATGCGTGATGTCATGCAATGGATCATGGGTTATGGATCAAGCTCCATGTGTATGGGTCATGTACTTTGGGTTTTACCCAACTACATTCAATGTATCTAGTCAATGGGTCAAGTACTTAGATTTTTACCCATTACAATATATACTAAGTATATATAAGTACATATTCATATTATGTAAACACTAGTTGTTATACATATGCATTTCTATAAGTTGTAAACAATATTACTTGTTTAGTGTTTTATATGAAAACGTAAGTGTGTTAGTAAACTATTGGCTCAAACTATTTATGTATTTTATTTATTTCGTTAAAATGATTTTACGTTTGTTATCGACAAAATATTAGAAAATCGTAAAATATAAATAAACTTTTTTACGGCTTATTTGTATTGACAATTTACCCCTTTTTGTTGATGACAAAACATAAGATTATTTTAAGGAAAAACTAAAGTTCGTAAAAGTTTGAATTGGAGTTTTTACTCTCTTCTCCCTCTTTTTGTCGATACAAAAAGAGCGTCGAAAAGAAACTAACACATTGTTTTAAGAAAACATGTGAAAGGTAAAAATATGAAAAATAGAGAGTAAGAGAAGAGAAGAATTCTCTTCTTAGCTCCTCCTTGACGGGTGCTTCCCTTTGTGAGGGCGTCAAGTAATTAGGAAGACTAAGTGAGTGTTTTGCAATTATGTTTGCAAATGGTTTCGTCTATGACGAAAATGCTCCCCCTTTACGAGTGTTCCTTTGTGAGGAGGACGTCAAGTAGTAATATAAATCCTATGTGAAAGTATTACAAGCGTTTTTGCAATGTGTTGCTTTGACAAGAAGCTCCCCCTAGTTTTGGGTGTCAAAGTCTTCATGTGTATATTGAAAATCTGCAAAACAAAGGTTAGAAAACAATTATATGATGCATAATTTCCTGCAAATGAGACTCAAATTAGTAAAAAATTCTTCTGTTGCACGGATCCCACAGTTCCTCCTTGGGAGGGATCCGTGTAGTCAAAAGTCAAGGATCCGTCTGCCTGTAATCTCAATTCAGCAATATGGGTGTAAAATGTGATGTCAACATTAACAAGAGTTATGTATTAAGGTACCAAACATATTATCCAAACCACATAGCATTCAACATGTAATATCATTCAATAAAAATGAGAGAAATGATGTACATAACTCTAAAGCTAAGAAAATGATCTAAACATGAAGTATGATTCCTAATCAATCAAAGTTAAGCTTAAGACTAGAGCACCACTTGAATCCCTAAGCTCAAGGAATTTTAGGTTTGTTGACCTCATCGAAACGTTTAAGGAGGTGATCGAACATGAAACGTAGCTCGTCACGTACTACATGTACCAAACCTTCAACATGTTGACAATGATAACAATCTTTGTCATGGCTATGGAATGGTGGTGGTAGGAAAGGAGTGGCTTGAGATGGAAGGTTGGGTTGAGGTTCCACAAAAGAAGAGTTTTGTAGAGGTATGTTTGAAGAAGTTGGAGGTGGTTCAACTAAGGATTCTTGTGGTGATATAGAGGTGTCTACTTCCATGTGATCCGGTTGTTGGTTCCTCATAATCCAAAATGGACTATTAGAGGGTGATGGAGAAAAGGATACCGGTGCTAGTGTCGTTTTAACACCGTGGTTTTGTTGTTGCGCTATTATTTCTAATGAGGAGAATGTTGGCAATGGTGGAGGATGAGTTGGCCTAGAAGGAAAGTCCTCTAAATTATAGAGGTGTGGAGATGAAAGTGGAGTGGTGAATGATATGGCTCTAGGCACTAAGGGTGATGATTTAGTGGAAATTGGGATGTTTGGTTTAGGAGGTATAGTAGTGTTTGGCAAGGGTAGTTTTGTGAGAACAATCCTTTTGGGGATTGGTTTGATTGGTTGAGTTATTTGAGAAGGAATCCTAGCATTAGTGGTTTTAACGGGTGGTGATTCGGTTGAAGAGATTTCATGAACAACCAGCAAGTTTCTTGGGTGGTCCTTTGGTGAATGAGTTAGCACTAGGAGCTTTTCTCATGATGAAATGATAAATGGATAGTGAAATAGAGGCTTTTAGTTGCTGAGAATGATGTTATGAATGGTGACTTAGAGGTACTAACAAAAGGTGTTTATAAAGGAAAGGAATTGGTAAGTGAATTCAAAGCTTAAACCACTAAAATCCTTCAAAATGCAATAATTTGCATGCACAAGAGTCAACTTCAGAGTTGCACTGATCAAGGGAGTCAATTAAGACAAGATGGAGTGTTCAAGTTAGCAAGAAAAGCTTGAAATGATTGTTTTAGCTAGGATTAGCTGAATCTGTGCAGCCGGTTCCCACGGTTCCCTCCAATAAGGGATCCATCTAGGCTAAACCTAGGTATCCGGCTCTCAGCAGCCAAGAAAAGGGAAAATGATGTTTTGTAGGGTCTAGAACCTATACATTTTGAGTGTTTCAGTCTTCTTAGGTGTCTTAAATGATCAAGTGAAATGAGTGAGGATAGCTAATGATTGTCTTTTATAGAAAAAATGGGACTTTATGAGTACCAATGGGTGATCAAGAATGACATTAAGAGTTTTGAGAGTGTCAAGTGGAGTCAAATGATCCTAGAGATCAGATGGTAGTTTAAAAGAGATTTGGAAAATTCCTTAAAAATCATGATAAATGAAAAACTAGTTTTTGGCCTATTTTGGGGTAAGAATGACTAAAATGAGTTTGCTAAAGTTGAGAGAAATATCAAGCTAAGTGTTTTGAGATGTGAGGAATAATGTGTGAGCATTAGAGCGAAAATATGGTGAGTTTTGGTGGAGTGATAAATTAAAAAACACCTTGAATGTGATCCTAAGTTAAATATGAGTGAGTGTGAGACCTACTGAGCTTGAGAAAGACTTGAGTGATCCTAAAAAATCATGTTTAGCTAGTATGATGTGGTCTATAAGAATGGTTTGAAGTGTGAAGGCCTGCAAATCCACTTCTGTCTGCCCGTATCCCACGGATCCTTCATATGAGGGATCCGGCTAGTTATAGCCTAGGGATCCGACTACTGCAGATCATTAGCTTTACTGCAAATGTGCAAAGCTTGAACTTAGGTGGCGTACATTAAAACCAGTGTTTTCTAAAGAAATCAAACATCTACATAAGCAAGATATCAAATGATCAATTAACGTTTTATTTCATGGGAATGATCATATTACAACGATAAAAGATGAATCCTAAGGATTGAATCTAGTTGGAGAAAAGACTAGGTTTCTTGTGCATTTTTTGTTTGATGGATCGTCAAATGGATGGTGAGTATTTTTGGATTTAGGGACGAAGAATTTCGTGATGTGAGATGTGTTCAAAGGTTCCATCATTTTGTTCACAAGTACATATAGAGGACTTCGAAATTGAGGATGAAAGTAAATGATATGATGTTAAAGGCGTGTTAGGAACATTCCATATGGAATTAGTTTGTTCTTGTTGCCTTGAAGGTTTACAATTCGTCTTGCGAAGAAATAGGTGAGATTGTATGGTTGTTGGGTTAGGAGACAAAACATTATGTGAGCACAACAAGCGGGAAGAATCTCTTGATTTCCCCTAAGACTCCAAACATTTTCATGTAGAATGACTGCGAGAGGTTTAAGATCATCTCGGATATCACGTGTATAGATTATGTTTGGATTTGAGTAATTGGATCGAGAAGTGCATAACATGCGAGTTAATTCTTGAGGGGAAGGTATGTGTGAACAATATGGTCTGTTTTCTTCATGGTAGTTGAAGAGAGAATCAGAAGACCAATCTTTAGTGAAGGCACATTGTCCATGATTTGGAATTCGGAGAATGTGAGCAAATTGCCCAACAGTTAAGACAAACTTTTGGTTTTTGATCCAAAACCACAGTGATAGAGATCGATCCTCGTTACGAACGAGTTCAACTTGACGGAAAAATTCCTTAACAAACCGTGGATAGATTTTCTCGTTAATTTCAAGAAGGCCTTCTAGTCCTATGGTTCGGAATGAAGTATTGATACCTTCCTGGTATAGTAGAGGTGAGTCAACAATACGTCCTTCATGAAAGCAACGAGTTTCGAGATTATTGAACACACGGACATGATTGCCAGGTGTGTTAGGATCAAGGGAGATATTAGGAATGTAGACGCAAGTGAGTTGAAAGTCGAATTCATACTCATGAGTCATGATGAGACCTATGGAAGTGAAATTAATAATTTACATAAGCAAGATAAGATAAAGTGATGCATCAAAAGAGAGGACATTCAATAGGTGAAAATAATCTCCTAATGTTTTCATTGATTACTCTTATTTTTATTAACAATGACAATTAACTCACTTTGTTCTAACATTCTAGTAGGGTTTTTCCTTTTATGGTAAGTTTTTATGAAGTGGTTTTTAAGTTGCATGAGTTTATGTTTCCCAGTTCCACGGTTCTCCCGGTTCCCTTTTAAAAGGGATCCGGCTAGTTAAACATTAGGGACTCGTGGATCTGCAGTGTGACAGAAAACAGGGTGACGTAAAATTAATTTTTTGCAACTTTTAGGTTTGTAAAAAGAAGTGTGTTTTAGCCAATATTTACTTCTTAAGCATGCATTGTAGATTTCGAAAATATGTCAAGGTTTTTCAAAGATATGAATGAAAAATATGACAAACACATTATGAGAAGTAAACGAGATAAACTAAGACATTAGTAATATTTCATTTCAATGATAAGAGCAATACAAAGGATTGGATAAATGATACAAATGTAGATTAACAACACAAAGTACATGTCTCCATGAGAAAACTTGATCATGGGATACACGAGAGCGATGAGTTTCAATACGATGATCACGAAGGCGATGTAAACCATGATGATGAAATTCTTCCTTGGTTTTGATTTTTCGAAATGATGATGCAAGACGGTTTCCTAATGAAGCCACGTATATCACTAAAGCATATGTTAAAACTTAAGAAAATAAGATATAATATAACCATATAGGTTCCTATGCAAGCATACTTATTCTAAGCTAATTTTGTTTAGAGATAATTTGTAAGAGAATCATACCTTTAATGCAAATTTGAGTGTCCTTTACTTTTGACAAAAAATTATCAATAGACAACTCCGGTTCCTTCAAGATCTAGTTGGTAGTTTAAGATACCTTCTTAGAAAGGGTAATCTTGTTACCAATGGATTCTTATGGTTTGATTAAAATGAGCTTTAACTAGACAAAATGACAAGAAAGGTTAGTGCATTTTGTAAAATAAGAAAAAAATAATAATTGATGTTGTCATCCAATCAACATCCTACAAAGTGTTTTTAAGACATGGTGTTTATTTTTATAAAAGCCTTCTTTGTAGTTTTCAATCATACACGGATCGTATCAAGTTTTTAAAGTACAACATACTCTAAGAAACTTGGTAACGAAGCTCTGATACCAATTGTGGAAAACTATAAGGGGGTTTGAATAGTTTCTGGATTAAAACTTCGTTTTAAACTATTTAGATCGACTTATGTCAATCTAGTTGATGTGTATGTTGGATCTTGATAGATAAGTATATAAATAAGTAATGCAAAGGTAAAAAGTAAGAAACACAAAACTACGACATGAGCGTTTATAGTGGTTCGGCTACAAGAACACCTTCCTTGCCCTACTCCACTCCCCAAGTCACCTACTCGAGAGTTTGTAAGCACTACACAACACAAAATCCTTGTGGCGGAGAAGCCTTTACAACGTCGCCCGCTCTTTATCCGGTACAAGGCTAGACACCGGGTTCTTCCACGAGGTAGAACCAAACCTATCACAACGTCGCCTACACTTTATCCGGTACAAGGCTAGATACCGAGTTCCATTACAAAGGAGGAACTACTACCTAAAACTACACAACACCTATCCCAAAGGAGACCCACTCCTTATTACAACATCATCAAGGATATCAATATCCTTTAACCCAAACTAACTATCTTGTACATCGATGCACCATATCAATTGTACACCTTTAGCACCTTTCACTAATGCCTTCGACACGACCCTTTGGCACCTTTTACTAATGCCTTTGACAAGACCCTTCGGCACCCTTCACTAATTCCTTTGACACGAACCTTCGGCACCTTTCACTAATGCCTTCTACTTGACCCATTTGGCATCTTTCACTTATGCCTTCAACAACACTTCTAAGGAGGGAGGAAAGAACTATTAACAAGATAACTTCAGTAGTCTTGATGATGACGAAGCTTGGCAACCCATAGACTTGAGCTTGCTCGACTTCAAGAGGTGGTGATCTCGCCTTTAAAAGGAACCTAGAGAATCACACAAACACAAAATTACATAGAAAGATCCTTTGGATCTGAGGTTAGAGAGTTTACAATACTAGGAGAAAGTATGTGTAAAAGGGTGAGTTACAATGAAGAAATAGCTCACTATTTATAGGCAAAAACATCTAATGTTCCCCGGATCCCACGGATCCCTTACTTGAGGAATCCGTCCAGTGTAATCTGAGGATCCGTGGACGCTCCTCCATATTTGGGTTATGGGCCATGGATCATGGGTCATGGGTTATGGACTTTAGGAGGTTGCACTCCAAAATCTGGTTGTCCTTATAGAGCTTGTACTTGAGGTCTTTGTTGTATAGTAATGGTAACTCATCATCAAGGAATTCATACACCTCACATTTTATATCTTTATTCTATGGAAATTTTAAAACAATTGTCATTAACAAAAAAACTAAAACAACAAATGCAAAATATTATGAATCTGGAAACTTACACGGGTGGGACACGCTTTGAATTTTCGACCAGGATTCTCAGGAGTCCATGACACCTGTTCATAGATTGGGAACTTACAAGTACAATGTGTCAAACAAGCAATTTCTTCTTTGGTATATCTCATTCGATGATACCGAGATGAGGAAGATGATGAAGCCATTTTAGTAACAAACTGTTTTTTGAAGTAATGGAATTGGGTTTCGGTGTATCAATTAGAGTGAATTGAAAGACTTGGATCTAGGGTTCATGAGATGTGAAAAGGAATTGGGAAAGGGAAAAGGGTAAAGTAAGGCTGAGGTGGAAAAAGAAAAAAAAAAGTTAAAATAAATGGGTGACGTGGACTAATACTGGGTGAGGTGAACAAAACCGGTTGTTGGGAGTAATAAATGTATAATAAAAGACAAAATAGCCGAGATAGATGGACAAATGGGCTTTTTTTGTTCAGTATGTGGAACTGACATTTGTGATAAGTATAATGCTTTAATAGGTTATTAGCCCTAAATACAATAATGAACCATTGTAAGATTTCAAATCCTGGCCGTCCTACTGATCTCAAGTAACAAAATGATTTCTTCTGAATACAGAAAACCCTGATGATATAGGCTGGTTATATCAAGAAGGAAAATTAAGGATCCTCGCAGGTGAGTGCAACGCATATAGTAATGAACGCAAAAGAAAGGCCACGTAACTAAATTATATTACTGATCAACATCTACATATATGCAAATAAGAAAAATGAAAGAATATACTAAGTATCCTATCAGAATCCATGTAGCATCAGTGTCCCCCGTTGGAGACTGTTGAGGTTGAGGAGATTGCTGAAGCAATGGAATTTCTTGTTTACCTTCCATATCCTATCTACAAAATAATATAAAAATGAACAAGAAAAATGCAATAGGAAATCGGGAATGAACACAAAAACACAAACAATCTAGTGATCAATCGATTTTACTTTGATTAACAATGAACTGAGAATGGTGTGAGAAAAACCTGAAGTTCAGAAGAAGCATTAACTAGGAGAAGTGAGACCATGAGCATACGTAAGCCATTTACTTTTTAAGTTTGGAATTTTGTGAGAATTAGATAAAGACATTGATGGACGGTTACAAATTTTAGAATTTAGTTTTGCACTTTTTACCTAAATTTATTGCTAGCTTGATGCTTTTACATATTCACAAGTTTTTCATGCTAGAATTATTTATGCCTCTATCCATGATGTTTTTATTATTTATTTTTTCTTGATGTATTAAAAATTTAATTACCAAATGGGGTAGCGCGTTCCATATACCTAGGGGTGTGCACGGTTCGGTTGGGGTCGGTTTTTGGCCAAAACCGAAACCAAACAGAAATATTCGGTTTTTATGAAACCCAAAACCAAAACCATTCAGTTTTTGGAGGTTCGATTTTTCCTGTTTATCATCGGTTTCGGTTCAGTTTTTTTATTTTTTTCGATTTAAACTATTTACATTTTTTGGGTTTTTACACGTTTATATTTGGGTATAGCCAAGTTACACCAACAAACTTGATTCTCGTAGAAAATTGGTTATTTTTCTTTACTTTTTTTGTCAATCTAAGCCTAATAATGTTTATCTCATAATTATATAATTACACACGTATAGATGAGACACACACATGCAAGTGAACTTACACATAGTATGATCATTGTCACATAAGTATTGATATATTGTAAAGTACTCACACGCACACGAAAAACAAACATGTAAACGTTAAGATAAATATATTATAAATCCACCTATAAAATTAATATGAATGTACAAATTAGATTTGTTTAGTTATTTATTTACATTATATTAGTTATATACTATTTTAAAATAAAACTGGTTCTGTTCGGTTTTTGGACGAAAACTGAAACCGAACCGAATTTTTCGGTTTTTTGAAAAAGTAAAAACCAAACCATCGATTTTTAATTTTGGTAGGTTATTTCGGTTTTCGATTCGGTTTCAGTTTTTTCGGTTTTTTTTCTCACCCCTACGTATACCGATGATTTTAATGTAACTTTCCATTACAACCAAATTTCTTATAGTAAAAACATAACATGTCATAGATCTTCTAGCATCAAGATCCGTAACATAATACAAATCTGTGTATCCAGTAACCAAATATTAGGTTCACCACCGTAAATGAGATGAACATCAAATGTCCCTTTCAAATAACGAAAAATGTATTTCACCGCATTCGAATGCTCTTTTCCAGGATGAGCAATATATCGTGACAAAACACTCATCAATTGAGCTATATCCGACCTAGTGCAAACCATAACATACATCAAACTCCCTCTAGCACAAGTATAGGGTATTTGGTACATATACTCTATTTGTGTCTCTCTTAATCTGAGATGCACAAGCAGTAGATAAACGAAAATTTGCCGAGGAAGGAGTATTTGCCGATTTTGACGAACTTATGCCAAAAAGAAATGATCTTCTCAATATAGCTTTTCTGTTATAAGAAAAGCTTACCATGTTTTCGATCTCGAATTATTTCCATACCCAAAAAAATTTGAATTGCTCCCAGAATCTTTTTTATCAAATTTTGTATTGAGAAGAATCTGCAACTTATTAACATCGTCTATGTGTTTATCCACTACGAGCATATCATCAACATACAAGAGTAAATATATAAGTGATCCAGACACTGCCTTTTTATGATAGACACAACAATCATAAGCACTTCTACTAAAACCATGCTTTACCATAAAGTTGTTTATACTATTGTCTCGAGACTGTTTCGAACCATAGAGAGATTTTTGCCTTGAACAATGAAGCCTTCAAGTTGGCTCATATAAATTTCTTCCTCAAGGTCACCGTGAAGAAATGCACTCTTCAAATATAACTAGCAGTGGTACCCGAAGCGTTGCGTGGCGGTACCACAAATAAAATTTTCGGTAAATCATGTATTTTAGTTTATTATGTTCTTTTAACAATAAATTCTGAGGATCAAGAATTTTATTTAGCTTGTGCCGTCCCGGACTCGAGCCCGTTGGCCTGTTCCTGCTTCGAGCTCGACCCGTTTGGCCCGTGCGGCGCTCGAGCTCGACCCGTTTGGACATACCCATTCGGGCTCGGGCCCAATTGCCCCGTTGCCCGTTCGGGCTTAAATATTTGTATAATGTGCTTTATTATTTGTATTACTAACATTTAATGCAGGAATTGTGTTTAAGTTGGTTGTACAATAAGCTTGATAATTTGTATTTCCTGTGTAAGGGGTGTTTTAATAATTGCATTAATTGTATTTATTGACCTATTAATTAATTGATTATATTAAATATCTTGACCACATTAATAGTGCTTTGTATTTTGTACATTAAGCTTTAATACTTGTAAGTCTTAAAATCAAGATTGATGAAAAAGATCATTAATAATGCATTGTGTATTGTACAATAGGCTTTGAATTTGGTAAGTCTTAATTTTAAGACCATGAAAAGAGAGATTCATTCCTCTATTATAAGTAGTATCGATATCGATTGTTCTAACTCCATGTAAAAAGATAAATAAATAAAATAAAAATAAAATTTTCATTCCAAAAAAATTACAAGTAACATCAAATGTTGCAACTTTTAGGGCAAATAGATTAATTTTTATTTTTGTTGGCTTCTCGCCTAATAAAGAATGAAAAGATTAGCAGATGGTTATTTGATGTGTTTGATTTCAACCAAAGATAAAGCCAAGTCGCAAGTTTCAACTGTCATGTTACCTTAAAGCATGTTCTCTAAAACCATGGAGTTTTGGGGAAGTTCTATGTTTGAAGTGACTTATTTTGACTGCTTCCCTATACGAGTGATGCTAGATATAACCTATTTGTCAGATATATATTTTCCAGAAGTTGCTGATTGTTATTTGAAATATCATCGGGAGAATTTCCAAGCTGTAAAGGGATCCTATAGGCTACACAAAACCTACAGACACAAAACCTACATCGCCAAATTTTATGTAAACCGGTGGAACTTATGCATCTAGCATTGTATTAGGGTTAAAAAGTGCCAATGTGAAAAGTCTCATGGCCCAGTTTTGCGGCTTTGTTGTCTTATAGCCGAGGAAAATAGCTAAATCTCTTCTATCTTCGTCTTTGTTAAAGAAGTAAATATGGTTTAATCATTTTATTCAAGTTATCATTTCTCTCTTCTCCAATGATAATTCTCACACTTCTCCCAAATTTTGGAAATATGGATTTTGATAACATGGTAATCCAAAGTTTTATTCCTTCGCATTTGGTATAATAAGGAAATAACGAAAACATCAAACAACCACGACTTGGAGCAATTGAGACATGGATGATGTTGGAAAGTTAATCTACAAATCTTTGTTAGTTACTTGTCAAGTTAGAAAGTATATGTATGTATTATGTATTTTAGATTAGAAGTCTGTAAACCCAACATTGTATATGGGCCGGGTCCAATACATAACCGGTATAAATGATTATTTAGTTTCTAGAGTTATAACGTTTAGTTTTGTTCAATCGACATGTCTCTTTGTTCTATCAAACATGTAGGCAATGATTCAATAGTATATATATATATGTAGGATTCTGTAAACAAATAGTTAACCCTTTCAGTTTTATAATATCAGATTTATAAGGGGTTCACCCAATCTCCTTGTTTTCTCTATTGATTCTTGAACGATGTGTCATGATGTATATTTGATCAATTCGATCCTGGAGATGCACAAAACCTGTAGAACATTGGTATCAGAGCAAAGGTATCAAACAACAAAACTAAATCATGCCAATTGAGTAGAAAAGAAAGAAATGGTTACACAAGCCAATCCGGCGGTTAACCACATAAAAGATGAAGAAAAGAGAAAATGGTTACCACCAAGACGGTGGTTAACCAAGAAGAAAAAAGGAGACAGCAGTCTCAAGAGAAGAAGACAAAAAGAAGTAGCAATGAAGTTTTTTTTTTTTTTTTGCCCGGTTATAAAGGAGTGTTATAACAAAAGGAAAATTTTTAGATTTTGTAGTTTAATACTACAACCCATCCATGAAAGTAGTATCAACCAAGAAAGTTGATGAAAGCAAGGTATATGCCAAAACCGAAGACCCATACGATGTTGTGGGAAACTAGAGATAATGGGGACGAGGCTGTGAAGTTATGCGAGTAAAGGTTCTGAGAACTTTTGCCCAAACAAACCAAAAAAACATGAAGAAATCAGTTTGAAGAAGGCATGAGCAAGAAGAGATCAGGAACAAGAAGATTGAAGGAAACAAAGATTTATAGATATCTGTTGGAAAGTTAATCCACAAATCTTTGTTAGTTATTTGTCAAGTTAGAAAGTATATGTATGTATTATGTATTTTAGATTAGAAGTCTGTAAACCCAACATTGTATATGGGCTGGGTCCAATACATAGCCGGTATAAATGGTTATTTAGTTTCTAAGGTTATAACATTTAGTTTTGTTGAGTCGACATGTCTCTTTGTTCTATCAGACATGTAGGCAACGATTCAATAGTATATATGTAGGATTCGTTAAACAAATAGTTAACCCTTTCAGTTTTATAATATCAAATTTATAAAGGGTTCACCCAATCTCCTTGTTTTCTCTATTGATTCTTTAACGATGTATAATGATGTTTATTTGATCAATTCAATCCTGGAGATGCACAAAACTATAGAACAGATGATTCACAATACACATAATTTCTTTCCACATGAAACCTTACACATACATAAACAGAAATATAAATACATACCAACACTTGATACACGAACATTTATGATGCTTGTTCAATAAAACCAACTAACATTGAACCTTAAAAATGCTAAGCAAATTCTGCAGTGAGTCTCCCAATGCAAACTCGGTTTCCAAATCGACACGCAAGGACTTTGAGTATCTCCTTTGCCTGAATCTTGCTCCCGACGGTGTTAAATGTACCCCATCTCGTCGTTCTGAGCGTTTAGTTAATTACATCTTACAACAAATAATAACGAAATTCTTTAGATATTTACTTATCAAGCAGTTTCGATAACTAAAGGTAATGAAATCGAGTTGATCACGCTCAACGAAGGTTATTAAGGTAGAATAATTGGGCTAGAAGAATCAATGTACAATAAACCTAGATAAGTGCTCGAAATCGACATTCTAAATGGCATAATTTTGCCATTTTAACCTATGAATAATTTTGTGCTAAATTAAATATGATGTTCTGAACTCGATGCTAGAAACATATATGGTAGGATACTCACGTAAAGCATGTTGTCATCCAGCCATTATGCTTCTTAAATGCATTACAAAGATTAATAGCCTTAATTCCCATCTCATGGCACAACTCTACACAAGCATCTGCATATTTTTGGCAATCCAGATTTTTGCGACCAACAGTACTGGTTTATTGAAAAGACAATTTGAAGCGTCAATGAGAATGTACAATGACAGAGAACTATAAGGAAAAAAAATAGCTCAGAATAATAATATCACCCGTAAACTTCTAATATTTGAGCTTCATTCACCGGAGGAGCAGTAAGAAATATTAGACGCGTCTTCTCTGAAAGACTCTGGTAACAACATACGGGTTGAACACATTACTTTGTAAACGTTAGTCTTATGATATGCGCCATGGATTTGTTATATGTTTGCAAAACAGTTCATATGTTAATCAGATTATAGATTTATGATAAAACTTGCCTCGAGATAGATAGCTATCTTCCTCATGTTTTCAATATACTCTGAAAGTGGTACATGAGCACAAACGCCATTTGGACTAGGAGAATTCGAATCGTTACCTCCAAAATAAACTATCACGAGAGATGGTTGTACTGGATCATCCTGAGTACGAACAGTTTATTTCTCGATTATCCAAAGAGTGTGATAAAACAATATGATTTAGTAGTCTAGGCTTTGTCGGGATTCTATTATAAAAAATGACTTTTTGGTAAGTTTTGAGAATGGACTGTCTAATTGAAGAAGATTTTAATTTTTTATCCTTCTGTATGATTTACGGTTAAGAGATGCGATCCTTTATAAAGTAAGTAAAATTAAAAAGACTAGAAAGTCACTCACAATGTGACAAGTGTCCCCCATTCACTCCCTCCTTTTTTTCTTATTAAATTCGGTTAGGGGTATTTTTGTCATTTCAACCCGTTTTTTATATTCCACCCTAAATTTCAAGCGCAAATAACTTTCAAACGACAAACTTTTACGAAAAAACCGATTTCACCATAATTTTTAAAATTCGATTCTCTTTAATTTGGTATAAATCTTGATAAATATTTCAAACTTTTTTTTTTTTTACATATCAAATAGTTCTTGATATTCTTGATTTTTTTAGCATTTTCGGCCATATTTTTTACTTTCATAAATGTCGAATCGTGAAAAACTTAAAACATGGAAGTTATAGATTTTTGTTCACTCTTTACCCAGAAATTTAAATCACTCAAATTCGACGTCATATGGGTAAGATATCACACGTTAAAGATGGTGTTTACTCATATTTGTTGCATCTGAGGTGTTTGATGAAATGTCTAGCTTAGATTTTTAGTGTTAAAGTTGAGCTAAATGCACTAATTTTGTCCCTAGCGCAACATTAATCATTTTATTAATGTAAGATTCAAAAAGTGATGTTTTTAATAGTTAATGTTTTAACTATTAAAGCGATGAACAATCGATGATGATGAACCAAACCAAAGCGATAAACCAAACCAAACTGTTTAAAAAACAAGCATAAAACCAAAACTGATAAACCTAACCAAAACTGAAACTATGATTAATGAACCAAACCAAAACTGTTGAAAAAAAGCATAAAACCATAACTGATGAACCAAATCAAACATAGTTCATCGGTTTATTTTGGTTCATTAATCATAGTTTCAGCTTAACATGTTGGTGTTTGTTTTGTTTTGTTCATCAGTTTATTTTGGTTCATCAATCATAGTTTCAGTTTTTGTTTGGTTCATCAGTTTTGGTTTGGTTCATCAGTTTTTGGTTTGGTTCATCAGTTTGGTTTGGTTCATTAATCATAGTTTCAATTTTGGTTTGGTTCATCAGTTTTGGTTTGGTTCATCAGTTCATCAGTTTGTTTCATCAGTTTTAATAGTTAAAAACTTTAACTATTAAAAAACATCACTTTTTGAGTTTTTCATTAATAAAATGATTAATGATGCGTTGTGAGACAAAAATTAGTTCATTTAGCTCAATTTTAACACTAAAAATCTAATCTAGACATTTCATCAAACACCTTTTGCAACAAATATGACTAAAACGTCATCTTTAACGTGCGATATCTCACTCATATCATATCGAATTTGAGTGATTCTAATTCCTGGGTAAAGAGTGAATCAAAATCTAAAACTTTTGTGTTTTAATTATTTTATGATTCGGCAATTTTTAAGGTAAAAAATAGGATCGAAAATAGCAAAAACATCAAGAAAATCATGACCCAATGAATATGTCAAAAAAAAGTTTCGAAATAATTAAAAATATTTATACCAAATTAAAGATAATCGAATTTTAAAAATTATGATGAAATCGGTTTTTTCTAAAAGTTTGTGGTTGAGATATGCGCGTTTGAAATTTGAAATGGAAAAGAAAAAATGGGTCAAAAGACCATATTACCCCTGGGCGGATTTTATGTATAATTTAGAATGGATGACACGTGTCACACTATGAATGACTTTCCACACTTTTTAATTTTACCCACTTTGCAATAGATCCTCAACCTTAGGGTTAAATGGAATATGACTGTTTGATAAGCGTTGTGGATAGATCTAATAAGATTCATTAGAATGTGAAACACATCCATATGATGGTTATGCTGCACTTCCTATATATGTTTTTACATATAAAATGAATAAATTACCTTTGGAAATACTTGATCCACAACTTGTAGTGCTTGCCTGGAGTTCCAACCAGCATATCCCCGCAAAAATATGTCAGCCTGTACCATTGCAAATAAACAGATATTCATGTACAGAAGGAACAATTACATTAATATTCCTCCTAAGTAATTCTCGTAACTTTGATACCATTTTATGCGACATGAATATAACATAAGATTAATTAAGAACACCTATGTCGTGGAAGAATCTATCATATAGCGTATTTTGACTCTCAGCAGTAGCATTCCATCAATTCTATCACTGGATCATGCAAATCTAGGTTATTTTCTACCTATTATTTTAGTTAAAAAGGTTCATAGAGACAGTAATAAATCTGACGCTCGGAGGTGTATTAGTTTGGTCTCGTTGAAACAAAAATGGCCTAACGGACTAGATTGATTTAATTTCTTTCTATGAAGATCATTAAATCCCTCAAAGTCTACAATGCTGACACTCGACACGAGTAATAGATAAACTCACAGAAAACCTCATTTTCAGGGATAGCTTTTATAAGGATTTGACTAACGAGTAACGTTACAACGTTGGTTAAGATGGATAAAAAAGAAGAAAAATATGAGTTCATTAATTTAATTAAAGCAGTTTATAAATTTAATTTATGTTTATTAAATGTAATTTTCTACTTGAAATGAAAGATTAGGCTCAATAAATACTATGGGTGGAACCGGATCAATCCGCTTGTGAAAAGCTCTTGAGCGGATCGGTAAAAGCTTGAAACGAGCTCTTAAGCCTAAGTTGGGGCTCATTTAATAATCGAGTTCGAGCGTGAGCTTCATGTATAAAGATCGACTAGGCCCGCGAGCCTAAACGAGTCTTAGAAATGTATATGTATACATATCTAGCTTGTACTCGTATAACTATGAATAAACAAGCTCAAATTGAATAGATTAAACGAGTTGGAGCATAGTGAGCTTAACAAGCCGAGTTTGAATCGGGCTTTATTTCATGCAACTCAGTCATAAATATGAGCCGAGCCCAAGCTTGTGAAATTTGTCATGAGCCGAGATCAAGCTACTAACTTTAGAGATAAACCAGTGTGCTAAATTAATATGCATTGAGTGAGAAAATGACGAAACAAACCTTACGAGAATAAATGTCAGCAAGAATAGCACCCCAACCTTGTTCACCAAAACTATATTGAACGATTGATGAACCGAACAAAACGAATTGGGGTCTTCTTGGCCCAACCATCTTCACTGCTAAACTTAAATTCCTTGCCGGCAACAAGTTACTAACAAGTGTGTTTATGGGCCTATTTCATTTTTGGATCTAATAATAAGGTTAGTCAACAGAGCTGTTGAGATTTCTTTACTTTATTAAAACCCGTGATAACCGTGATCTTATTAAATATGATTTAAAATTTAATAATGTTCGCATATAATCTAAAAAAAGACATGCGAATATGAAAAAGTATGATTTTTTTTCCGCACTCAGCTGCGATACGAGTGGTTTAGATTTAATAAGGGACTCTTAAAATAATACTAGTAGCATGTAATGGCTAGAATGTTTTTTATAACTTTTCAAGGACAATTTTTGCAATATAATTAAACTGGAGGGAAATTTATGTAAATTTTTTGTTACATAAAAGTCCTTAGATTTAACATAAGGAATGTTTTTGTAACCGAATGTTAATGTCAGGAAACTTTTTTTGCAAAATTTCAAAGACTGTTTTTGCAAAGAAAATAAAAGACAGGTACCATTTTTACAAAAAGCCAAACCGCAAGAACCATTTTTGCTATTTCTCAAGATTGTTCAAAGACTTTTTGGCAATTTTTCAATGGCTGTTTTCGCCAATGTTGCAAAAATCGGTCAACTCGGCCAATTAATCGTTAATCGGCCGAGTACCTTGTCGATTTTTGAAAATCGGTTGAAAAATCGGCCTAGGAAAAAAATTGAACTAAGCAGTCAAAAAATCGGCCGATTAATAGGCCGAATCGAACAAATCGGTCATATTAAAAATAATAATAATTTAGGCATTATACTTAATTTGGGGATCATATATTTCACTTATAACGCACAATGAGCATCATAATCAGAATTGGAGCATTTTATTGAAGTTTGGAAACAAAGCAGGCTTGGAATCGGTTAAGATTTTTAGTTTGGTCTCCAGAAATACAAAAAAATTGCAGGAAATGCCAATTCGATTAATCAACGATTAATCCCGACTTAACCGATTACTCGCTGCATGGTGGTCGACCGCCCGACTAATGATTCACGATTTTTGCAACATTGGTTTTCGCAAAGCTAATAAAACACATGGACTACTTTGCCTAAAATCAAATCATAGGTCAATTTTTGCTATTCTTAAAAAGTGTTTACTCTTTGGTGAATCGTAACATTTCTGAGAAATGTGAATATTTAAAATGAACATCTCAGTTTAAAAGAATGTTGGGTGCAAGAGAATATTGACTAACAAAATACGAAAATATCAAATAAGCGTACTGAATGTTAGAAAATAGTAAATGTCAAGCTAAACCAAAAGGATTGTGTTTTGATGACACTCCTTATTGTGTGAGAAACTCCTCAACCACATGATTGTGGATTCAAGTCCCGTTTAAGATGCGTGAGATAGTCTGTGGTGTAAATATTGTGAGGTAGTTAGTTGCCATTTTAGAAATAATTAAAAAAAAAGGCTAAGCGCTTAGCTTCAACCCACTTAGTGAAGTAATCAATAGCTACTACCAATAACTTTACTTTTCCCGGAGCTTCTAGGAGTGGTCCAACGATGTCGATGCCCCACTGGCACGCCGATGTAACTGAGGTCATATCTTTCTTTGGCATCTTGGATACCTTCGAACCGTACCTTTAACAACAATCCTTCCATTTTCAGTAACTCCAACAATCTTGAAGGGTTGGTGTCTAACTTTATGTCAACTCAAGAAGCTCGATTGTCAAAATTTGAAGCTGATTTCAAACAACAACAAAGTGAGATGACATATAAGCTTGACACCCTTTTAAAGGTTTTCAATGACCGAATAATGGGAGCACTCCCAAGTGATACCGTCAAGAACCCAAACGTTAACGCGATCTCATCAACTCAAGGTTCTTGTCCATCAAAGGAAGGTGCATATCCGTGCCCTTCATCACATCCCCAATTTCACTCAGTCAATACTATCAAAACATGTTTCAAGCAAACTTAAAATGTGCCGAAAAACCAAGAGCACAATGAAACTCAAGTGTCGGTCAATAAAAATCTTGAAACACCAACTAATCAAAAACCCGAATTAACCATAAAAAATGAATTCAAAGAACTTTACAAAGAGAAACCTGTTCTTGACGTCTTAACTCATTCATCTTATTATCACGCTTTAATGGATAAATATGAGGAAAGATTAAAGTTGGGTAAAAATAGGTCCACGTTTGTCCAAAATAAACTACCTAAGAAATTAAATGATTCGGGCTTCTTCGTTCTACCTTGTAGCATTGGAGATTCCAAAGCTTTTGACACATTAGCCGACTTAGGATCAAGCATTAACTTACTTCTGTTACCCCTTTATAAAAGTCTCAACTTAGGGAAGTTAGAAGAAACGTAAGAAATAATGGTTTAGCGGATGGGAGTTTAGCATATATGGTAGGGATAATAAAGGACATGATAGTGCATATAGGAAAATTGACCATTTTAGCAGATTTCCATGTCCTTGATATGGCTAGTGACCCAACATGCCCATTGTTAGTTGGAAGAGGATTCCTAGCTACCGCTAGTGCTATAATTGATTGTAAGATGTCCAAAATAACGGTAGGAGAAGGATACACTAGGTCAATCTACGATGTCAAGAAGCATGCTTATGACATTGACGAGGAACAAATACCTCATGGGATAGCTTTGGATAGAAAACCATCAAGATATGGACCTTGGATTAATTGAGAGTTTATAGGACCTCAACGCCCATTTTATTTAGATGAAGAATTTGTAAATAAAACTCACATTATTGAACAACAATTGGCTAGGGACACTGAAATAGATCTATTTGAGGATCCCTTAGTATTTAGGAAGATGATTGAATTTCTAGGAGCCTTGCCAATTAACTTAGAAATGAATTGGTGGAAAAAAGAGAGTTCAAAGAAGAAATAGAATTGGAACAAGCCACCCAAAGAAGGAGATAGATCATGGCACATAAAGATGACATTATATAATCCTCGATGGAGAGAAGTTTGAAAATTCATACTGAACAAAATGTACTAATAGAAAACTAAAAGAAAATTTTAATCCAAAAGATATCCTCGATGAGGATTTTACTCACATAGGCTAGTACGTCAAGACTTTGAGTCTAGCTAAAATACTCGTAAATAATGAAAAGTGTTTCTTGTGAGGCAACCCATGTTTATTTGTTTGATTGTTTGTTTGAATTTGCTTGTATGTCATATATGCCTCCTGATAACGCTTAAAATGAACATGTTTTAGTAGCGTTATTGTTGGTTTTACGATGATAATCGCTATATTTACTCATAAGCATGTGCAAAGCGCAAAAGATGCGTGTGTGTATGTATATGTAGCCGGTATCACAAATAATGAAGAAATGAAGTTTTATGCACATTTGGAGAATTCCCAAGGAAGGAAGTCGAGCAAGGAAGCTTTTGGACTCAATGATTAGGAAGCACAATGATTTCTAAGTATCTACAGCAAGGAAAGATCAAGTTTTGTCTTGGAAATCATCAGCGAGAACAAAGAAAGAGGCACAAATCAAGAAATTCAACAAAAGTCAAAGCTGAGGCACCCAATCATTCGGTTGGAGCACACTGGCGGTCGGTTAGCGATGGTCAAAACGCATAATCGATACGGTTGCATCGAAGCGGTTCGGTTACATGGACCTGAGTTACACAAAATGCATTTAATGTTGCCTTAACTCCCATAATTATTGGAGGCCGATCATTTCTTGTTATTAACTTGTTGGGAACATTTTGGCAAGTTAGTAAAGTCTCTTTGGCTATATATTGAACCTAGACTTAGTATTCTAGGTGTGACACCACCAAAATGTAATAGTTTACACCAAAACTATTACCAACCATTTTATTCATCCCAAAGTTTAGTATTCATTTGTAAAAGCGTCCGGAGGTTGGAGAGCAATTCTCATCCATTGTTTTGGTTATTCGGAGTTATCACGGTTAAGCTAGGTGATTGGAGGCGTGTGGTTGCTATAAGCCACGATTTCTAGTTCTTGTAATCGCAAAATTTTAGGTATTCTATGAACCTTGTTATGGATTTCTATTCTCTTGAGTTATTGGAATTACTTTGTTATTTCTTGTGTCTTGTTATTATTATCATGGAGTAGTTTTTGAATATACTTGTGTGTAAGGATGTAAAAAATCATACTAGTGTTCTCATATGTGATGCATGTATATATGATCTTGTTTAAATGAGTTTGGTGGAAAAATACTAGTCTTGTTTGATTTGTCGGTAAAACATGTTTTAAGAAAAAGGACCGAAAGGATTTCTCTTGTGTTTTATTCCAAAAAGTTAAGTGACAAACTAGTATGGGGATATGGTGATTGACAACCACCATGTTTACTTATTAAAACAAGACTAGAAACATTTTCATCACGAAATGTCGAAAGATTCGTAGGAACGAGTTTAATAATTTTCTAAAGTATAATCATTAGGATAAGGACCGAAAGGATTACCTATATGTTTTTGTTCTTAGAATGATTTTTGCAAACATAAACCATGGTTTGAAATCATTTGCTTATGATTTGTGCATCACATCAAGAGTTTACACCAAGCCTTCATGAACACTTACTATGATTGCCTATAGACTACACACAAGTATATATATTTCTTTATATTGAATTTCACTAAACATCACTTTTGGAGGAAGCCTTGACAAGCTTTCTTGTTACTAATCTTTTAAAACAATTTCAAACACAAAATCCCTTGGGACGATCTCGACTTACCCACCTTTGCTATCGCGAACGAGTATACTTGCTCATATGTGTTTATATTATTAGACGGATAGATTGTGTTTATAAATTTTTAAAACTTGCACACAGTAAGCACATCAAGTTTTTGGCGCCGCTTTCGGGGATTTTGGATTTCTAAGCAATTTGATTTTGTTAAGATTCTGTAAAATTGGTAGATTTAAAATTGAATTTAAATCAAAAGAGTAAAAAAATTGGTTTAGAGGCTAACCGATCCGGTTCTTGTGACAACCGATCCGATTAGTGCTCTCGATAAATTTTTGTATTTTGATTTTCAAAGTTTTAGTTTATCCAAAGTGTTTTGTGTTATAGTTTATAGATTAATTCTTGTCATTTCGATTTATTTTTAGATTATCTCATTGGTTGCTTATGCTTTTCTTAGATTTTTAGATTTTCTTTTATTTTAACTATTTTAGTTTTATTTACTTTTTAGTTAATTGTCTTAATTACGATGAATTAGAAATAGTTAATTTTCGCTTTTATGGTTTTAGTAGTCTTAATGAGTAGTTTAATAGATTAGTTAATATATTTTCATTAAATAACTTAATTAATTTTATAATTAATAAGGATAATGAGTAGTCTCAATTAATTAAGAGTTTAAGTATACTTAATAGTTTTTAATTAATTTAAATTTACAGGTTTAATATTAAAGAAATAAATAAAAAATTAGGAAGTCAATCCAACCGTTCGGTTGCAGCCCGCAACCGGATCGGTTGGACGTTTTGGTTAAAATGTTTACCACCAACCGAATCGGTTGGTGAGCCAACCGATCCGGTTGGAGCTCTCGGTAAAAAAATTTCTACTTTTAAAATTTTGAGTTTTAGCTTGTGTTTTCAGTTTTGTTAAGTGTCTTTACTTGCTTAGTATATGTTTCTATAGTTTTCTTTTGTTTTTACTAACTCTAACGCTAATGATTTGGATTTTTGTTTTTGGTTTTGTTTTGTCTTGTGAGATAGTTATTATGGATAGTTTAAGCGGAATTTCCGAGTACCTTCGTAACTTGGATGAGATGTTCAAAGACACCGGGAGTTCACTGGAGAAGATTGGAAATATCTTAGAAGGGAGTAAGAAGGATTTGGGGATTGATACGGTTAGTATGGAAGAAACGGGTGAAAACAAAGTTCAACTTCCTAAGAAGGGAAGAGTTGTGGTATTCACACAAGCACCACTAACGGAGTATGATTCGCCACTTATGAGGTTCGGTACACCTTGTAGTGTAGAAGGGGTGAGTGCTTGGGACGTGCAACTAAACATGGCCTATGGTAAAAATTACATTGTGGAAAAAGTTCTTGATCAAATTGGCCATGTGCGTTTGGATTATGAAGCTTAGGGAAGAAGAATGGTTAAGAATCTTAAGGTTAACATTCATAGTCACATTTTTTAAACGGATTTTGTTGTCTTGGAAGAGGGGAACGCCGATGAGCCCAATGTATGTTTTGGGCGGGATTTTCTTGTAACAACCAAATGCCAAGTGGATTTTGCCTTGGGGGAAATGAGGATCAATATCACCGATTTGGAAAAAGAAAATGGGGTGAATGAGATGCTTGTGGAGTTATGTGCTAATATGGAAAAAGAAGATGTGGAAGTCGTAAAGATGGGGATGGCAAATAGGAAGAAAACCTCATCCAACAAATTAACTCCTACCACATCCACCAACAAAACAAATGATTACACACCTTCACCACCTACTACACCAAAAACTTTCAAACCATTAACCCAAGAACAAAAAGAAGCTATTTTGGAAAACCTTGAACAAAAGTTTCTCAAGCTAAATGAGAAAAAGCCGGTGATTGAGGTACTACAAGATTACGTTCTCTACCGTAAGAAACTAGATGCGGTGATGCTAGCAAGGGCAAGATTGGAGGATAAAGATCTATCGGAGGAGGATTGAGATAGAATTTTGTTTAGAGGTATGCCACGTAAGGAGAAAGATCAGGGAATTTTGTTTTGCCAATTAAAGTGAGCAGGACTACACCGGTGTATGCCTTAGGCGTCTGGGTTCAGCGTTAATGTTATGCCCTATCCATTGTTTAAGGCGTTGGGTCTTAGTAAGCCACAACCAAATCATTCAAAACTTACCATGGCGGATAATTCCTAAGCAAAAGCGATGAGGAGGTGAAAACGTAAGAGTTCAAATTGGTTATCAACCCTACTTGGGTGATTTTCTAGTCCTAGACATCACGGTGGATAAGAGTTTACCACTTCTACTAGGAAGACCATTCCTACGCACATGTGGTGCAATCATAGATATGGGTAGAGTGCGATGACTATCGATGATGGAATCTCGAAACAAACCTATTATCCCAAACCAAGGGGACCAGTTGTGGAATTCATGGAAGATTTAGAATTGATGGAAGCGGACGATGACTTGACATGTTTTGAAGTGGGACGTGATGCCCATGGAAACCCGATGTATGGACCACTAGCTCCACCATACTTTGATATTGAGGATGAGATGGAACGTGCACTAGCGGTGGAAGCATTTTACAATCCATTCAAAAACATCCTTATTTACAAAAAGCTAACCGATTTCTTAGGTTCTTTACCGGTTCAACTCAAGAATTTGGAATGAGGACCCGAGGGGTCGGGTATTTACAAGAGAGAGGATGGGGATGGAGAATGGCACGTCAAATTGATATACTATGCCGGATGGGAGAAGATTTATAAGAAGTTCAAAACTTCTGAAACACACCGTGAATTGACCGGGAAATTTCTAAGTGAGGACATCTTAAGGCATGAGTATTTCAAGGAATTCTAAGGAGAAACAAGGCACCATAATAAACAAGCAATTGTTTGCTTGAATTTCATGAACTTTTTTATTTTATGCATTTAGGATTTCTTGTTTTTCATTTTTATCTTTATTATTATGTTGAAGTTATTTGATTAATGCATTATGAGTTTTAGTTTTAGTTTTAGTTTTAGTTTTAAGTTATGAGTATGATGATTTGAGTTTTGAGATTAGATGTTGTTGAAATTTCCAAATGGTGGATGAATGTTGTGTGCATCTTTAATAGGATTTTTGAGTAAACGATTGTTGCTTGGAAGGTAAAATGCCTAAGTAACGTGAAAAATGCAAAATTTGGCAAAAATGCAAACCGAAACGTTTGTGTCCATGACTGAACCAGTTGCATACAAGTATATATACCAAAAATTCATTTTTTTAAGAAAAACACACACACACACACTAATCCTCCAGCTGGGTTTCGCAAAATTCGACCAATAGAAGTTATTTGAAGATTGTATAAGTTGTAGAAGATCATCATGGCACCCAAACAAGTAAGCATCTGCATTCAATTAACTTAATTAAGGTTTAATTAGAGCATTTGATTCGAATTGCAAATTAGGTCACTAATTTGGGGGTTTTGGATAGAATTCGAATTAAGTTGTAATTTTTTAGGATTAAGTGGGTAATTGATATAGGAATGCATTGCAAAAAGAATTGTAGTGATTGATTCAACATGGAATGAGTATTAGATGATTGAATTTTCGGATTTAATTAGGTTATGCCATTGAATCAAATTAAGTTGCAATTGGTGATTCCTAGTTGGTAGATGGTGTGTTTTTAATGAATATTAGATGCCACATTGTTGATTAGAACAAATAATTGAGAATTGAGGTCCAAATTGTTGAGTTCTAAGCAAATGAATATGTGATGATTAGAGGTTTGGAAAGTGAATTTAGAGCAATTTGAGGATGTAGAAATCATTGATGATGATAAAATGCGTCTAGGATTGAATTGGACTTAGAAAAACAAGTGGGAAATGGATTAGAAAGGCAAAGCCTTATGCGAGTTAAGGAACCGATCCGATTCTGCGCAACGAGCAGTTGGAATAGGTCAATAGAGGAACCGATTCGGTTGCCCTGCAACCGAATCCGGTTGCACGTTCTATTTTGGAATTTTTTGAATTATTGAAGTGGACCTTAGAGGCTTCCATAGACCTTGCCGTTTGTTCTAACACTCTTATTTTGACTTATATTTATGATTTCTACAGAGAATTGTTGTAGGTAGTTCAAGCTCGACACGGGTTCCACTAAACCCGATTGTTACCAAGTTTTTCCAAAGGAACGAAAGGAGGAAAGTTACGTATAACTTGAAGACGTAGGCAAATGCCAACCTGAAGTTCAAAGATCTCACCAACGAGGAGAAACATGCTTTCCGGGAACGATGATCAAAGTTGCAAAATAGGACATGTTCTGTTCCTAGGGTGATTGATTGGGATTTGTTTGCCGAGTATGAGTGTGAAGAAGAGTTGCGAAAAATGATGCGGACATCTTATGTGTATCCGGATGATGGGGATTCGTTTGATGATTTGTCATGGGAAAGAGCATTTAGCATAAATTAAGAGGTTTATCGTGAGTGGTTTATGGAGTTCTTTTCGACTATGTATTTTGAGAGAAAGGTCAATGTTCGGAACATCATGGAAGAAGTTTGTGTTTGGTTTAGGTTTTGTGGGCGGGATCACGCCTACACTTTGCTGGATTTTGCTGTTGCTCTTGGTTGTATGAACCGAATGAGGTTAAGCATCGATTGTTTGAAGCTCATTTTTCGAGGCTTAGGAGGTTTGAAAAAGAATACCCTAGTGTGCCCGCTTATTGGAATCGAGTGGGAGATCCTTTTGCACTAGGAGGAATCTTGCAACCATTAGGAATCCGTTGATGAGAATACTACACAAGTTGCTAGTAATGGGCGTTTCATAGAATTGGGCAGGACAAATGTCATAAGCCGGACTTGTGGGTTATGATGTGATAAGGTTTTAAAATGTACCTTTTGAGGGTCATTTAAGCCCTTATTTGATCACTTTTGTATCCGTTATTACTTAATATCATTCCTTTTCACTTTTAGGTCTCTTGAAGGCAAATTCTTTGTAATAGCACTTATTTGGACGAAAAGGCGGATATCTGAAGAAAATGGCCAAAGTCAAGAAATTGAGACACTCAGTCTTTGAAACACAAGGTGGCGTCGTCATCGCTTAACTTCTGACGGCGTCGGAGCATTTTGTGACGGGACAAAGTCAAATTTCTTATTTTCAAGTGGCGGTGTCAAGCTTTAAAAGAGTAGGCCGTCGCAACTCGGGCAGCCTAGATTTGATCGAGCGGCATCATATCTTTGAAGAGACGACGTCGCAAGCACAAGGTGGCGCGTCATAAGACTAACGTGGCGAAGACGAAACCCTAATGACGGCGACCCGACGGCGTCACAAATCATAAGGTGACACCGTCGCATATGTAATCTTATATATAGAATCCGAATTTTTCAAGATTTGTGTGTAGTCTTTTGGAGTAAAACCTAAACCGAACCAAGGCATCTTGTACAAGATTTTAGGGTTCAAACCCTATCTTACATCAAGATAAGTGTTTTACTTCATTAATTCAATTATGTCTTTGATTATTTGTGTGTATGCTTGCATGTTCTCCATGTCCGGCTAATTTACTTGTGTGTTTGCTTAGGGAATATGAAACTTAATTATTGAATATTGATTGGTTGTCTCTTATCTTAATTGTTAATGATCTGGTAATGCGATATGTCATTCGTTGTGTAGTTAATGCTTGATTAATCTTTGTGAACCTTAGACTATGACACCTAGAGTAGTTGTAGGCTAAACCATCCAAAGAGTACCTTAGAGTTAGAGTGTATAAATCCTAGAGATTTTGTAGACGAGACCCTTTGGTAAGTTCAAAGAGTTAGGGATAAACGCATACCCTACGACTTTAGACACACAACGTGATTAAGAATAAGGACGTGACAATTCAACCATCAATATGAGATAATTATATAGTAATAAAACCTAAGTGAATACATTTTTAAACTATCATACGAGCACACAATAATTAGACATAGACTACCATCACCTTAGATTAGATAATTAGATAAGTAGAGTAATCGGTAGAAATACCAAACCCCCAAATTCAAACCCCGAGATTCGTACCTTTCCATTTCATAAAATATAAAAAAAATACACAAATAATCTTCCTCAACCCCAACCTTAGTGTAGTAACTTCTCACTAGCATTCCTATTACCCTAGAGAACGATATCAATACCCATGGCTTACCCTAATACTACACTACAACGATTAAGTTCACTGCCTAGGGTGTTATAAAACTTGCTCGAAGAAAAGGAAGTTCCTTTGACCCCGAACGACGCGTGTAGTGTTACCAAGTTTTTGGCGCCGCTGCCGGGGAATAGAATAGCTAGTTAGTAGTCCACCTCGTTTAGGTTTCTTTGCTTGATTCCTATCAAGTAAATTTTTCTCATTTTTAGCTTCCTCGTAGTCTATCCCCCTTCTTCGTGACATTTGTTCGTAATCCCATCACTTTTCATCATGGAAGGTGATAACCAACCACCAAACAACACTTTACCACCAAACAAATACATACCGCTTGATCCAGCCTTTGTCAATCTACTTCGAGCTCGTATTGGTAAAATCAATGTGAATGAAGAGGATAGTGCTTATTTCAATCTTTACCCCACTAAGGAAGAGGTTGCTTACCATCGATACATAATCGATAATCCCCGATCACCTATCATTAGGATATGCCCGAAGATTAGAAGAGTAAATCCTTGGAACCTAAAAATCCCTTGTATGATCGGATATAGGAATGTCGAACATGCTTACATAGATACGGAATCTCCCATTAATGTAATGTCATCCGCTGTTTACAATGACATTATGAATGAACGACTTAATATTAGAAGTGACCCTAAGTATCCAGGTGGAGTTTGCAACTTTGTGGGAAGAGTCAAGGATGTACATGTCTTTATAGGAAATTTCACCTACCTAGTTGATTTTGTGGTCCTAGAAGATGTAGGATGCGTCATTGACTTTAGCTTGTCCCAAGTTGTCCTAGGAAAACCATTTGTTGAGAAATCTCAACTAAGTTATGACAAATCTGAGGGAAGAATTAGATTTGTAATTGGGAGCGATGAGATCACTTATAGGATACCTTGGAAGATGAATGGATATGGCTCTTGGTCCATTTATGAGCGAGACAACATTAGAGCTTTCGAAGAGAAAAGCGAAGACGATGTTGAAAAAGGTATGCCTTTCATGTGGGAGAAAAGGAGACTGTACTATAGGGATTGTTTGACCCTAGGACCGAGGTATAGAGTCGATGAAAATTTTGTCAACATGATAGAATTCTCATTGAGAATGCAAAACGAGAAAACGTAGGGGCACGACTACGAGTCTAGCTACAAGACTCTTAAATAAAGAAAAGCGCTTCGTGGGAGGCAACCCATGCTTAATTGTTTGCTTGTTAGTGTCATATATCTTTTATTGATTGCCTATTCTCATGTTTAAATTTGTAAAAATGCTTTATGATTGTTTTTAACCTCGTCTTAATTGCATATAAAGGTATTTTACATAAAGGATAAGTGTAGGAGGATTACACGTTTTCAAAAGAAACGTAAACATGAGAATAGCAATTCATTAAAAGATATATATGTGTTTGTTCGAGTCAAATGCTTGTATCGAGTCATAATGGATGTTTTGCGAAATTTTTTGATTCTAAAGATATAAATTTCCCGATTTTTCCGAAAATCGCGCACCGGTTTTGTCGAGGATAACTGGCGACGTCAGATCGCAGATCACGATCGCCAGAAGGAGTAAAACAATGATTACTTTTTCTCGTTTTAAAGCTACTTATAAATTTTGGAATTTTCAGTCTTAATTTTCAAGAAATTCAAAACATCCATTCCACAAGCATTATATCCTAGTTTAATCGAGTCTTATATATATTATTACCGTCGATTTTACGCAAAGGTTTCGTTTGTTTTCTTCAAATGTGCAGGTTTTATTTATCAAGAAGAAGAAACAAAAGATAAGAAGGAGCTTTTCACGTATACATTTTTCTTGGGAAAGATTTAACCACCACTTTACACGGATCCTACCGAGCTAATCAGGGGAGTATTAGTTTCTTTCGTTTTAATTACCTTCCATTATCATAACTTTGATACTTTCGGGAACATTGGGGACAATGTTCGGTTTAAGTGTAGGGAGGAAAATAAAGCGGGAACTTTGAAACTATGCTTATCCTTGAATATTTGCTTTGTCAATTGTAATTGTGTAATAAACCATGAAAAAATGTCGGTTAGGGTAATTTTGGCACCAAATTTTTAATTTTTCATGACTTATAGGAGTGGGCCATTAGTCTTAACAAAAGCGTTTCACGGATAGGAAGTTGCATGACTAGCACAAAAACCATTTACCACCTAAATTCCACCCAAAATGTGAGGATCACCCTTAGATTAGTAGGAATTAAAGTATTCATCTTTAATGCTTAGAGTGTGAACCGGTAGTATATTAGATTCTAGAACTTGTTTTGTGATGCATCCCGATATCGCTAGTAAGCCTACACTTGTGTAGTTAGGAATAACTAAATGATAAGAGGCATTAGGATAACCCTTGTTTGATACAGTAATATAATTACTTCTTCCACATCGGTTGAGTAATTCCCCACACCTTTGCGTTGTACTCATCTTTAGTACATGATACCCTAGTTAACCCCTCGAGCCTATCCTTTTCGCGGTTCTCTTGATTTTTGGTTTTCGGAATATCAATGAAGAGCATTGTTTACACCCCACCCCAAATATACACCCAAATCGCCTTAGCCTACCATGTATGCACTCACTTTTAGTGCATTATTGTTATCACCCCAAACCCTTAGTTAAATTATCTAGTTGCTTGCATAAGTTGCTAAGTCGAGTCATATCCTTTGTATACAGTTTTGGGACGATTGGGACTCATGGGAAAAAGTTAAAGTTTAAATGATTAGAAGGGAACGTTAAATTCCCTTATTTGCGTAATAACATACCCCAAGTGTTTTGATCTTTTCAATTCGGGTCAAATTAGTGTTAGAATAATAAAAACTCAAGTGTAGGGATGTGCCTATAAATCCCTATCATTTTGATGTTACAGTAGAGGATGGTAGAGTAAAAGTGTATGGAAAAAAAATCGAAAAAATAGAAAATAGAAAAGAAAAAAAATAGAGTGTAAAAAAAAAAAAAAAAAACATACGGCTACCATCCTACATCTATCTTTAAATTTATGTTTGTTTGTTTCAGTTATCTAGAGTTTAGAGTGTCGAGTCTTGGCTTAGCAACGCTATTCTTCGTATGCTTGTAACATAAAGATTTTTGACATGCCACCACTAAATAGCATATCCCACCAAACCCTTTGTTTCCCTACCGTAAGCCTAACATTACAACCCTTTAAAGACCTCTTTGATAGTCTTTCCTAGGTGCTTACACCAAAGCGATGGAGGTTTGATCTAGTCTCAAGCCTATGGTAATCTATGTACTAGGACCGGTTAATGAGTGTTTATCTTCCATTTCCAACTTGTTATATTTCATATACACCCGAGAGAGATGTGAGTATCCAAACACCCCTTGTGAGGTGCTAGTATGTAATTTCGTGCTTGTTATGACTTTCTTGGGCTTATATGTGTGTGGACTGTTTTAAACCAAATCTTCATGACCCTAACTTATAAATTAATTGGCTAAAAGCACATTTGCTTGAGGACAAGCAAATACCAAGTGTAGGGATATTTGATAAGGTTTTAAAATGTACCTTTTGAGGGTCATTTAAGCCCTTATTTGATCACTTTTGTATCCGTTATTACTTAATATCGTTCCTTTTCACTTTTAGGTCTCTTGAAGGCAAATTGCTGTAATAGCACTTATTTGGACGAAAAGGCGGATATCTGAAGAAAATGGCCAAAGTCAAGAAATCGAGACACTCAGTCTTTGAAACACAAGGTGACGGCGTCATGTTAAGCTATGACGCCGTCGGAGCATTTTGTGACCGGACGAAGTCAAATTTCTTATTTTCAAGTGACGGTGTCAAGCTTTAAAAGAGTAGGCCGTCGCAACTCGAGCGGCCTAGATTTGATCCGACGGCGTCATAATTTGAAGAGGACGGCGTCACAAGCACAAGGGCCGACGCCGCAAGACTAACGTGGCCAAGATGAAACCCTAATGATGGCGACCCGGCGTCTGAAATTATCGGTGACGCCGTCGCATATGTAATCTTATATATAGAATCCGAATTTTTCAAGATTAGTGTGTAGTCTTTTGGAGTAAAAACCTAAACCGAACCAAGGCTATCTTATGCAGTATTTTAGGGTTCCAAACCCTATCTTACATCAAGATAAGTGTTTTACTTCATTAATTCAATTATGTCTTTGATTATTTGTGTGTATGCTTGCATGTTCTCCATGTCCGCTAATTTACTTGTGTGTTTGCTTAGGGAATATGAAACTTAATTATTGAATATTGATTGGTTGTCTCTTATCTTAATTGTTAATGATCTAGTAATGCGATAGGTCATTCGTTGTGTAGTTAATGCTTGATTAATCTTTGTGAACCTTAGACTATGACACCTAGAGTAGTTGTAGGCTAAACCATCCAAAGAGTACCTTAGAGTTAGAGTGTATAAATCCTAGAGATTTTGTAGACGAGACCCTTTGGTAAGTTCAAAGAGTTAGGGATAAACGCATACCCTACGACTTTAGACACACAACGCGATTAAGAATAAGGACGTGACAATTCAACCATCAATAGGAGATAATTAAGGAGTAATAAAACCTAAGTGAACACATTTTTAAACTATCATACGAGCACACAATAATTAGACATAGACTACCATCACCTTAGATTAGAAAATTAGATAAGTAGAGTAATCGGTAGAAATACCAAACCCCCCAAATTCAAACCCCGAGATTCGTACCTTTCCATTTCATAAAATATAATAAAAAATACAAAAATAATCTTCCTCAACCCCAACCTTAGTGTAGTAACTTCTCACTAGCATTCCTATTCCCCTAGAGAACGATATCAATACCCGTGGCTTACCCTAATACTACACTACAGCGATTAGGTTCACTGCCTAGGGTGTTATAAAACTTGCTCGAAGAAAAGGAAGTTCCTTTGACCCCGAACGACGCGTGTAGCGTTATCATGATGTTATTGGAGGAAACTAAGGACAGAAATGCGGCATGGCTAATAGCCGAGTATTTGTCTAGGAGAGCCCCGGGAATCAAAGGTAATAGCAACATTTGTGGAGGCCATTTTGTGACAAGGTTGGCAAGGAATCTTGGGTATTACAATAATAGTGAGTTGGCTAAGTGTGGAGAGCCAAAGTTTAGTGAGATTTGGAGTGCAAGTGGTTTTGGAAATGCTTTGAATAAGAAATTGAAAACGTTGGGAGCATGGATCGAACCACGACAACCGCAACAACAACAACAACAACCACCACAGCAGCAAGGAAGTGTGCCAATGGGCAATATACCGATGGGGAACGTGCAAACGGGGTACGTCTAGTAGTTTTGACTCAGGTTGGGGAGAGTGGGAACAACATTTGAATGAAATTGAGTGTAGGAACGTTTGGAGAGACTCAATGATGTTGAGAAACAATTACATCAATGATTATTCAATGCCTATTTTTCAACACATGGATCAAGAAGCCAATTAAGAGTTGCCACCCTACAATCCACCCAATGTTCCACCATATCCTTTTCCCTACACCTCTTATCCTGGACCATATCCGTACCCATATCCTGGCTATGCACCATTTCCTGACCCAGTGCCCGCATATGGTAGATTACCCGAGGTTGGTGCATCAAGCTATGATGTTGGAGGATCATCATTAGGAGTTGGAGGAACGAAGAAGAAAAGGAGAGTTCGTTCGGAGTTTGTGGATGAGCACTATGTGTCCGAGAGTGATGATGATGATGGTGACGAGGATGATGATGATGAAGAAGGTGATGAGATAAGTGAGGATGACGAATGATCGTGGATCATTCTTGATTTATGGTTTCAAAATCTATGGTTATCATGTGTTAAACAATTTTATCTCTATCTCTTAACTATTTCTCTAGGATAATTATCATACTTTGTTTATTATTCACATTTTTAGTAGCATTTGGATTGTTTTGTTTTGTTTTGTTTTGTGTATTGTGTATTGCAGTTTTGTTTGCAAGAAGGATTTGTCGGAAGCTTATTGATGGTCAAATATTTGGAGTTGGATAACTCATATGCTTGCTTATGACCCAATATGCGTATTGCATATTCTATCCCGTGGTATCTTTTGACTATTTTCCCCCCCATTTTCTTTACTTTGAAGTTTATTTTTATTACATTGAGGACAATGCAAAACTTAAGTATGGGGGAGGGAAGAAAATAAGAAAAATGATACGATTTTTAAATTTTTAGCTTTTAGTCTTACTTTAGATAAACTTTTGGATGCAAGTAATTAGTAGGAAATTGCCCTTGATTGTCTAGTTGTTTTCACACATTTCTAGGATATATTTAAAGAACAACTTGGGTATTTCAATGGTAAAATGAGGTTTTTGATTTTTTTTTTTTATTTGAACCAAATTACGGAAGTAATTCATTTTGGATTCGATAGCATCTTCTAGCGCGCATTGTAGCCTTTTTCCACTTAATTGTGAGGTTTCTTTTTGTATAATACACATCTTTTGTTTTATATTTGCTATGAGTGTGCCGGTGATTATGTCGATTCTAGAACTTGTACTAGTTATGCATTACGGTTAAAATCACTCTCGAGTGATAAAAATATGTTCAAGTGATAAGAGGCATCGTAGGATTTAACCCAAATGGCCTTTCATTTTACATCTAATGATATATTAGCTAACCACATTGGTTAGTTAACCACCGTATATGGACCCATTTGTTAGTGCTCATCTTTAGCACTAGATACCCTTAGTTACACCCTTCGAGCCAATCTTTTCATTCTTGTTTAAATCCAGAAAAATACAAAAAGATTTTACACTTTAAACCTTAGCCAACCTATGTCATGTCTATCGGTTTGTTACTAGTTGTTTGGAGTGTTGGATTGTTTTTTATGATTATGAAGAAGTTACACTTTGTCTATAGTGTGTACCATTTTTCAACAAAGACGAAGGAGACGTCTTTCTCATTTGTATTTTTTTGTGGTGTATGCTTACACTAAGTGTGGGGGAACTTGTTAAAAAAAACAAAAAAACAAAAAAATAAAAAAAAAATAAAAAAAAAAATAAAAAAATAAAAGGTTATAGCCAATGAGCTATATGAAGAGTATTGATTAGCCAATGAGCTAAATTGAGTTATACATAAATTTGGAGATCGATATGTGAAGAGGAGGAAGATATAATCATTTTCAGGATTGTGGTTTGGCTAGCAACATGGAGGTTTAGACTTGACTTTATTTTTCTTTTAACACCAATTTCATAAACCATCCCATGCCTTATCCATGCCTTTTATAAACCCGAAGCCTTAACGTTATAACCCGAATAAAAGCCCTCTTTGATGAATTTATTTTCTTTGTTTTGATACTTGTACAAGCTTATGGTAAAAAGCATTTGATCATGACTAGGCATTGAGTGATTTACATATACCCACCAATATATGAGTGTTGAGTGAATTCTTAAAATCATTCGTGAGGTGTTCTAGTTATGTTATCTAAAGTATTTGGTTCATTTTTAAAGTTTTTCACATATTAAAAGCAAATTAATGATTATCTCTTTTGGGATGATTGTTAAATTTTCGGAACCACGGATTATAACCATTGAATTCGATTTTTGCAAATGTTAGACCTACTCGAGGGCGAGTAGAACTTTAAATATGGGGGAATTTGATAACGCTTAAAATGAACACGTTTTTAGTAGCGTTATTGTTGGTTTTGTGCATGATAATCGGCTATATTTACTCATAATTGTTGCAAAAGTGCAAAGATGCGTGTGTGTATGTATATGTAGCGGTATCACAAATAATAAAGAAATGAAGTTTTATGCACACTGGAGAATTCCCAAGGAAGGAAGTCGACCAAGGAAGCTTTGGACTCAATGATTAGGAAGCACATTGATTTCTAAGTATCTCTGACAAGGAAAGATCAAGTTTCGTCTTGGAAATCATCGGTGAGAACAAAGAAAGAGGCACAATCAAGAAAGTCAACAAAAGTCAAAGCCGAGGCACCCAATCGTTCGGTTGGAGCCTCGCAACCGATCGGTTGGGCGATGGTCAAAACGCAACCGATCCGGTTGCATCGTAACGGTTCGGTTGCATGGACCTGAGTTACACAAACGCATTTAATGTTGCCTTAACTCCCATAATCATTGTGGTAGATCATTTCTTGTTATTAACTTGTTGGGAGCGTTTTTGCCGTTAGTAAAGTCTCATTGGCTATATATTGAACCTAGACTTAGTATTCTAGGTGTGACACAACCCAAAGTGTAATAGTTTACACCAAAACTATTACCAACCATTTTATTCATCCCAAAAGTTTAGTATTCAACGTAAAAGCGTCCAGGAGGTTGGAGAGCAATTCTCATCCATTGTTTTGGTTATTCGAGTTATACGGTTAAGCTAGGTGATTGGGCGTGTGGTTGCTATAAGCCACGATTTCTAGTTCTTGTAATCGCAAAAGTTTAGGTATTCTATGAACCTTGTTATGGATTTCTATTCTCTTGAGTTATTGGAATTACTTTGTTATTTCTTGTGTTTTGTTATTATTATCATGGAGTAGTTTTGAATATACTTGTGTGTAAGGATGTAAGAAATCATACTAGTGTTCTCATATGTGATGCATGTATATATGATCTTGTTTAAATGAGTTTGGTGGAAAATACTAGTCTTGTTTGATTTGTCGGTAAAACATGTTTTAAGAAAAAGGACCGAAAGGATTTCTCTTGTGTTTTATTCCAAAAGTTAAGTGACAAACTAGTATGGGGATATGGTGATTGACAACCACCATGTTTACTTATTAAAACAAGACTAGAAACATTTTCATCACGAAGGTCGAAAGATTCGTGGAACGAGTTTAATAAGAACATTTTACAAACAAATGGATTTTCTAAAGGATAATCATTAGGGTAAGGACCGAAAGGATTACCTATATGTTTTTGTTCTTAGAATGATTTTTGCAAACATAAACCATGGTTGGAAATCATTTGCTTATGATTTGTGCATCACATCAAGAGTTTACACCAAGCCTTCATGAACACTTACTATGATTGCCTATAGACTACACACAAGTATATATATTTCTCTATATTGAATTTCACTAAACATCACTTTTGGAGGAAGCCTTGACAAGCTTTCTTGTTACTAATCTTTTAAAACAATTTCAAACACAAAATCCCTTGGGACGATCTCGACTTACCCACCTTTGCTATCACGAACGAGTATACTTGCTCGTATGTGTTTATAGTATTAGACGGATAAATCGTGTTTATAAATTTTTAAAACTTGCACACGGTAAGCACATCACCTCCTCATTATTGTTTAATGTTCATGTTTCAAATACTATTGTGAAAATGTTTTATTTTGTTTTTAACCTCGTCTTAATTACATATAAAGGTATTTTGCAAAAATATAAGTGTAGAGAAGATCACATTTGTTTTGTTAGAATAAAATTGAACATGAGATTAACAATACATGATGAGCATATATTTATGTGTTTGTTTGAGTCAAAGGCTTGTATCGAGTCACAATGGTTGTTTTGCAGTAATTTTGAGGTTCTTAATAAGTAAAATTTTCTAGAAAACAAAGTTTGTCAATCCTGACGGCGTCAGGATCTATGACCTGACTGTGTCAGGTACTTTAGCAAACAGTTTTCCAGACTTCCGTTTTTCTGTCGAAACTGAATTTCTCAAAATTTTCCAGAATTTTTAATTTTTCAAGAACCTGCAAACATCTATTTTGCAAACATCTAGCTAAGAGGTCCATTGTTATTGTGAACGTTTTCTTTGTAAGAGAACAAGCTAGTTTGTTAAAATAACCCAACCTAATTCGGTGTTATGGTGGTATGAAACTAGCTAGCTAGCTAAAACGTCCGCAACTCCCAACTCGTCTTTGAGCTTAACTTGAAAAGCCCTTTGGTCTCAAGTAAATTATTACATACATAGGTGTTTTTATGTTTAGTGACATGTAGTCTGCTGATGAAAAGGTGAATTAGTAGGTGTCTTGGATGAAAGTTGTTTTTGTATTCAACCATTAGGATGTTGTATTTTGTTTGCTGAATTGATGGGATCATAGTCATGTCTTTGATGCTCACATGTACAATTTTTCTAAGTTTGTATAGCTTCTCTTGTGTAATATACAGATTCACCTTTTCACAAAAAAAGAGAAAGTAAATTATTACAAACGCCGACATATTGATGGGGGTTTATGATTTGCTGCAGCCCCACATTTTGCCGGATTATCAGTCAAGGTGTTTGCTACACTCATTGAAGCTCCCTTGATTGGTTCTATCATCACCGGTCACATAAAAAGGCAGAACAAAATGGATCAGGTCTAATTTCTATGCTACTTGACCGCATTTGGAGTGTTTACAGAATCATGACAGCTAGCTAGTTGGTGTTTATTTACAGATGCTAAAGAATAGCATTGTACCCGAGCCACCAATGTTTAAACCCGAGTTTCCTCCTCAAGGTAATCCTGGCCTTTTACTATAATCAACAATGGCAACCTAGGATGAAGCCTGTAATATATTTCGATGTTTTAAAGGCTGATTGAGAAAAGATGGTCACTGATCACTGCTCATGGTCATGATGAACAGGACTTCAAAATTGTAACTTTTGATTAATAATATAGAGTTAGGATACTTGTAAAATACTTGGCACTGCATTGGCACCATAAGCATCAGTAAAGAACACCGGTATAAGAGATGATACATTTGTTTCTTTTCTTTTTGCTTATAGCTAGCAGATGAAAAATTACGATGAGTGCGTACTTATTTGGCCTCGATTTCAATCATATGACATGTTCGATATTTGACCTCGATTTCAATCATATGACATGCAAATGGGTCGAAATCAGGTTTGACAGGAGATGGATATCATTGGGTCAAAATAAATATGCAGAGAAATTGCATGAGGGAACTGCTAGCAGTTAAACCTGCCCCCATCTACCAACTTCTTCACTTCCTAAACTTGTTAGACTTTTGATGTCACTCTTAGTTGAGCACTTACTCATCAAAAACAAACTTCTCACTTTCTTAGTCGATCATGCGGTCAGCAATGATCATCACCACTGCTACGTTCATATATAATTCAACCTTATTTATAGTTCGTATAATTCAACCTTATTTACGTTCATATAAAATCCTTATGTGAAGATGGGGAAGAAGATCGTTATGTTGCCTGCTTCTGAAGTTGATCTGACCAAAGTTAAGTATGATCCTGGAGAAATCGAAGGTAACCTTGAACACGAAAGCTAAAAATACTTATGTAAAAACAAACAATGCTTAAAAGTCTAACAAATTTATATACTTCAAATTCACATTGCTGAAAAAGAAATCTGCTTTTCTAGTACTCCGTATCAATCATGAAAACGAAAACGGTACATTTATTTCACAAAGAAGCTCAAACCGATATAAAACATGAGGGTTGCACTTGGTCAAATCCTCTCATGTATATATGGTCTCGTGATTATTACTACAATACAAAACTTATCGGTCTCAGTAGTCTTTAGTGTCTTCTTCTCTGATAGTAGTTGTAACGTAAAGGTGGTTTAATTGGTGTGCTTGTTTCAGCTCCCGAAATAAGGGGGATATGGCTAAAGATTTTTGTTATGTTCCTTGAAATGCCGTTAATTGGTTCGGCCATCTTAACTTACTTGAAGAAACAGAACAAGATACAGGAGGTCTCTTCTATTTCACATGGCTTTGGTTTCCCGAGTTCCAGAACTATATTTTGATATTTAGACTTGTGTTTATGTTATGCAGATGTTAAGGGAGACTGTGATACCAGAACGACCAATGTTTCGACCCGAGTTCCCTCCTCAAGGTTTTAACTCCAACCTTATGCACAGGTGTTAGAAGAACCAAAAAAGCCTGCTAATTTCTCTCTACTCTTCGGTTTGTTGGTACAACATAGTACATATCATTTTGGATTAGTATGATGAACATTAATGATTATTATTTGTTATCAGAGCAAGAATCAGGAGTGGTTTGTCTTAAAGAAGACGGGTTTCTGAAGACCGAGTTGAGTCATCCATTAGATGTCTTCCTCAATACGATCCTGCTGCTGCTACGCCATCATTCCGCTACTGGAAGATTCGTGATTATGCATATTCATACAGGTCAAGAACCACGACCCCATCAATGGTACGTCACCTAAAAGATGACCCATATCTTAGTCTTCTCATTTGATGATTCTTAAAAGATATACACTTTCGTTTAACAGGTTGCAGAGTATGTCATTTCTGCAATCAAACAGTTTAGCAATAAGGAACCCCAATGCCGTTATTGGTTTCTTTTGATGCTGAAGATGTAAGTCAGGCTGCAGCTTCAACCCAACGGTTTGAGGAAGGTACAAGCTTCCACATTTGTTTCATCACTATATGAGTGTTTGGATTTGCGTTTTGAAATAGATTATCTGATTATTGCAACATGCAGTAGCTTTTATACGGTTATTTAAGGGTCAAGTAATCAATTTTGGAATAAGTATTGTACTAGTAGCAACGAAAGGTAAGTTGTATAATTACAACAGACAAAACGCACATCCAAACACCCCGTCACTAAACAAACTTCTATTACTATGATATAACTCCCACTTGATGCTTGTTGCTCGGGTTGCGTAGGAAAACCATTGTCAGCTCTGGACGGTATCTTCATGGCAATCAAGGATGATATAGATTGCTATCCCCATCCATCTAATGGTATATGTGTCCTAACATTCAGTTATTAAAATTTACTGTTCTCTAGGACATATTAGGTATAAATAAACGTTTTGAGGAAAACAGGTGGGACATCATGGTTTCATGAGGTACACACCGTTGAGGAGGATGCAGTTTGTGTATCAAGGTTACGGAGCTGTGGAGTCATTTTGGTTGGGAAGGCGAATATGCATGAATTTGGCCAAGGAACTACCGGAAATAACATAAACCATGGGTAAGGTTTCTACTGCATACATGTATATATATACATAATAAGCACAGTATTTTTCTTGTTTCATCACTCTATCTGTTATGACAGAACGACTAGAAATCCGCATGATCCAGAGAGGTATACAGGTGGATCTTCATCAGGACCGGTGGCTATTGTAGCCTCTGGTATATGTTCAGCTGCATTGGGAACAGATGGAGGAGGTTGTAATGTTGTCGTATACTTAATATTAACAAATATTAATTAAGAAGTGGAAAATTCTGACGGTGATACATGTTCGTTAAAACCACAGGTTCAATCCGTATTCCCTCTTCTCTGTGTGGTGTCGTGGGATTGAAAACAACATATGGACGTACCGACCTTAAAGGGTAACTTACTTATACAAAGATACTTCATTAAGTCTGCAGAGGTGAAATGTCTGACCGGTTATTATCTTCATTCATATCTCTTCAGAGGGTTACCTTGTGGAGGGACAATAGAAATTATAGGACCAATCGCATCCAATGTTGAGGATATCATGCTGGTGTAAGTAACTCATACATGTTACTTAATCTTCTAATAACCGAGGAACTGAATATTATTTAATGGTTTTCAGGTATGCAGCAATCTTAGGAGCCTCTCCTGCTCACAAAATGAGTCTGAGACCGGTAACCAGAACACCTTTTTCATCAGGGTTATATACGGTTTTAGCTAAATAATGACTTTCTATATATTAATATTGGATATGTTATAGTATAATTCATGTATCTTGCAGTCCCTGCCTTGTGTGCCTGACTTATCATCACAAGAGAATTCTAGTATTTTGGGATCAATGCGATTAGGAAAGTACACGGAGGTAATCCCTCTCTAGTTTTGGATTTTAAGCACCCATGATGTTAGTCTTGATCAGCATTGTATTTCTACGGCATACCTCTATTCTGCAGTGGTTTAATGATGTCTTCTTGCCTGAGATCTCGACTAAGTGTGAAGATATTCTTAATCTGTTATCAGAAACTCATGGGTGCAGAGTAAGTATAGATTCATCAGTTTCCAGTGTTCAACCGTAAAACTATATATGACTTACAACTTTCTCGTAGTTTAAGACCATTTTACTTTTCTGTTCAAGGTAGTAGAGGTTGTCATACCCGAACTTCACCAAATGCGAACTTCCCATCTTATTTCAGTGGGTTCCGAATCATTAGCCTCACTAACGCCTCACTGTCATGATGGGTATGTTTATATGAAATAAAACGCTTGTTATTGACTTAATGTTGTACTTATACTACCTATTGTGGCTGTACTTATACTACCAGGTTATAGCTAATAACGATTTCATCTATTCCTACACAGGAAACATAAGAAACTTACATTGGATACACGAGCTAATTTAGCACTTTTCCGATCATTCAGTGCTTCAGACTATGTTGCTGCCCAACGACTCAGGTGATACCAACTTTTTTTAATGGTTTCGAGGAGTCATGTATTGAACGTGTTTATATGGCTCATTGCAGGCACAGGCTAATGTACTATCACATGGAGATTTTCAAGATGGTTGATGTCATAGTTACTCCAACAACTGGGTACACTTGCTACTGCTAGTACATACATCATGTTTCCAATCTTTTATTGACTCTAGTATTCTACCTTAAACATACTAAGTCTTAATATATTTTTGTGAATTCTTTTAGCATGACGGCTCCAATAATTCGCCCAAGCGCACTAAAGATGGGTGAGACGAATATGAAGGTAACAGGTATGTTGTTGTTTTGGTGGTGGTGTTCTCAATGCTATGCTTGATTTTGCTAAAGTTTGAGGTTCTTTTAGTTTCTTTTTTTTTAAGTGAAGGTCAAATGTGTGTGTTTCAGGTAATATGATGCGTTTTATCCTGGCAGGCAACCTTCTTGGACTCCCAGCCATTTCCGTACCTGTAAGTAATGTTTTACTTACAGAAGAAAAGGAAACCACACTTTGTTTTAGACTTTTAGACATCATTTAAATGTTCACCTTTTGTGCTGCATGAATGATTATGAACCTATTTTTGCAGGTTGGTTATGACAAACAAGGGCTTCCAATTGGTTTACAGATCATTGGCCGCCCTTGGGGCGAAGCTACAATTCTGCGTTTGGCTGCTGCTTTTGAGGTACATTTACAATACCACAAATACTCAAGCTTGAGGTGCATCTAGTTAACTTGTTAATGGGGTTGTTTAATTGTGATATTTCAGCGACTACGCACCGAGACTAAGAAGCCTTTATCATATTTCGATGTCTTAAAGGGGTACTGAGATACAGCGCTGCTGTCATGATGGACAATATATCATATCAACACCTAGCATACTCGTTATTTGAGGCTTGCTACACTTTATGTTCCTATGGTTCTGTGATATTCAGAGCTCTTTATGTATATAATCGATCTTTTAGTTTGTATTTACCTACTATCAACTGTTTAATCGGTTAACAGCATCTTATCTTTGGGAGTAATCAAAATATATATTGAGCTAATCGCAGTTTTAAGGGGAGTATTATTTGAAAATTGAGAACATCGGCGGAATCAATAAATTTGCTATCTACTTCACAACATCATACATAACAACAAAGCATCATCAACTGTAGCATTACCATGTTCGCGCATTCATGTTTCAGCTTTCAGGAATCACACAGTAAATGAACCAACCGCCATTTAATAGCAGATTGAAAAACTTATCTTGATCACGTGGACCCAGAAACAGACTTGTCATTTGCAAGCTTTTCATCAACGGTAGCACTTGGGAGATCTGGCCCGGGAGGAATCTTTCCTGGATAATCAGTTGTAGAAGTACCTGTTCCTAACATGCTGGTAGAACGAACACACGTTAAATCAAAAAGTCTTGAACAAACATTGTTAATTTCGGAGAAATGAAAAAGGATATATTTACCTTTTGTCCACAATCACCATGGAGCGAAGCTCACAATTTGCGAAACTGCAAATCAGTTGCAAAAAACGAAATTGTCATTTTCATATTGAAAGAATATAATAAAAGAAGAGAAATTAAGATAGCAACTAGGTTTTGAATTTAATAAACTGAGTTTTAGCTTAAAATGAAGTCATCATGACTTACTGTTTGTTAATTTCTTTCCTCACTAACGGGTGGCAGTCGTTGCCAAATGTAGCCAGTGTATGAAACAAGAATCCACTGTGAGTTACAATAGCTATCTCCTTCTCTTCTCGTGTCCATAGCCTGTATCAAGGATAGAATTAGTAGAGGTAGAAAGATGACCGCGCTGGATAACAGGTCAAGCCAAGTTCAGGCCAAATGGGTCGAGCTGACCTAAAACCATGGGTCGAGCTGACCTAAAACCATTTCTGTCCAAAACACTTCATTTTAGAATATCACAAAAACTAAATTATTTTGAATAAGACATTAAGAGGTTGATTGTATTAAAAATATAATTTGGACGACTTTTAACCCATTCGACCCGTTTCCCATATAACTGAAGGGAGTATGCATGAAGAGCATAAAAGCTAGAACTGAACTCACCAATCCAGGAACTTTTTGCCCCTAGATGCAAGTTCTTCTTTTGTCTCCCTTACATTAGCCTTCCATAAAACGTCTTCATCACTTTCTATCTGAAATAGATAGATGCAATTTAGTTAAGGAATTAATCAAGACTCGTGCAAGTAACTCCTGGCTTGACTTTCACTAACAGAAATAAAGAAAAAATGTACACTTGCCAATGAAAAATCAATTGCAGGAAACATGCATTCGTATTCACTGACACTTCTCCTACGATCACAAGGATGAACACCCTGACAACCAAAGAGAAACTGTTAAAGGTCTACAACATATTTTCTAAACCTGCAAATTTTTTGAGTTGAAAATGATAAACTCAAAACTTTTATCTAGCTAAAAGGAATATATTTTAACCTCTGAAAACAAACCTGTTGTTATGTTATCTATACACCTACCAAATGTTCTCGACAGAGTTCTACTGCAACAATAGGTGGACAATTGAGGCTTGAAATTGCAGATCGGCCACTATTTCCAGCATTTGCTAACATAAGCGGTAATGAATCCTCAGTATCTGTGTAGTCTTCCCCGCCAAACACTCCGACTGCTGTTTGCATAGTCCTGGAAAGTAGACAATTCAACATCCAAATCAAGTATTTTTTACTTATAAGATATGCTATAAGACAGTCGTCCAGTATTACCTTAACAAAGGAGATGTTATAACCACTTCGATCCTCTTAGCGAGCCCACTTGCATGGACATGTTTACGCAGATTTTCGACCTAATAATTAAATAGATAGAAAACGAACATCATGATTAGCAGAAGAAAAAAAGTTTAGAAAGTAGAAACAAGATGAACAGTTTGACCTGCTTCCAGCCTAATTGAGTAAGCTCGGCATCAAAATAGTCAGGGGACATGTAGGCTTTATAATCCTTGTCTCCTATTACATTGTGAATTCCTTGCGCGTGCCTAACCTGGATGATAAAGAGTCCGGAAATCTAATCTAAAAAACGATACTACAACTTATAGGTAGATGATGTAAATTTAGGACAAGAACGAACCAGGTGAATAGTCTTGGATCGGTGCAATGGGTACAGACTTGAAGCCGAATCGATATCCATTATTGCAACTGCATCAGATTAATTTATCAAACTTTTGATTCTTTACCCAAATGGTGTACAGTATTACTGTTTAATGTTGTTCGTGCCAATTTTTTTTTTTTTTTTTTTAACCATGGTTTCCGACTTTTTGGCCTGTTTGAACCCGCCACCACACAGACTCAAACCGGGTAATAGCTATTTATATGTTAGCTACACAAATATTATGTGGCACTTATGAAAATTGTGTGGTCAAATTAAGATGCAATGTCAAAAACTAAAGATTCTTGCAACATTATGGGATGGCTTATTGAAACAGCTTATATTGGTTTTGAAAATAAGCTCCAAAATGCTTATCTATAACAGCTTGCATATAATAAGCAATCCCCAAACTAATACAAACATACATTTCTTTGTTGCAAATCTTGAGATAATTAGTCAAAGTCAATTATAGATCAAACTAAGAAGAAAAAAAAACAGAGACAATAGTAGTATAATTTATAAATCTTTTAATGAAGATGAAATGTAAAGGAATTACCACAGGGAGCAGATTGATGAAAGAATTGATTTAAGAATCTTTATTCTTAAACTGGCATTTGTGTGTGTGTTTGTTTAGGATTGGACAAGTAAGTAAGAAAGAAAGTGATGGACAACATGTTTATTTGTGGTGGAAATGTTTTATTATTCCATCTTGTGATGTCACTCACTTCTCTCTCATCTGACTTAATTTCTTCTTCAACTTTTTTTTAACCATTATGTCGGATCTTTTGGTAGATTAATTCACCGAGTTTGAACTTACTGCATCTGCACTCAAACCAGGTTAAGTTCTCCTTTTTAAAGTTTGCGTGACCACTTAAGGTTGTTTCTGTGAAATTAAACTTGAAACCTCACGCATTTTAGAGTGATAGTCGGCAAGATAATTCTAAAACCTTGATAACCAACAATATTTAGGGTTGATCGTGGTCGACCGGACTAAAACCAAATAAAATGCATTTTAAACAATTAGCCCTTTACCATCTTTACAAGAATTTGACTTACAGGATCTAAAAGCTAACACCAATAGCATTAAGTCTTACAAATCTTTGGATTTTAGGAAATACCATATCACTCATGTATTTCTCTTTCACAAGAAATCGTATATCAAATATCTTTATAATATGTGATTGCATTGCTCGTGAGTTATATGTCTTGATTCCTTCAGACTCGAGATAAGTTTATCTTTTCAAGTATTTAAGATCTTCAAAGACGACATTTACACATGTCGGAGGTCTTTCTGAAGCGACCTATTTATTTTCGGATTTATCCCGAGGTAGAGGTAGGATATGTCATATTCTACATCCTCATCTTCGCCCTGCAGAATTGGGTATTGTTGTTGTTGTTGTTGTTGTTGTTGTTGTAAGATATTATATTCATATATTTATATACATTCAAATGGAGGGGTGATCATTCGGTTTAACCCGACCCAAACCGACCTGACAAACCCGCAACCAGAAAGTCGAAAAAATCTCGAACCGAAACCGAATCGAGAAAACTCGGTTTTTCTCGGTTTCGGTTTTAGTCGTTTTTTGCTCTAACCGAACGAACCGACCCGACCGAAACCCGAAACTCGGTAAAATCTAGAACCGAAATAGAACCGAGAAAACTCGGTTTCGTTTCGTTCGGCTCGGTTTTGTCTGTTTATCGGTTTCGGTTCGGGTTAAATTCGGTTTTTTAAACTATCTTACCCAATCTAGAAAACCCCAAAAGTAAAAGGACCAAAATTAGCACAACACATTTTCACAAAAACAAAACCAAACTCAAACTCAAAAAACACAAAACAGATCTCATTAAAAACACAACATCAATGTCACCTTCTAGTACCACTAAACTAAAACCAAGACACTTAACATATCTAATCATCATCATCACAATCACACTCACAGTTCTCTACTCAAATCTACTCCATTTAAGCCCAAATTCAAAACCCACAAATCATTCACCATCACCACCAAAACCCTGCAACCTTTTCACTGGAAAATGGGTTTTTGACCCGACCCACAAGAAGCCCATTTATGACCAAACATGCCCATTTCATAGAAACTCATGGAACTGTATAAGAAACCAAAGAAAGAACATGGATCAGGTGAGTTCTTGGAAATGGGTGCCTGAAAAATGTGAACTTGATGAGATTGATCCATTTGAGTTTATGAGTGTGATGAAGGGTAGGAATGTAGGGTTTGTTGGGGATAGTTTGAATGAGAATTTTGTGGTCAGTTTGTTGTGTGTGTTGAGAGTGGCTGATTTGGGTGCTAGGAAGTGGAAGAGGAAGGGGCTTGGAGGGCGTATTTTCCGAGGTTTAATGTTACGGTTGGGTATCATCGTGCCGTTTTGTTAGCGAAATATGAGTAAGCGGTTTTTAATCTTATTTGTAAATGTTACTGCGGTTTTTAATCTTATAGTTTCAGATCACTAGATATCTTAGTTAAATGGTGATTTGTCTCAAAGTTGATCTGAATAGTACGTTGAGTTAGTGATCTAAGTAAATGAAAATTAGTAGAGTAACCTAAGGGAACAAAAACGCAAAGTACTGAGCAACTTCCGTATGTATTAAACCATGTCATTGGAGATTGTGACTTAAACTAGCGGAAGCAAAATTTGGATACTCAAAAAGTAAGCAGACAAGTCATAAAAATAAGCAATCCCAAACACCGGTTTTAGTCTCCGTTAAGAACGGCGATGACCTATGTTTCACCCGGCGCGAGCAAAATCCCAAACACCCTTTTTATGTTTACTGTGAATCACATTCATTGTTGAAATTAGCACTTGTGAATGCATAAATGCGCTTATCTGATATTCTGATTGCTGTGTTTTGGTACGACAGACAATCGGTTTCGAATTGTTTGTGGCTATCTAATTTTTTGAGGGTGAAGTTGTTAGTCTTGAGGTTTGGTTATTCAAACTGATTATCTGATTATATTACCTCTTAGGCCCTTAAATAATATAGAACTTGCCAAACACGGTTACTTTCAAAAAGCTTAGTGCTGAATGTGAAGCCGATTGCTTTATGCTATGCTAGAATTTAAACACAACTCCTGTACTGTGTTTGAGATGAATATGTGATTCTGGTCATTTCAAAAGCTTAAGTTGTATAATAAGCAATTCCAACCCTTTTGTGAAACTCGAAAGTTTGATTTGAGAAAGTTAAACTACGTACAAGTTAAAGGTGATAATCTTTATTAAGATGATACTTAGTAGATAAACATTGGTATCTTAGTGCGAATGTATTGTGAACAAACTCTTTATAAGTTAATATAGTTGCATTATTGAAAGATGGTACTTACTTGTCGTTACTGATTGCATAAAAGGTGGCAGCCAAAACAGTCGGAAGCGGAGGAGAGGAAGTGAAAGGTGTACATCGTGTAGATGTGGATATTCCAGCAAAAGAGTGGGCAGATATTGCTGGTTTCTATGATGTTCTCGTTTTCAATACTGGGCACTGGTAAAAAAGTTGAAAAATGTATATATTTTGGATGTTTTTAGCTATTCGACAAATAGTCCATCCTTTATAAACATTTTTATTGAACTGTTAGTTTTACTGATTTATTTATAGGTGGGGCTATGATAAGTTTCCCAAAGAGAAGCCTCTTGCTTTCTATGAAGGGGGAAAGCCGATAGCTCCTGCTCCAGATATGATGGACGGGCTTCAAATTGTACTTAAAAATATGGCTGCTTACATAGAAAAGGAATTCCCGAAGACACTCAAATTTTGGCGGCTGCAGTCACCTAGGCACTTTTATGGCGGTGATTGGAATCAAAATGGAAGCTGCTTATTCAGTGAACCCCTTAAGAAATCTGAGGTATGAGTGGTTCTTTAAATGACTCGTATGAAATTTTGAATACTAAAAAAAAGGTGTTATATTTACTGCAACATCTGATAGAACTTGTATTAGTATGTAAATACCATGTGCCTAGTCAATATGCAGTTTTTGTGGGACGAACATTGTGTAATTTATAGAGGTAACTCATTTACTTGTAAATGGGTCAATTCAGGTAAATTGGGAAAAATAAATAGAATTAGCAAAAAGGGGAAACTGATCTAACGGGTCGAAAGCTGTCCAAAATGTATTGTTAACTTCCAAAATCACTTGATTCTAGAAGTTTGATTTTATTGTGATAATGTAGTCTATTTGATCACATATGATGAAAATTTTATTTCTACAACTATTTAGTAATGTGTACAACAGTGTTTTGGATCAACCTGGCCCGTACAAGGAAAATACCCATTTGACCCGTCACCAAACTTCTACGTCATGCCCATGTTGCCGCTTGCCACTTCTAGTTATGTATGATAACATGTATGAATAGCTTTTGACTTCATATACATTTGCATATTTGCATTCAAACATTTTTGTATGTTGAAAAGGCTTCTTCCTTTATGGGACGACTGAAAATTCTATGAGGATATTTTGTTATATTAAACTATTGACTATAAGATATTTACTTACTGATACATGAACAGCTCGACTTGTGGTTTGACCCCAGTAACAATGGAGTCAACAAAGAAGCAAGGCTAATCAATCGACTCATTGTTAACACACTCCAAGGAACGGATATTGAACTACTTGACCTGACTCATTTGAGTGAGTTCAGAGCAGATGCCCATCCAGCCACGTGGTTAGGAAAGAAGGATGCTGTATCTGTTTGGGGGCAGGACTGCATGCATTGGTGCCTACCCGGTGTCCCCGACACTTGGGTCAACATTTTGTGGCAACTTATTCGTTACAAGTTAGGGAGAAGATGACGACTCTTGCCATTAGCTCTTCAGAATCCACATCAAGCAGATAAATATAAATCGGATCAAGTTTTGACAAGTTGACTTTCTTTTTAGTTAAAGTCAGCAACTGCAAAAGAGTTGAGTGGTGATACTTTTTTTGGAAGGTTGGTTACGGAGGATACCGTATTGGGTCAAATGTGTACTTGTAGTTTATACAGTAGATGATTCTTTTTCTTTCGAGTTTATAGAGGCGTTGTATGTTTAGAGGCAGTGTTGTCATATTGAAAAATGGATAGAAATTTGAGTTTTGAAATGATGCAGTATTAGCTTCTGTTGTTTAATGTCTAAACTTCTTTGGTTTGTTACTTGATTCTGTAAAGCATATATGTTACAGTGTGTGCTACATTACTTGTTATTACCAAGACTATTTATAGATACTCGCTTGATGTTCACAATGCCAAAGGATCAGTACCAGAAGAAAGGTCTGGTGGGCTGATTACTGTGTGGAAAACATGCTCGTTACAAAAAACATAACTGGGGGTTAATAAAGATGGCTCGCAGTGATGGATACTTGTGTGTGAGAGGGAATCGATATCCTATGTCTATGCTCCTCGTGAGGAATCTGGAAAGAATCTAATATGGGACAACCTTGGGGCACTTGAAGAAGAATGTTTAGAGAAAGGTAAAATTTTGCTTATTGTTTAAACCCGAAGAAGAATTATCCATAAAGACAGACATATTGAGTATGCGACCGATAAGTCTTGTTGATGCTGCTCCTTTATGATAGTGCCATGGTGTTGTGGCCCTTGAAGAAGGCGTCTTTTACCTACACCGCTAATATGCCACATAATATTAAGTGCGGGAAAGAAGGTTATCCGTGGAGGTTGCTTTTTGACTTAAATGTACGCGTCCTCAGTGGGTTCCGTCTACTATTTAGAGTTAATTTTTATAAATTGTTCCTGTGGTTGACACACAGTTACACCTTTCGTCCCTAACTCTCAAAAATTACACTGGTCATCCCTGTGGTTGTCCATTTTGCATTGACTGGTCCTTTGACCAAACAGGTGTTTGTTTTGGTCGTTAAGTCCATAGGGACTAAACAGGCGTTAGTCCTTTTAAGTCTATAGGGACCAAACAGGCGATATTCCTTCGTTAGTTCTTTTAAGTCCATAGGGAACAAACGGCGTTAGTCTCTATGGACTTAATGACCAAACAAACTCCTGTTTGGTCAAAGGATTGGACGACTACAAGGACAACCGGTGTAATTTTTTAGAGTTAGAGACGAAATGTGCAACTGTGTGTCAACCACATGGAAGGTTTATGTAATTAACTCTACTATTTATGAATGTTGAGAATTACTAGTACTAAAACTAGATGCCCAAAATTGGCAATTCATCAAAGTTACAATTCATAAACAAAACATCCCCAAAAATCAAAGAAGATAATGGCCCTAATTACCAGGGTTCATCTTAATCTCCATCCCCAAACACACCCATTTCAAATCACAAAACCAACCCAAAAAAAGCACCAAATTTCATGCAGCAGCTCAAGTCCAGATGAATTATCCCTTCATCTATCAACACAGATTAAGAAACTCAAAACCCAAAAGCTGCAAACACAAGAAGCTATGAAAAAAAGCAAGAAGCTTTTATACACAGAACTATGCCTGTTTCTTGGGTTAAGTCAAGATGAACTCAAAAGAAAATGGGAAAAAATGGAGGAAAATGATAAATTGGTTTTGGCCCAAGAGTTTGTTAAATCTGATTGGGGGTTTAATTTTCATCCTTTGTCTGTTAAATCTGTTAAGGAGTTAGTTGATCAGCATTTGTTACATGACAATGCTGATGGTATGAAAGATGATAGTGATTCGGCTAATAATTCGATGTTGTTTAGTGGTTTGAAGAAGCTTATGGGCTTTTCGGATGATGATAAGTGATTAGTACTTTTGTTTCGTTTTTCGGATTTTGCTTAGCTAGTTTTACTTAATTTGTTGTTGTATATTATTCAAGTATAGATACATCATGTTTGTGGTTTCATGTGTGCGTAATAATGTACTTTTGATGTGTGCAATTAGTACCATCTAAGAATGCATTAGGGTGGCCTAGTTGGTAATGTAACTATCATCACTAAAACGTGAGGCGGTTTTTGACAAAAAGGGTTTGGATGGAGTTATATATCTCGTCAGTTGATATTTCCATATGGATGGCCTTTTAGTTTTGGCTGTTTCGGCATCATTCGGATGGGTAGTGTTATCAAGATGCTTTAGGATGTCTTAGCGTTTTTTTCATTAATTAGCTTTGTGGATTTGAGCAAGGATGATATTTAGGGAGTGTTTGGGTTGGCTTATCTACTGTGCTTATGTAAATTCAGTAAAGCTCGTAAGCTTACTTTTTTTTTGGCTTATAAGCTTATCAAGTTTAGCTTATGGCCTTAAATAAGCTATAAGCTCAACTTGATAAGTTCACAAGCCAAATAAAATGAGCTTATATGCTTTTCAAAACTTAAGCAAGATAGGTAAGCTAACACATATACCCCATTAGTACTTGCTACTTTATGAGTTCTTGTGATTGTTTATTTAGGATGTGTTTGGGATTATGTAGTATTTATATTGAAGAGGAACTAGAGGATGGGTTATCTTATGAAGAGTTTACGTGTGAAATTAGCCTCTCGATGAAAAGGTGAAGCAGTGTAATAGGCCTTAAAACTGCTTCTTAATGGTTGATTCTATTAAATTTATCATGCTGATCTTATACTCAGCTCTGAACATTGGTTGACTGCGGTCCTTGTGGAAGGGATCTCAACGGGGTCCAAAATGGATCCTCGGTTAGGGTTGCATTAACCAACCATTTTGTGGAAGTACAGGTGATTAGTGTTTGTATGATCAGAGTTATATTACGTGCATAGAAAAAATAACAAAATTGTGGCTTAGGCCCTAGTTTGGTTATTTTACTTTCTTTGCCCATGTGGGTTTGCGTGACTCATATAAGTTTGATTATGGGAAATTTGCATTTCCAGTGTGTTAGGCTGAAGAACACTAATCATTGGACATGCATATGCTCATGGGAAGAAAGGAATTGGTCACAATTGTGAAATATTATTTTATCACCGTACTATGTTTTTAAATTTTAAGTATGTATGCTATAATTTACAATTGGCTGGAAGATATTGTAGCGAGTGGCCTTCTTATACTTGCTGCTGGGTTCAACTCATCTGGGGGTGGTGGCTAATTCCATCTTATAGTAGGCTAGAGTTCTGCTCGATTGGCCAGTGACTTGCTTTAGGCTGGAGCTCAGTTTGGCTGATCGCAGTCTGTTTAACTCGATCTTGTCATATACTCAGGTTTACAAAACCTTTCTAACTAGACCAGTCGAATTGACAACCTTCATATGTTTTCAGTCACAAGCATCAGGTTAGAGATTAAATTTTGAACAGACATAATAATTATGGCCTCCATTTGGCGCATCGCGCACCAGGCTACCATAGTCCACAATTGTCTTTGTTACTCACTCTGAACAATTTTTTTAGAAAGGCGCTCTCGACAAGTTTAACTCGTGTTTCAGTCAAACTATTACTGTATTTAATCATCATTGTATCTTAGACATCAAATTACCATATTTAGCTACTATCTTGTTTGTTAAATGCCAAATCCTTAACCTATGTGACTTCAGCAACCCTACTCCCTCTTTATGTTTGTCTTGAGTTGTTCATGTTTTAGTGGATTCAAAGTTCTCAACAACTTGAGTCTTGGCATTAGCTTTTCTTGATCATGTAATAGACATACTTAACCATGACTTTTTATTTATTTATTTATTTATTTTTATTTTTTAAATGGTGAACTTATATTACTCCAAACATATATACAAACATACTAGAATACATTGGATGCTAACAACATGCCATAGCAACCAAATGACTGGAATCAGACTAAATACATCAATACAAAACATGACAAATATCAATACTACTATAGGTAAAGCTCTTAGTTAGTTAGAGCTTTTTAGTGTTGTTGTTTTCTTTAAAAAGTCTTAACAACCTCTTAATAGACCAAAAGCTCTTAGTTAGTTAGAACTTTTGGGTGTTAAGTGTGTTTGTTTTTATTTTTGTTGAGAGAAATGACATAGGTAAAAACATCTAAGCGGATAAAACGTGGAAGGAGCGTCTTAATGCCTAATTGAACCAATAAACATTCGGGCGTTTCTTAAAAAACAAACAATATTATTTTATTGATTCGAGACATTTCGCGCCGATTGATTAAGATGTGCGAGTGATTGATTCAAAGTTCTTAATAAACAAACAAAGACCTTAGTCACTATTCTATCACTAATTCACAAGAGGTTAATGGTTCAATACATTCACCATAAATAGTTAGTAACTACCACCGGATGGCCTAGTGGTGATTTAGTGACCTTCTCACAAGAGGTTAATTATTGAAACGTTATTAGGTGCAGCGTTTGAGGGTGGTCGTGGAAGGGTCGAAACAATTACGGGATACACCACCATTTGACCTAGTGGTAAGTTAGTGACCTCCCACAAAGGTTAATTATTCAAACGTTATTAGTGCACGTTTGAGGGTGGTCGTGGAAAGGTCGAAAGCAATTACGAGATACACGACCATATGACCTACTAGTAAGTTAGTGACCTCCTCACAAGAGGTTAATGGTTAAAAGCGAAAACCAAACCGAAACCAATAAAAACTGATTTGTTTTGAGTTTTAAAAATGAATAAGTGTGTGATAGAAATGCAAATTAAGCAAGAAAAACACCGGGCTTTTTTTTTTTGGTTAAATTACGGTTATAGGTTTATCCACGTACGTAAATGAGACGATGACGTGGAGTAATATGGTTCAATCTTTTACCCTTTCTATTAGACAAGGCATCAAAGTGTATATTGAATCAGTGGGTGATAATAATAAAGAAACATGAGGATGACGTCAGCAGGTTTAGGCTTATCAAGCAGCAGCAACCACCTATTATTATTCACCACCACACAATTAAAACAAGAAGAACAAATCAATCTCTGGGTTCATTCACCAAATTTGCTAAATTAGTGTGTGGTAATAAAAGGGTTTTAAAGCAGCAGGAGGGATTGTAGTAGCTATGGCAGGTGGTAGTATTGTTGAGAAATCAGAGGATGAGTGGCGTGCTGTTTTGTCCCTGAACAGTTTCGTATCCTCAGACAAAAAGGCACTGAGTATGTACCTCTTTTCTTTTATACTATTGTTTAATTTTTTGTATTTTCCACATATAAGATTGAGATTAGAATTAGAATTAGAATTATATTAATCTTGTTCATTTTTGAGGATTTATAGTTTACGGATATATAGACGCCCCTCCTCTTAACAGTCTCAACTGCATTAAGTATATATATATATATTTTCATTTCTTGTCTTTTTATTGCTATAATGGTTATTCACTATCGTCTCGAATGATTTTTATCTTCTTTTTCAGCATTTTCATTGCTAATGCAAACTGTCATTCCAGTACTCATCTTTTTCGTTTCTTCCATATCACCTGTCAATAGGAATTATGCTTCTGTTTCCTTCTTCTTTTGTATTTTCACTAATTAGATATTTATAATAATAAGCAAATTCCAATCATTCAAAAATTCAGCTTTCTTTACAGACATCTCAATTTCTACCCGATTCTCCTAAACATACATTCTTACATAGTGTGTCGTTTACATGGACAATGAGTTGTTAGCTACACGAGTAAGGACATTTTTTTTTTGGTTGCTAAAATTTAACTAGTTGTTTGCTATGGATAAATGCAACAAAATGTCTGTTCCTAGGATTCTTATTATGTAAGTATTTATGTATCTTGTGTATTCAGTAGGTATGTGAAAACAGGGTTAGTTTAGTTTCTTTTATATAGGCCTTCTAACCTGTCTCTGTATTCCTTACCAGGCTTCATTTTTATGATATGCTGTGGGATACTTCTTAGGTATCATAAATGTTAATATACCACCAGTCTTGATATTCTCGAGTGTTAACAGGTATCCAGGCACGGGAGTGTATGACAAGTTCTATGAGGAAGGTGTGTACTCTTGCGCTGGGTGTGGCACTCCTCTCTACAAGTCTACCACAAAGTTCAATTCCGGTTGTGGTTGGCCAGCCTTCTACGAGGGTCTTCCTGGAGCCATAAACCGTCATGTGAGTCAGTTTATCATTTTCTTTTCTTATAAAAATAAATATACCTAATAATGATTGCGTCAACTCAACTCGAGCAAATTACATATTGTATCGGGTGAATCCTATTATACATGTAAATATGCTAATAACGAGAAATGTATGGTTTGTGAGTGCAGCCTGATCCAGATGGAATGAGGGTAGAAATCACCTGTGCAGCTTGTGGTGGGCATCTTGGACATGTATTCAAAGGTGAAGGTTTCAAGACCCCACAGATGAGCGCCATTGTGTCAATAGCATCTCCCTCAAGTTTGCGCCAGGAATTAATCGGTTTTTTTCTCTATATGATTGGAGATAATAATGCTGTTATGGAAATAAGAGTTGGTACTGTCATACTTTTTCGTTTATATCATAAAAGTTCCTATCATCTTGCAGTTACATCTTTGTAATCATGAGCTGTATCATATATTAACTTATAAAGGAGTTTTACCCTCATATTAAAGTTAGACTAGCTTACCGTGTGGCTGCCGCCTTTCTTGTTTTGTTTAGGTTGCGGTTTACCTCGTGTATGCGTTGGTTGTGAGGCTAGTCAGATGCCTTGTGCCAACATGTTTTTATGTAGTATATGATCACCAAGTGGTTTATGGTCTAATTGTGTTGATGAATCTTTAGAATATATGTTAAAAGTTTAAATATGGAGCAAACTGCAAAAATTATCTGTTAGTCTGTCTAATGTGGCACTAATCATTTTATTGGCAACTATCGTCTCTAGGAGGCCAATTGTTTAAAACCTTACATCCGAGCGATGTTTTTTTCTTTTTTTTTTGTAAAGCATTCTGTCAGTTTTAACTTTTGCGCAAAAATATACCCAAAACAGATCATCGTTGTTGACATTGGCCTCATAAGAAGTATACCTATGTATAATTTTCGACAAGATGTTTAGTACCAAATCGAACACGCCACCTAGACGATGTATAGAGTTTTAATCCAGATACTAAAACTAAGAAAATTGAAGTAAAAAAAATGAATGTCATCCTTTTATAGCACATGTGGAATACTGTTATTTCATTTGCTTCTTTAGAAAAATAAAAAAATATATATTTGAAATAAATCCATGAAAATCCACATGTGTTACATTATCCACCAATATCAATCACTGTAGTTTTATCTTCAGAGAATCCAATCTCCAGCAATCTGCCAAGTCAGCAATTGATTTTAGAGTTAATTTCATTTTTGGTCCTTGTGGTTTGCCGGTTATTTCAGTTTCAGTCCATTTTTTTGAAAAGGTTACAAATCCTCTCTAAAAATGAAACACGGACACGAGTTTCGGGTTTGGTCCATTTTTTAGTTGACTGTTAGTTTGACCAGTTAACTAATAGAAAATTACTATAATACCCTTGTCTTGATAGTGTAAAATGACTAAAGTACCATCCTAATATTACTATTATATTAATATATTTTGTGTAGTGGAGGTTGTTGTGGTGTGTAACGGTTCAAATGGCGGTAACCTTGTTTTTCCGGTCAAACATTCATCATCTTCATGTTTTTCTTTGCCTCTTTCAAGATTTGAAAAATATTAATAAAAATGAAGAGGTTCATGGAGATGGTGATGGGCGAGGTGGTGGTGAGTGTAGATGGTTGTGGTGGTCGTGGTGTGTCGGCCAGAGATAGTGGTGGACTGGTGGCTGCCGGAGGTGGGACAAAGTGTGGTGGTTGGTTTGGTTGGTTTTATGAGTGTGCGTTTGTATTTTTGTAAAAGAAAGTGGACAACGTAAGTTGTATCGGTTGATTTATTCTTTTGTTTAACAAAATTCATGAAAAGACAATTATACCCTTGATTTGTAACAATCAATAACTCGTCAAATTGACAGAGTTAGAAAAATGGACCAAACCTGAAACGGGTGTTTTATTTTCAAAGAAATTCGTTAACTTTTTTAAAAAAGGGACTGAAACTGAAATATCCCGCAAACCACAAGGACAAAAATGCAGTCAACTCTTGATTATATTTATTTTGGTTTTCCATGTATCTTCGTGGAGTATTGCCAACTACTAATTTGAAAAATTCCACTGTTGTACAGCCAAAATAAAAAATAAAAAAAATAATAGTAATAAAACTTGGCCTCAAGAATCTTTTATTAATTTTTGTGTGGCTAGTCTTTCATTTTTACTCATACACACAAACTCAAACACAAACACAAACTGAAACTGAAACTAGTTTGGATATTGTACACAACAAAAACATCATCATAGTATTGTTGAAACAATAAAAGGTGTTTGCAAATGTCTTCCTCAGATTAATATATCCTCCTTGATTATGGTTGAGGCTATTGCTTTTTGTCATGCTCCCATGGTATGTAACAATCTTTTATTTGTTTGGTGTTCATCTCATCAAAAAGGTCATTAGTGGTCCTTGCTACATGCAACTTCTCCTAAGTAGATAATTAAGGTTTCAGGTTGGTTCATCCAAGAACCAGAAACTCAATGACCTTATTGTCCTAACTATAACTAGTGCTAATGAAAGCTATCTTAGTCCAACTTGCTACGGCTTTCGAATATTGCTTATAATTAATGTGTGCTCAATGGTCATAGGGATATCGAGTAAACTAGATGATTGTTTTAAGGCGTAAATATGAACTGAGGCTGGCTTGTTATTAGAGTATGGTGTAACCATCTCTTTAATATATATTTTCTTGCAGGGCCATGACCTTATTATTAAACCGAACATAATAAGATCCAGTCGAGACCTCTATAATGGGCCAAATCGATGTTACAAACTGCTGCGTACACCAGCATTTTCCACTAGTCGCAGGGTACACTACAGTTTTCACACGGCTGCAAAACTACCTGATAGGACACCGTTGTTAACTTCCTCATTCCTTGGAGGAAAACGGTTTATTATCTCAAACCATACACATTTTCAGAGAGGTGGGAGATTCCGGATGAATGCAGCACTTGATGTTGGTGGTGCGGTTGAAGTCATTAATGACTTAGGATTGGATACTTTGACATTCTTAGCTGTTACTGTTTTAGTGGTTCCTGCCTTCAAGTTCGTCAAAGCTAGCCCTGTAAGCCAAACATCAAACTCTTTTTTCAAGTTCTAGTGGTTCCTGCCTTCAAGTTTGTCAAATGGTATTGTGTTAAATCACTGTTTCAGATACTTGGTTTCTTCTCTGCGGGAGTCGTGCTTAATCAGTTTGGATTGATTAGAAATCTTACAGATGTTAAAGTTCTTTCTGAATGGGGTATCCTTTTCTTGGTAAGTTCATCGCTTTATGTAACATTATGGCAATGTATATTAAAAGTTTAATCCTTTACTTATGCAAGTTTGAGTTATTGGCAAAAGTTCCAATCTTTGACTTTTATATGTTGCCCGCAGCTATTTGAGATGGGCTTAGAGCTTTCGTTTGCACGATTGAAAGCTCTTGCTAAATTCGCCTTTGGTATGGGTTTGACTCAGGTATGTTCTGCCAAAATCGACATTATAATCCTTACTAAAGACGGGTGTTTTCATTAACTGATTATTTTTCTATGTTTTGTGGAAGGTTGTGCTCTCTACTCTTGCTTTCACAGCATTTGAACTCCCACCTAATGGAGCTATAGGAACTCGAATTCTGCAGTTCCTTTTTCACTCAAGGTCTGATCTGGTGAGAAAGTATTCTGTGGTACTCAAGATTTATATATATATTTTTTTCTGGTTTTCTCCAAAATGTTTCTCTAATAGTACTTAATATATAGTTATCTGTAGTTCCCTAAATTTCTAAAGGAGGTAAAAAAATTTGTGATTATCTTTGAAAAAAACTAATTTGACACTAAGGAGTCTTGTACGAGTGGGCTATTAATTGCTGGCTTAAAAGGATTGCAGGTGAACATCAGAAGTATTGATGAGGCTGTAGTCATTGGTGCTGCTCTCTCGCTGTCATCTTCTGCATTTGTTCTACAGGTAATTTGAGTTTCAGTACACATTGATATATTAAATAATCGCGCTTTTTATCCTGCTGCTCTCAGCATGATACTTGGTCAACTACAGTCTGCTTACCTAGTAAGATGTAGCTTCTTGCAGAGAAAGGTGAGCTACCAACTCGGTTCGGCTCAGCTACTCTCGGGATACTTCTACTCCAGGTTCGTTTTCCCTAATTAAATAAAGTTAAATCTACTGCATGGTCATGACTCACGAGTGACACCTACATCAAGATAATCTAAGAACCTTTATGGATCGACATGGCTAAATATTTGCAGGACATAGCAGTCGTACCTCTGCTGGTCATACTTCCCGTGTTGGAGAGCCAGGTCAGTGTATTTCACACGGAACTCTTATCATAAGTAATGTTAGCTCTAATCTTACTAAATTTCATATACTTTACGCAGAATCTGGTTGAAGAGAGTATTTTGCCTATGCTTGTAAAAGAAAGTTTAAAGGCTTTACTTGGTTTAGGTTTGCTTTCTTTTGGTGGAAAATTCTTTCTTAGGCGTATTTTCGAGGTATGGAAATCCCTTATTCTCAAAAACTTTAAACTTTTTAGGCATTGCTGCAGAAAACAATTTATATTCATATGTTTCAGGCTGTTGCAGAAGCAAGAAGCTCGGAAGCTTTCGTAGCACTTTGTTTATTAACAGTTGCTGGAACATCACTAATAACTCAGAAATTAGGCTTCAGTGATACGGTCTGATTTTTTGTGTATTGTACTTGCCAGTCTCTATATATACCTTAAGTCTTTGCTAATTTGGTATAGTTATGCAGCTTGGGGCTTTTTTAGCTGGGGCCTTATTGGCTGAAACGAATTTCCGGACACAAATTGAAGCGGATATAAGGCCTTTTAGGGGATTACTTCTTGGATTATTCTTTGTGACTACTGGAACATCTATTGATACACAGGTGCTTATATTTCTATAAATATAAGTTTTTTATACGCGACATGTACTCTGCAGAAAGGTTTGACTTTGTCTTGTTATTGTGCAGCTACTTATCAGGGAGTGGCCGAATGTATTGTCACTGTTAGCAGGTTTAATAGTTATCAAGACACTGATAATAACAGCAATCGGTCCCCGTGTTGGACTGACTTTGCAAGAGAGTGTGAGGATTGGGTTGCTTCTTTCACAAGGTGGAGAGTTTGGATTCGTGGTTTTCTCCCTTGCAAACAGGTTAGCGTGAGATTTTTTGAATTCTTTATACATCGTTTTAGTTATTGTGATAATCAGCACATAAAAATTGGACGCCTTAACGATTTTGTAGGCTAGGGGTGTTGCCACTTGAGCTTAACAAGCTTCTTATAATTGTCGTTGTATTGTCAATGGCGCTCACCCCTTTACTTAATGACCTTGGACGAAAGGCTGCTGATTTTATTGGTGAAAATGTTGAAGAAGAAGTAAGCAGTTTGGTTTCCTTTGATCCTATAATGTCGAATATGTAGTTACTTATGAATGGGTCGATTTGGGGTTTTTTTTTTATTCATACGGGTCAAATGGGAACTCATAAAATTTAGCTAAAACGTGAATGGGTTGGACATTGCTCTAAGTATATTTCTATTGGGTACCAAGGATTGTTTACTCTGGCCACTCACCATGCTTGTCTATGTTATTTATTAAGTGACTTTCCAAACATGGTTGTAGAAACCTACTGAAGAGGCGAATTTTGATGCTAGCGAACCAGTTGTTATTCTTGGGTTTGGACAAATGAGTCAGGTACATAAGTTCCTTGTATTTTGATAATTAAAAGATGCATAAGTTGGTCGGACTTTTTATTTCTTTTAAAATGCAGGTTCTTGCCAACTTCTTGTCCACTCCATTGGCCACAGGGATAGATGGTGAAGCTGGATGGCCGTTTGTGGCCTTTGATCTTGATCCCTCTATCGTAAAGGTTAGTTGAAAAACAAACCTATATTGAATTACGAGTTTAAAATTATGTATGAAAAAAACTATAATAATGACCGTGAAATTGGAGCAGGCATCTAGTAAACTTGGATTCCCAATCCGATATGGGGATGGATCGCGTGCAGCTGTCTTGCAGTCTGCTGGTATATCATCTCCTAAAGCTGTCATGGTCATGTATGAAGGAAGACAAAGGGCAGTTGAGGCTGTTGAAAGGATTCGGCTTGCATTCCCTGCGGTAATTTACTCAAACCTAAGATATAAACGATCTTAATGTTGGATTAGATCAATACATGTCTAATGAGGCAACTCAAATTTACAGATACCTATATATGCTCGCGCTCAGGATATCCCGCATCTCTTAGATCTTAAGGAAGCCGGGGCAACAGATGCTATTCTTGAAAATGCAGAGGTGTGACATTAGTTTTACTGTTTACTGGTTCCGGTTTTGCTACATATGAACTGTCAGGTAATATTCTTTGGCCTTCTGCAGACAAGTTTGCAGCTCGGGTCAAAGCTTCTGAAAGGTCTCGGTGTTATGTCTGATGATGTGAACTTTTTGAGTCAACTTGTGAGAGACTCGATGGAATTGCAAGCTCAAACAAGTATTGTACCCAGGGACCCCGACCCTGATGCTATGAAGCCACTACAGGTGGCTTATCTTTGCGCTGTTTTATGTCTTTCTCTCTAACACCCTCGCAAAATTATAAATTTCCTTAAAAATAGCAGCAGAAATCATCTAAGAAATGTTTTACATTATTGCAGGTGAGGGTTACAGATTTAGTAGCGACAAGAAAACCTGTAACGGCACTATCAGGCACGGGAGAATCAGTGAGACTCAGCCAACAGGAGAGAGACCGCATTTTAATGATACCAGAGGAATTGGAAAAACCGCAGATTGAGAATGAGGTCCCAGCAAGGGAGGATGGGAGAGGGGTGTTATATTGTGAACTGGATACAGACAACGACAAAGTTCCAGATAAACACTAGAAGTCAAACGTATGTTGAGTTAGGAGGATAAAGCAACAACACGAGTCGCTGCATAGTCATGTATATATGTGGGCAAAGGCTCATAGATTCTTTGAATTTTCAGTTTTGTTGTAACATTGAGTTTACTTTTTTCACAGGAATGCTACATATCTGTATATAATTGAATTCTTTTAGCATGCATCAATTGCTCAACGGGAGCAACTTTACTTTTCTGTTTCAGAAAAAGATAGAAAGAAAACTGCAGAAATTATCTGCCACACCTATACAGCTTATCTCACACATAATATCAGAAAATGTCTCCAACCAGACTTGAACCCACAACCTTTGCAGTTTTTTTCTTTTTTTTTTAGAACGACCCATACCACATATCTCACAAATGCCTCCAGCGAGGCTTGAACGCCTGCAACTTACTATATAAGTTAAAACCTATATAAAATATGCTTTTATATATAACCCAGTACGTTACATGGGATTATAAACTATTATTCATTTGGAATACATCCGCACACACCGTATGAGAATGAATCCAATTGAAGATATAATTCATTTGAAAGATGACGAACTTGAGAGCGAAAACATACAGAAGAAGAAACGTAATTAAGAAAAATAATATAACAGACATGTTTCTAACAAAAGGCCAATAATTCTGGGTCATTTTGAAATGTCTTCATGTCTTGTTCTTCTAAACAAACAGTGGCTTCGATGCCATCATCATTGGGAGTGTTCATCAGAAGTATAAAGTTCTTCATCGTACCACCCAGGGATACTTTTACAGGCTTTCCCCAACCGAAATCAATCCCATACGTAGGAAACCCACACACGCTAGTATATATGTAACAATTATTTAGTTCATTTGACATCGCCGAGAGGGTTTCAGCTGACATCTCAGCAATCGGTCTAGTTGCAGCTTCAAAATTTCTTATACTTTGAAATTGTGTCTTCCCATTTCTTAGTTCGCCAATGGTCATATGTGGCTCCAGCTCACTTTCATTTCTTGTAGGTACTCGTATCCCGAGGATAATATTTCCTATGGTTGTTCCAGGCAATTTCTCTACCATAATGTTTCTCATATCGACTGCAATTGCCATGCCAGTTGGCGTGAAAACGCCTGAGTTTGTCTTGGTATTAGCTCTGATTGCACACTTGTGTATAAGCCATATTAAAGCTTCAACACGAGTCGGGTTCATGATTGGCTGTCCAGATTCAACGGTCATGGCTGTAACCTTGGCTTTTAGTTCCTTCAACTTTTCGTTAGGGAACGAAAAACTAGTTGTGACACAACCAACACGTGATCTTGGAGTCATCAGTTCTGGCAGATTGGTATTCCTGTTTTGGTAATAGATAAAATGGGGATTGACGAGTGACACATCTTTTATATCTCTAGAGTGAAACAGTGCTGCATTGACTCTAGCCCAGTGATTTATGAAATTTAACATACTTCGTGCATCACCGAACTTGTGGTGTAAGGATGTTGCCACTGCTACCCCTCCGCATGCAAAATGGTTGACTTGAACGCTTAAAGGGCAAGTGATACCATCCTCCTGCTTATCACCTAGTTTTAGGTAAGGATGGAAGCATATGAGGTCATTTGGAAACAGTTGATCTAGCTCTTCGTGCTTTGAATGTTGGAGAAAATCTGAGAGGACATTGTCATTTGACGCTTCAATGAACTCAACCCCATTGTCATTGCAATCAACATAGCTCGGGCTATTTGCTTTTAGTCTACCTGCAAACGGATAGTACTGAGTCAAAGTTTGTGACAAAGAATTCTTCAACTCAAGTGTTGTATCATGGGGAGTTTGATAAATCATGTTGGAGCTTGGGTAGAAGGCAACAACTGGCATGTATGCGCTTTGAGCAAGCTGGTCGTATACTGATAGATTATACGCTTTTAAGTGACTAGGGGTTGGAGAAGATGGCTTGATCATGTCTCCAGAGACAATTGTGTGAACTTGTCTCTTACCAAATCTTAAAATCCTGCTCATCATCATCTTCACAATTTTACTTATTGTTGGAAAATTTGGTTACTTCAGATGCTTGTAGCACATTTATCCTTATATAGCCAAAATATGATTCCCAAAGTTGCAATGCTTTGAATAAGATTATTTTGCAATAAACAAATATAATGTGATCTCTGCACATGGTTCCAGCTTCATGCAAGGAATAAACCAAGGGCGTCTCGTGGATTTCAGTGACCCCGTGCCATTACTACAAAAAAGCCCTCGAACACACACATAATATACAAATGTATAAGTAGTGCATGAATTAATTAAACTCGAGTCTCATATTGTGTTCATACATATAATAGAAGTGCATGAAATTTGGTGGCCCTCGTCAAGTGATGTCCTAAAGCCGGCACTGGAATAAACAAACAAAATCAATACACATATAACAAACAAAATCAATACACATATGGGCCGGCACTGGAATAAACAAACAAAATCAACACACATATGCATGTACAAGACTAAAACATACTAGTTAATATATAGTTTATACTTTATATGGAATAAATATATTTTAAGATGAATTATAAATCATTAGTATTAAAGCGCACCGGGATATGTTGACAAGATATTGCTAAAAAACAATTACCAATCAAACAACACTTTCACTCTTTTTTGACCAAGCGATTATTTAATTCTTCTTTATTTGTCCTATTCTTTTTGGTTGGTGATTGAAGTATTAATTGTTGCTTGCTTTTTGTAAGGTTACGTTTTGTATTCATCGATCATTTGCCGTCTTTGCATGCTAACCGACCTCATTAATTGCATTATTATAATCCCTTGCGTTCTGCTTAGGGTTGGTAGTCAGTTCTGTCTGCATTCATTATGGGTTAGTATTGTGATCTTATTGTTTATAAACCCTAGTTTCTAAACTAGGGTTTTACTCATTTAGTTGTGAAGATTAGATGTTATATTCTTCTTGTTACTTTTTGCGTGAATTTTGTACTTAGGGTTTCTTGATGTCGGATTTGGGAGAGTCGAATAACAGTGTACCACATTCTGTGGTTTTGGAAAACGTTGGTAATATTGATCTTGCTGAACTTAACGCACGCATGCAAGTGGCTACGGAGTCTACTAATGAACCTCATGTGGAGACGGTTCCACAAGTTTCGAGCTTCAATGTTGCTTGTCAATCACAAAATTTTGGAACAAGTTCTGTTGAATATCCTGGTAACAGTGGGAATGAAGCTGAGCCAAATCTTGATCCGGTTGTTTTGGCGGCGTGTAAGAATTTTGAAGAGGCTATGCGTGGTGTTAAATTAATGAATGCGGAGAATGCTTCTAAATCGTCTCCCAAGGTTCAAATTGCGAAGCCGGTTTCATATGCGGGTGCTACGTCCAATAATATAATAGACATGTTTCTAACAAAAGGCCAATAATTCTGGGTCATTTTGAAATGTCTTCATGTCTTGTTCTTCTAAACAAACAATGGCTTCAATGCCATCATCATTGGGAGTGTTCATCACAACTATAAAGTTCTTCATTGTTCCACCCATGGATACTTTTACAGGCTTTCCCCAACCGAAATCAATCCCATACGTAGGAAACCCACACAAGCTAGAATATAAGTAATAATTATTTCGTCCATTTGACATCGCCGAGAGGGTTTCAGCTGACATCTCAGTAATCGGTCTAGTTGCAGCTTCAAAATTTCTTATACTTTGAAATTGTGTCTTCCCTTTTCTTATTTCGCCGATGGTCATATGTGGCTCAAGTTCATTTTCATTTCTTGTAGGTACTTGTATCCCGCGGATAATATTTCCTATGGTTGTTCCAGGCAATTTCTCTACCAAAATGTTTCTCATATCGACTGGAATTACCATGCCAGTTGGCGTGAAAGCGCCTGAGTTTGTCTTGGTATTAGCTCTGATTGCACACTTGTGTATAAGCCATGTTAAAGTTTCAACACGAGTCGGGTTCATGATTGGATGTCCATATTCAAATGTCATGGCTGTAACCTTGGCTTTTAGTTCCTTCAACTTTTCGTTAGGGAACGAAAAACTAGTTGTGACACAACCGAGACGTGATCTGGGAGGCATCAATTCTAGCAGATTAGTATTCCTATTTGGTAATAGATAAGATGGGGATTGACGAGTGACGGATCTTTTATATCCCTAGAGTGAAACAGTGCCGCATTGACTTTAGCCCAGTGATTTATGAAATTTAACATAGTTCGTGCTTCGTCGAACTTGTGATGTAAGGATGTAGCCACTGCTACCCCTCCGCAGGCAAACTGGATGACTTGAATTCTTAAAGGGCAAGTGATACCATCCTCCTGCTTATCACCTAATTTTAGGTAAGGATGGAATCATATGAGGTTATTTGGAAACAGTTGATCTAGCTCTTCGTGCTTTGATTGTTGGAGAAAATCTGAGAGCACATTGTCATTTGACGCTTGAATGAACTCAACCCCATTGTCATTGCAATCAACATAGCTCGGGCTATTTGCTTTTAGTCTACCTGCAAATGGATAGTAGTGAGTCAAAGTTTGTGACAAAGAATTCTTCAACTCAAGTGTTGTATCATGGGGAGTTTGATACCTGGTTTTGGGTTAGGAGGTACGGAGTGTACACCCATGAGGTCCCTTAACACCCTGACTCAACTTAATAGTGGTTTGTACTGCTAGTGTATTGGTTACTACTGCTAGTGTAGTAACCGATGGTTCCTACTGGTAGTGTTATGGTTCCTGCTGCTAGTCTAATGGTTCCTGCTGCTAGTGTAATGGTTCCTACTGGTAGTGTTGCAGTGATTAATTTGTAACAGCTTTGACTCATTCAATTGGCTGTTATTACTGCTTTATGACCATGTTTAATTGGTCATGTAACCACTATTCCTATGATAATGGAGGCCTATTATGAGTGATTAATTGGCCGTTAATCATCCATAATATCCATTAACTAGGAGTGAGTATTCTCTACTATAAATAGTGATGGTTTTCATCAGCATGAAGACACTGAGAAACATACATAACCAGGAGAAACAAACTGAAAACAATAAACACTTGAAAGCAAAGGGTTACTGATTTGTGCCTAATTCAATAACATACATTTGGTCTTATCCCAAGTAGATATTCGTGATACCCGGGCATTAGGGTCGAATAGTTTACTTTGGAAAGTGATTACACGATTCAAGTGATATCCGGTAACCACCTAGTGGTATTGCGCTTACTCTTGATTATCTTAACCTCGCTGCGGGATCTTACCACCAACAATCAAAGTAAATTATTTGTGATAATCAATGGTCAACTGCTGTAATGAAACACATGGCTTTAAACTTTGCCAAGCTTGATAAGTTTGAAGGGTGGACTTTGGAGGTGGCGTAAAAGATGCACTTGTTGTTTGTCGAGCATGAGCGTGGTGTATGTGCTAACCACTCGTATTCACGATGATGGGGATGATGCTACAGTGGAGCAGATCATGAGAAGGAGCAAATGGGAGAATGATGACTACATTTGCAGAGGTCTAATTCTCAATGGTATGTCTGATTCTCTATTTGACATTTATTAGAACTTTGAATCTTCCAAAGAACTGTAGGATTCCTTGGATGCCAAATATATGGCTGAGGATGCATCAAGTAAGAAGTTTCTTGTAAGTAATTTCACAAATTACAAAATGACTGATTCAAGACCAGTCATAGAACAATACAATGAACGAGCTTGACTCACGATACGAGTTTCTTGACCGGTTTTAATATTTATAATTAATCGTTATACCTATGGTCTACCTAATGCACTAACAGGCGGTGTACCGGTCGTGTGTAGTGTAGTATTCGGTAAAACCGAGGTCGTCCCAAGAGCTATGTGTGGATTTATACTAAGTCTAGGTGTCATGATTTTAATATGATTTCGATAAGGAATTAACTAATTAACTACTAAAGCAAATAAAGGCAAAGGATGTGATCAATAAGGAGAGTGGTGCTAACCTAATTATTCATCCTAACTAGTAATGTTTATGTCTAATTACTTCCAATTACTTGGTGGGGTCAAAGTCAAGAGGACAACATTTGGTCGGGTTTGTCCTAACTCTATCGACAAAGGGTACCACCGGAGAAGTCGGTGTCCCTCATAAGTCCAGTTGTTCTGGTCCCTAAGCCAACTCATTAAGTTCCGCTACATGCTAGATTTATAATAGTGAGTGCCGGCGCTAGCAACTTAAACACTCACCCCTAATTCTTAAGTTCATTCAAACGGTAGGTGATCGGTTGGTCAAATCGCACAAGTAGAAAGGGTCATCAGTTGGTCATATCTTACCCTTCCCGTCTCGATCTACTCACTTAGGGTCATTGGTCATATATCCTAAGCAACTAGCCTCTCCATTCAAAACTACCAAACAAGGGTAGATACCAATAAACTATGCATGCATACACTTAGAAATAATTATACGGAAGCAATGTAAATGCAAACAAAATAATTAAGGAATCATAACTAGGCCAAGACCAAGAGGTGCTTAGCACTCATATTAACCATACAAATCAATTCAATGTTTAATGTTACGAAATACATGAATCGAAAGTAAAGAAAAGATAAAAAGCTAATGCTTATGGTAGGGGAGTGATTTCTCCCTTAGAGATAGCTCTGTATGCTCCTCTAGATCTGCCTTTGGCTTCTTCTCACGTTCTTTGACTGTTGTGTGTGAAATGGGATGCTTTGAAATGCTGGAAATCGTGGGGTATTTATAGGCCATATCTGGTTAAGGCGTAACTATTAAAGAGTTCTGCCAGTAACATATATTCTTCGTAAATTGCACTAATCATCTTTGGTTACGGGCGTAACCTCGGGAAGGAGTTAAGCCGTATCTTCAATAAATCTTGATTACGTCGTAGTTGATGCATGGGTTACGGCGTAATTATCAACGGCGCGGAACCTCATTTGACCTAATATGGTTACGTCGTAATCTTCTGATAAGTTGGTTTTCTGAGCCATGCTTTAGTTACGTTGTAATGTGAGAGAGGAGTTACGCCATAACTTCTTCAAAGTGAGCATACTATGATAAATCTTCAATAAACTCTCCAATTCCACGTCTCTTTAGCTCCAATGCTCGTAATTTACCTGAAAGTGAAATATAATGGAAAACAAGCGTAAATCCATATAAATGATATAAATTACAAGCATTATCGGGAGAAATTGACACTTAATATTCAGGATAATTTAATGTTATAAAATATCCCCCCATTTGAACTCTACTTGCTCTCAAGTAGACCTTATTAGATGGATTCCTAAAAAGATATCTCCCGTTACCTAGAAAATATAAGTTTACAAATCCCTTATGCTAGAATAAAACAAAGCCGAACACCTCATGAAATGGGAACGAAACACTCAAATCTCTCAACTATTCTAAGTGTCAATTTTGGGGTGATCACTCAATCGCACAGTCATAGCATGTATTCTATGATAAGCTTCATGGTTACACAAATCTCCACCACTAGAGTTAAGGATAAAACAATTCTCGAAGGCAATATGGGTAGACACGACAAAGGTTAAGGGTGACTCGTCATTACTAACATGTCACGGCGAAGTGGACAAAACCAATGGTACATGACCAAATCCATGGCCAAGACACCAAAGATTGCTCGCTGCATCACCTAGACATGCTTCATGACTAAAGGGTAGGATAAGACATGGGATATATAAATGGTGTAAAATAAAAATCAAGCAGATAGTATAAATCTATAACCAAGTGATCACCACTTACCATCGGCCCAAAGTTCAAGCTTCGAAGTTAAAAAACCAGATCATGATACACTAGGTAGATGTGTCATTAGAGGACGTCATGATGGGCACACTACCTTTTCTCCAACTGTTGGCGCAATTATCAACTCCAATCTTCAAATGTGACCGAGGTGGCCTCCTCTGTTGGAATCACTCCTAAACCTTATTCAAGTGTTAGTGATTCATATGTAATAGTTAGCTTAATATGGCCTTTATGTTTGTTATTAAGCTTAGGCTTATGTAGAAGGCCCATAAGCCTAGGCCAAGCCCATAAAGGAAAAGGATGGGAACTTGGAGTGTTGCCCTAGTTCCCTCCTATAAATAGTCTTGTAAACCTTCTATTGAAGGTTGGTTGTTCATTTTATCATATTACTTACGCATACCTATTTTTCATTATACTCGTGTGTGTGATAACTTGTTCATCCGATCTATCCTTCATCTCTACTTCTTATATTGATGCTTGTGTTACTAATATGGTGACCTAACAGTGGTATCATTCGCCAAATAGTTGGGTGAACACATTTTTGTTGTTTTGAAGGTTTTTGGTCTTACGTGTAAATGAGATTCTAACTTTGTCACTCTTAAAAACATCTTTTTTACACTTTTTAATCCAAGATTCTTGTCCTTTCAATGTTTCAAGGTGTTAAAATATCTGTTTTTGGCAAAAAGTTTCAAACTTTACGTGTGGATCATTGTTTTTAAGCTAGGTTTTTTACGTGGGTATTGTTCTACGCTTAACTGTTTTCTAAGCTTTGGATCATCAAGTTTCACACTTTTGTGTTATTTTGGTGATATTGAAGCTATTTCATCACAAAAATCTGGTTTGGAAACATCGGTTGGCGAAATCACTTTTGGCTAATTTCTACGCGTAAGTGAAACCCTAATCTTCACGCGTAACTTTTTCGTGGTTTGATCTTGATTTGTGGATTACTCGGTGTTTTCTTGCTTGGATAAGCACGAAAACACTTCGACTTTGGATATCTTTTGCCTTTGTGATAGTGTAAATTTACGCATAAGCTTAAGCTTACGCATAGAACCCATTACGCATAAGATTCATCTTACGCCTAAGCTTTGTCTTACGCATAAGGTAATCCTACGCTTAAGTTTTCTACGCCTAACTTTCTATTTACGCATAACTTTAGTGTTTTCTCATTTCTTATGCGTAAGCTAATCCTACGCGTAACTATTACTGTTATGCGTATTTTTGGTGTTTTTATGCATAAGTAGTACTTTGCTTTTCTGTGATTTCTACGCCTAAGGATACTTCATCAACAACGGTTCATTCGACTACAAAGATCCATTTAACAACACAAGTTTCAAAATGTCACAACCACCATACTCTAACTATTTTCCTTACACTTATCATCAACAACAACAACAACAACTAAGTCTACAACATCAACAATTTAATCATCAACAACAAATTTATCAACAACAATTTAATCAACAACATACCCCACAACTTGGATGAATTCCACAACCTCAAATGGTTCATCCTCCACCTAGTCTTCAAGTACAACCTTACACAAACTTCTACAATCAACATCCATCCAGGAATACTATGAAGGAACCGACATGGTTTGGCAAGATGTGTGAAGCCTTAAGTAGCCAACAATCAATTCATGAAGCTGGCTCACTTGATAGACCTCCAATGCTCACTCTAGGAAATTATGATCAATGGGTGATAAGGTTCTTTAGGTTTTGTGATCTAAAGAAGCCACATGGAAAGTTTTAAAGAAGGTCATTATGGAAGGTCCATTTCGGATGCCTCTTCATATCACACCCGCAGATCCGGATGCCAATCCACCAAGAGATCTTGTCACCAACATTGCAACTATCTCCGACCTCACCGGTGATGAACTTCTACACTTTGAGGCGGATGAACTAGCAATGCAATACATCCTTTTGGGACTACCCAATCCGATCCTTGAAGTGTTGATGCTCAAAAGACGGCTAAAGCAATGTGGGAACATATTCATCTTCTAATGGAAGGCACAACACTCAATCGGAAGACATGGAATCCAAAATCTACTTGGCCTATGCACACTTCATGATTGAACCGGAGAGACATTAGAGTCATATCATCATCTCTTTTCGAGACATCATTAATGATTTGGACAAACACAACATCATCATGCCTCGAATTGTCACAACACTAAGTTCCTAAGTAGTCTTGGTCCGGAATGGGAGAAGTATGTCATTTTCTCCGTCAAGCTAAGAACCTTCATCATGCTACATACAAATTGTTGTACGACTATTTGAAGCATCACCAAAAGAAGTTGAAAAAGAAAGGACTATCCGTGGACTCCGACTTCACGGTCAATTCACGATAATCAACAACTTGCTTTGTGGGCTCAAACTAATCTTCCTCCTCAAACATTTCGACAACTGCTCCTCAACCAAGCGCAACCATTACACCATATGATCGATCACAAGAACAACCTCAACAAACTCAATTGGTTCCATACAACAACAACAATGCTCAAGCACTTTACGATGAAGTCGATGAGGACTCTGCGCTTTCGATGAATTGCAACAAGGATTTGTTATGATTGCTAAAGCCTTCGGTTGGTATACAAACAAATCCAACAATCGCATTCGTTCCTCATCCAACACAAGAAATCAAGTCATTGTGAACAATGGACGCGTTGAAGTTCGAACAGAGGTTATGGTCGTCGGATGGAAGGTGGTCAAGGTTTAATGCTATTGGAAGGAATAACATGGGTGCTCGGCAACAACAAAGGGGTCAAATGGTTGAGCAGGGAATGCTCGAATGGAGTTAATGGTCTTCGTTGTTATAAGCGCAATGAAAAGGGTCATCGGCTAATGCATGTACTAAGCCGAGGACAAGAGGCGGTGCATATCACAAAGAGGCGTTGCTCTTGGCTCTTAGGATGAAGTGGTGGAACTCTTACCAACAAGGAGCGAGCTTTATGGCGGATGCAGATTCGATGATGATATGGAAGACTTGCGAGCTAATGCAAGCGGTGATGTTGATGGCACAAATGCAAGTTCTACACATGAGTGACACAGGCCCGGTGTATGACATCGATGGCTTGTCTCGTGTACCGAACAAAATATACTCATCCACGATCGATATCTCCACCAATTTCTCCATCCGACCAGATCGAGTGTTCAACATGAGTAATCCACATCTCATTCGATGATTATCAAATAGATCCGTAGTTATATTTGACGATCAAGATGACCTTATGGTTAATATTGATAATCAAGTTGACTCCGTAATTATATTTGAGGATCTAAATAATGATCATGTTGAAACTCACGTTGAACAAAATGAGCTTCGGTCTAATAGAAATTGAGCTCGACCTTAATTAAAGACCAATACTCTCGGTTGAAAATTTGCACGAAATTAAAAGAAAAAATGCACCGTTAATTAGGGATAATGAATGCGTAATTCGACAAATCAATTTTTAAAACTCAAGAAAAAGCGTGAAAAAGGTTTTGAAGTCGCTTTGCTAAATCTCATCAAAACGAAAAATCATTAGAGCAGCGGATCACGTGATCTAGCCGCTTCCAAGAATGCTTTGTTGTCTCAAATAGAACAACTAAAACATGAACATAAACAACAACTTAATGCTCTTACTTTGGAAACTCAAAAACCAAGGCCGAGTTGTTAACTTGTCAAAAACAGTTCTCGAGTACAAACAACATTCCACGAAGCGAATAGATAACTATCTTGAAGAAATTGTCGACTTACAAACCAAAATCAAAGAGTTTCAAATGTTGTTTACAAACATGGTGAGTCAATCACAACCATTCAAAATTTACTTTTAAACCTAGTCCAAATGGATATGGACCAATTCTTGCGATTACAAACCTAAGTTTTCAAGCGAGCATTCAAACCAAATCACGATGTTTACAAAGTCAGAACATAGAATTGATGATTCAATTATGACCGTTGTTGAATATAATCGTATGGAGGAATTAGATGCGAGATGACGAGTCACCAAAATGGAAAATGTCGTTTATAACAAACCATTTAACTATTCAAAAGCCGTTACTTTTGTCAAACAACAAGATACTTCTAACAAACCTTTTGTTATCACACCAGTTTAAGTTACTCCCAAACACAATGGTGCACAAATTAATGGTACTTTACCTTCACTTAGTGAAGTTAAAACAAAAGCGAAAGTTGTCGCGTTATAAAATACTTTGACACTTTCTTATCGACCTCAAAATTTTGGAGCGTGAGATTGAATTTCATTACGAAATAAAAGTTGAACATTTTCAATCGCCAATGGCGCGAGAACAAAGAGATATTCTTCGAAAATACTTTTACCCCAAGTCAAAAATTTGAAAACTTGTGCACTATATTGGGAAAGGGATTTTCACAAGGAACTTGGTCTCATGAAAGCAGTTTTGAGAAAAGCGAAACATCGATTTCAAATACTAAGCGTAAAAGAAATTGTTGAGAAAAGATGTTGATCGACTCTTGGAAGATGTTATCCGTGCTAATATCAATAATCTTGTTTTATTACAATCTGCTACATATACATCGATCATATCTCTGCTGATTCTGTTGATCTTGTTGAAAATCTTCGATAATGTGCATCAGATTGAATCTTTAAAAGTTGAAAATGAACGATTGATAAATGAACTTTCAAATTCAAAACGTCGTCTTCAATGGTGTCAAAAAGATTGTCAAAATCGTGAACTTGCTTTGCAAAACAAAATCCACCAGTTGAAATAAAAAACGTTTCATCCTAAAATTTAGCAACTGGATGATATAAACATGTCTTTGAAATGTCAAATCTCAAAATATGAACAAGAACTTGCAAAACTTAAACATGAATATGGTGTCATATGTGATTTACTCAAACAGACTCGTAATGAAGCATCAAACGAACTTGATCATTATCTTGCACACACAAAAGAAGTCATGAATTTTTAAAATCTTCGTTACGAAAATCAAGATTTGTTGCACACTATCATTAAGTTAAGGAAATGTTAGGAAAGTATGAACAAGTTCACCTAGCATCATTAAGAAAATTGCACTGTAACACTTAGTAAACGTGAACCCAGTTGCCTCTTGACAAAACACAAGATACTAATGTGCTTCCTCTCTCAAACAGAATAGTTGCCTATTTTCCAAACGTCCGCACTTCACGACCTAGGAGCAATACAAGGAAGAATAGGAAGTTGCGACCTAAGAAAAGATCAATAAAGAATGTTGAAGTAGAAGAACACCCTTGGACTTTGAATAAGACTCAAGTTGCACCCACTTTAGATATTGCGTCGACAAATGTAATGGAAAAGTGTTGTAACGAATGCTAAACCTTTAAGTACTTTTGATATTCGATCGATGCTTCTTGTGTTATTTGTCGTAAAAGTATGCTTTCGATTGTCATGACAAATGTGTTGCTAGAGCTATCTTGTCTCGTTTACGGAATCCTAAGAATCGGAATACCTCTAGGCACACTAATGCTTCTAAGTCTATGCTTGGTAGACAACCCTCCTTAGATTCTAAGAAACGTATTGATGTTCCTGTAGTTCCAGTATCATCTCCAAAGAATGTAGTACCACCTAGTGCATTCACTAAGACTAAAGCTAAGACTAGTTGGAGATGGCAGAAATGGATACATAATACACTAGGTTTTAAATGGATGCCTAAAATCATTGATGTGTGTATTTACTATAATCTGCCGCGAACCTCTAACTCATCGGGTTCCACATCTACCTCTATTCCATCTGTGTCATCGTGTGTAATGCGGTGATACAGATCATCCTTTGATTGTTGATAGCGGATGTTCCCGACACATCACAAGAAACCTTAAACTGTTATCAAACTTTATTGTAAAGTTCATTAGCACTTGTCGATTCGGAATGATCACTTGCAGACTATCATGGGCTACGAAGATTATACCAATGGCAATATTGAAATTAGCGGGGTTTATTATGTGGAAGGCCTCGGTCACAATCTCTTTTCGATCGGTCAATTACATGATGGAGATTTGGAAGTTGCTTTTAGGGAGAAAAATTGTTTCATTCGTGATCTACAAGGAAATGATCTTATGTCGGCTCTCGCAATTCTAGTTTATACACAATCTCAATGCAAGACATGGTTGCTTCATCTCCTATCAGTCTACTTTCAAAGGCAACATCAACTAAATCCTGGCTATGGCACCGTCGTCTCTTACATTTAAACTTTCAAACCATCACTAACCTTGCTCGACACAAACTTGTTGAAGGTCTCCCGAGATTCCGGTATTCTAAAGATCACCTATGTTCAGCTTGTGAACAAGGGAAAAACACTCGTGCTCATTTTCCTTCAAAGGCAGAACACATCTCTCAACATGTGCTTCATCTTCTTCACATGGATTTGTGTTGCCCGATCGCGCTGCAAACGATTAATGGCAAACGCTACATCTTGGTAATTGTCGATGACTACTCACGATGGACTTGGGTCTACTTTCTTGAAGTAAAATCAAGCTCCACAGATGATCATCACCTTTCTCACAAAATTCAAGTTCACTTGAACACCGTCCGCCAAATCGTAATGACAAAGGAACGGAATTTGTAAACCAAACTCTTTGAGAATTTTATGAGAAAGTGGGAATTGAGCATCGACATCTATTGCACGTACACGTAACAAAAGCGGAGTTGTTGAAAGACGAAACCGAACGTTAGTGGGCCGCAAGAACAATGTTAATCAATGCTAAACTTCCAGATTACTTGTGGGCGAAGTCGTATCAACGCATGCTATACTCAAAATTGTTCAATGATTACTAAGCGCCAAAAAACACCTTTTGAGCTTATCCATAACCATAAACCGAATCTCAAACACTTTCATGTATTTGGATCCCTTTGCTATCAAATAATGAGCGTGATGACTTTAGTAAGCTCAAAGCCAAAGTCGACATTGGAGTATTTATAGGATATTGTGAAAATTCTAAGGGTTTCGGATCTAGAATCATCGTACAAAGCGGGTTATGGAAACGATTCATGCTAATTTTGATGAACTTACGTAAATGGCTTCGAGCATAACGACTTAGAACCCGTCACAACCGTTTAAACTTCCTCAAACACCATCATCACCGAATCAAGCCCCAACTTACTCGTCAACAAATGGAAACGCTATTTGCTCCGTTGTTTAGTGATGACATTGATGAATGTGCTCCGGTGTATCCATTGTTTCACCGCTCAACCCGATCATACTCTTATACCGATACACTGCTACAACAACTCATCAAGAAGCACCAACATTGACTCTATAACAACAATTGAACAAACTGCTTCCAACGACGCTGAACCAATTTCTTGATGTTCTTAATGAAGTACCCCACTGCAGATTTTGATCCAAATCGTTCTTTAACCCGTTTGCCAATGAAACTGCTACACCCGATGTCGCGGAATCATCAACAAACCATTTGAATCCTCAAAATCTGCACAATGTATATCAACATCAACCCTCTACACATCGTTGGACAAAAGACCAGCCTCTTGAAAATATTATTGGCAACCCGAATCAACCAGTCGTTACGAGACAACGTCTTCATATAGATGGTGAACATTGCATTTATGCACTCACTGTCTGCCAATCTGAACCTAAAAACATTAAAGACGCAATGACAAAAGACAACTGGATTGAATCCATGCAAGAATAACTCAACCAATTCAAACGTCTTGAAGTATGGGAACGGTTGAAAGACCAACGAGGGTCTCGTCATTGGTCTCAAATGGATTTGGAAGAACAAATTGGATCTTTGAAGGAAGCGTGTCGAAACAAGTCACGTTTGGTGGCTAAGGGTTATAGACAGGAAGAGGGTATTGACTTTGAAGAATCATTTGCTCCGGTTGCTCATCTTGAGGTCATTCGGATCGTTCGCGGCTCATATGAATATAACGGTCTTTCAAATGGATGTCAAAACTGCTTTTCTGAACGGTCAACTAAAAGAAACATGTGGAAAACTAGAAGGGGGGTTGACTAGTTTTACCAATTAAAACTTCCTTTTAAACTATTTAGATCGACTTATGTCAATCTATTTGGTTGTGTGTGTTGGATGTTGATAAACAAGCATATAAAGATATGTAATGAAAAGATAAGAGTAAGAAGCACAAAACCACAACACGAGTATTTATAGTGGTTCGGCTACAAGGACACCTTCCTTGCCCTACTCCACTCCCCGAGTCACCTACTCGAGAGTTCGTAAACACTACACCAATCTCCTTATGGCGGAGAAGCCTTCACAACGTTGCCTACCCTTTTTCCAGTGCTAGGCTAACCACCGGGTTCTTTCACTCCAAGGTGAACCAAACCTACACAATGTCGCCTACCCTTTATAAGGTACTAGGCTAAGTACCTAGTTCTTTCACACCAAGGTGAACTACACCTTCACAACGTCACCTACCCTTTATTAGGTACTAGGCTAAGCACCTAGTTCCATTGCAATGGAGGAACTACTACCACACTACACCAACGACTAATCCCAAAGGAGATCTACTCCTTTACAACATCATCAAGGACATCAATATCCTTGGATCTAATGCTAGTCTATCTAGTACATCGAAACACACCATATCGAATGTACATCTAAGGCACCTTTCGTTAATGCCTTTGACTAGATCTACAAGACACCTTTCACTAATGTCTTGTGTCTTCACTTCTAAGCACCTTTCACTAATGCTTCTTTGTCTTGACTTCTAAGCACCTTTCACTAATGCTTCTTTGTCTTGACTTCTAAGCACCTACCACAAGTGCTTATCCTATAGACGATAGATACCCTTCACTAATATCTTCGTCATACCCTTCACTAATATCTTCGTCTTGACACTTGAGACATCTTTCACTAATGTCTTCAACACTACACTTCTTTCAAGAAATAAAGGAATCATCAACAAGAAGACTTCAGTAGCCTTGATGATGAGGAAGCATGGCAACTCATGGACTTGAGCTTGCTCGACTTCAAAGGTGGTGATCTTGCCTTTAAGAGGAACCTAAAAGATCACACAAAAACAAAACTACAAACATAGATATCTTGGATCTAAGGTTAGTGAGATTTAACTTAGGGGAGAAAGTGTGTTGGAAAGGGGTGAGAAATAATGAAGAAATGACTCACTTGTTTATAGAGAAAAATCCTCACTGTCCCCGGATCCCACGGATCCTTCCACTGGGATCCGGCTAGCACAAAGCCGTGGGATCCGTTGAACGCCCTCTTTGCCAATGGGTATTTTTGGTTATGGGTCATGGGTCATGGGTTATGGGTTGATCCATGGTTTTCTTTCTAGATACAATGAACTTGGTTAAGTGGTATATATAAAACTATGGGTTATGGGTCAATACCATTTGCTAGTTTTTACCCATTTAGTATATACTTGTTTTTACCCATTTTAGTATACTTAGTTTAATTATATGCTAACCCAATATGTAAACACTAGTTGTTGTACATATGTATTTAAATCATAAAATCACTTATACTTGTTTTAGTGTTTTATGTGAAAACGTAAGTGTGTTAGGAAACTATTAACTCAAACTATTCATGTATTCTATTTGTTTTGTTAAAATGATTTTACGTTTGTTATCGACAAAATATTAGAAGATCGTAAAATATAAATAAACGTTTTACGGCTTATTTGTATTAACAATCTCCCTTTTGTTGATGACAAAACATAAAATTATTTTAAGGAAAAGCTAAAATTGTAAAAGTTTGAATTTGTAGTTTTACTTTCTTCTCCCCTTTTTGTCGAAACAAAAGTGTTAAAAGAAACTAACACAATTTTTTTTAAAAAATATGTAAAAATGTAAAGAGAGCAAGTGGCGGAATGGTACTGTCTTAACTCCCTTGACGAGTCCATCCCTTTGAAAGGGCGTCAAGGACATGGCGTAAAATAAACTAATTGTGTTTGCAATTAAGTTTGCAAATGGTTCATCTAAGTGATGAAAACGTGCTCCCCTTGAAGATTGCAAAGATGCAATGGGGTATCATGAAGTATAATCCAAAAACGGTTTAATGTTGCAAATGTTTTTGCAATATCGTTTGACACAAAGCTCCCCCTAGCTTTATGGTGTCAAAATCTTCATATGCTAATTTGAAAATCTACAAAGTAAAGGTTAGAAAACAAGAGTATAATGCATAATTTCCTGCAAGTAAAACTCAAGTTAGTAGAAATTTGTGCTTCTGATCCACGGATCCCACGGTTCCCTCCTAGTAGGGATCCGTCTAGGAAATATAGAGGGATCCGTAGTAGCTGATTAATTTCAGCAATGGTGATAAAACAAGTAATGTTATCACAAGAATGAAATGTGAATACAAGGTAATCATATGCTCAGAAAAATAACAAGTAGCATGTAATTCCATTTAATAAAACTAGAGTTATGATATACATGACTCTAAAAACTAAGAAAATAGACAATACATGACTAGGAATTTCTAGACCAACTAACACTTGATGCTAGGACACCACTAAAGTCTTCTAGCTCAAGTTTTGTTTAGGTTTAATCTCGTCGAAACGTTCGAGGAGATGATAGAACATGAAACGTTGGTCTTCTCATACTTCATGTATCAAACTTTCAACATGTTGCCAATGATAGCAATCTTTGTCATGGCTAGGTAGTGGTGGTGGAGGAAATAAAATAGCTTGATGCGAAGGATCAAGTGAAGCGGCTTGTGGAGCTTCAAACGATGGAGGGATTGGTGGAGGTACATTTGAGAATGACTCAACCAAGAATGATGGTGGTGGTAGGGAAGTGTCAACTTCCATATGATAGGGTGGTTGACTTTGATGATTTCTCATAATCCAAATGGGATTATATGATGGAAACGGTGAAAAGGAAGCCGGAGCAAGTGTTGACTCAACACCTTGATTTTGAACCATTATTCCTCCTAATGAGGAGAATGCTGCCGGCGGAAGCGGATGAGACGGCCTAGGAGGCAAGTCCTCTAAATTGTAGAGGTGTGGTGATGAAAGTGGGGATGTAAATGAAATAGCTTTAGGAACTAATGGTGAAGGTTTAGTGGAGATGATATTGTTTGGCCTAGGAGGTATGGTGGTGTTTGGAATTGGTAGTTTTATGGGTACTATCCTTTTAGGAATTGGTTTGATTGGATGATGAAGGATCCTATCATTTGTTGTCTTGACCGGAGATGATTCGGTTGAAGAGATTTTGTGTATAACACGCGCCTTTTTCATGGGTGGTTCTTTGGTGGATAAGTTACTACTTGGGGTTTTCCTCATGATGAGATGATTTCAAGAGGTTTGCAAGGGTTTCTAAAGTGTTGAAAGATAGGATGAGAGTGATGACTATGGAGGTCCTAACAAAGTGGTTTATAAACCAAGAGATTTGGCAAGTGCATTTAAGCCTTAAGCTAATAGGATTTATTGGAATGTGATGATTAACATGCACAAGAGTCAACTTCAGAGTGTGCACTAATCTAGGAAATCATTTAAGATGAGATGGAGTGTTTGAGTTAGGAAGATGAGTTGAAATGATTGTTTTAGCAAGATTTGACTTAAACTGTCATCCGGTTCCCACGGTTCCCTCCTCAGAGGGATCCGTCCAGGCTAATCCTAGGGATCCGGCAATTCAGCAATTATGAAAGAGTGGAAATGATGTTTCTAAGATCTAAGACCTATAACATCTTGAGTGTTTCAGTCTTCCTAAATGTCTTAAATGAATGGGTGCTTAAGTACTTGAAGGTAATGAGTGATGTAGCTAATGATTGTATTTTATGGAAGGATTTGGAAGTTTCAAAGAGTACCAATGGATGAGCAAGGATGACACTAAAGATGAGAGTGTCAATTAAAGCTAAATGATCCTAGAGATCAGGTTGTGACTTAGGATAGTGTTTTGAAAAATATCCTAGAAGCTTTGAGATGAGAAAACTAGAATTTGATCAACTTTGATCAATTTTGAGGTGAGGATGATTTATGATCAATTTTGCCATAATCGAAAGATTTCAAAGACTAAGTAGAAAATGAAGTGTGAGTTTGAGAGCGGAAGAGTAATGGATTAAAATGAAACGGTAGATCTACAAGCATTTTAGAGTGTGATCTAGGTGTGTGAGTAGGAAGGATCAACCTATCTTGATAAGGACTTAATTTTCCTTAAGACACTATGTTTAGCTTAGTGTGAGGTGTTCTAAGGATATGTTTGAGATATAATGCTTGCAATTGCATTTTCTGTTTGCCAGATCCCACGGTTCCCTAAGTGTAGGGATCCGTTTAGTACAACATTTGGGATCCGTCCATCTGCTAGACAGAACCTTTACTAAAGGTATGCAATGATCTTGACAATGCATTATATCCCAAGGTTGATTTAAAGAGGTTCTAACACCAAGATATCAAATGTAAGATGTTTTACTTCATGAAGAAAATAGGATTACATTGATCAAGCACGAATAGAATAGAATTGATCCTATTTGAATTACTACTAAGTTCCTTGAGCGTTATATCTAGATGGGTCATCAAATGGTTGATGAGTGTTGGCGGATTCAGGAATGAAGAACGTCTTCATGAGGGAAATGTTCAACGGTTCCATCATCTTGTTCACAAGTACGTACAACGGACTTTGAAATTGAGGATGAAAATGCATGACATTATGATAGAGGCGCGTCAAGAACATTCCATAGGGAATGAGTTTGTTCTTGGAGCTTTGAAGATTTGCAATTCGCCTTGCAAAGAAATAGGCGAGATTGTATGGTTGTTGTGTTAGCAAACAATACAACATGTGAGCACAACAAGCGGGAAGGATTTCTCGATTTCCCCTAAGACTCCAAACATTTTCACCTAGGATGAGAGCAAGAGGCTTGTATTCTTCTCGGATATCCCGTATGGATAATGTTGGGATTGGAGTGATGAGGTTTGCATATCATGCGAATCAAGTCTTCGGGAAGGTATGTGAGAGCAATATGATGTTTTTTCTTCAAGAAAGTTGAAGAGAGATCAAGAGACCAATCTTCGGTGAAGGCACATTGTCCATGATTTGGAATTCGGAGGATGTGAGAAAATGCCCAAGGGTTAAAGTGAACTTTTGGTTTTGATATAAAACCAAAGAGATAAAAACGATCCTCGTTACGACGAGTTTGACTTGACGAAAGAATTCCAATACAAACCTTGGACATATTTTCTCGTTAATTTCGAGAAGACATTCCAATCCTATGGTTGGAAGGAGGTATCGATACCTTCTTGAATTGTAGAGAGGTGTCTACAATCGTCCTTCATGGAAGCGACGGGTTTGAGATTATTGAACCCACGAACATGATTGCCGGGGTGTTGGGCTCAAGAGAGATGTTCGGAGTATAGACGCTAGAGAATGAAAAATCAAACTCATATACATGCGACATAGCGAAACCTATAGAAAGATGAGTTTAAAGGAAAGAGATGTTTTGAGATTAACCGGTGATTATCTAACGTTTTTACTAGATATGTATTAACAATGGTTTTAACACTCCAACTACTTAAGGTTTTGATTTTCTAGTGGATTATTACTTTTAGAAAGATAGTGGTTTTAATCTTGCATGAAAACTGTTTTTTCGATGTCTGGATCCCGGTTCCTTTACAAAAGGGATCCGCTAGTATATCTTCCGGATTCGTGGATGCGTAATGTAAATGCATTTGATAAAACATAGGTTTCTGGTTTTTGTACCACGAAATATGTTTTAACCTATATTTTCTTTTAGCATGCATACATGACTTCTAATGTATCACGAAAGAATATAAAACATATAAATCAAAAGAAATGATAAACACATAATAACAATAATAACTTAGATAAACTAGATTATTAATAATTTTGCATTTCAATACTAAAGATGATACAAAGGATTGGGTATATGACCCCAATATAGATTAACAACACAAAGTAAATGTCTCCGTATGTGAACTTCATCATAGGGAACACAAGTGCGATGAGTGTTAGGGCGATGAGCACGAGTGCGATGTAAACCGTGTTGATGACGGATCTTCTTGGTTTTGATTGAGATGGAATGAGGAGGAAGATGAAGTTTTTTTTTTGAGTGAGAGGAAATTTTTGAAATTGGAAGATTTGAAAAAGTGATGGTTTGATAGAATGGTCGACGGTGTGAGTATTTATGGGGAAGGAGGAATTATGAGATTTGTGTTTTGTTTTATTATTAGAAGATAAGGTTTTTGGATTAAGTGAGACAAAACACAAGTTTTATAAATCATGATTTTTAGACGGAGGAGTGACGCGTATGTGAGAAAAAGCTTGTAAACACGAAATCTACTCAAATAAATGCCTAACAAATAACACTTATTTATTAAACTAATATCATTTAGATATAAGTGGAAAGTCATACCTCGAATGCACTTAGGAATGTCTTTACAAATGACACAACAAATGTCACTTAGACGATTCCTGCTCCTTTGCGTTAAAGATACCTTCTTAAGGAAGGTATTCTTGTTACCAAGCGAATCCTAAAGCTTGGTGGGTATGAGCTTTGACTAATCAACATGACAAGGAAGATTAGTACAATTAAATGAAAAAGAAAAAAAAATGTTGTTTATCGATCAACATCCAAACATATAGCTTTTGAAAAACATGGTGTTTGTTTTATGAAAAGCCTTCTTTGTAATTTTCAATTAACTATGGATCGTATCAAGTTTTTAAAGTACAATATTCTTCAAGAAACTTGGTAACGAAGCTCGATGCCAATTCGAGGAAAACTAGAAGGGGTTGAATAGTTTTACCAATTAAAACTTCCTTTTAAACTATTTAGATTGACTTATGTCAATCTATTTGGTTAATGTGTGTTGGATGTTGATAAACAAGCATATAAAGTCATGTAATGAAAAGATAAGAGTAAGAAGCACAAAACCACAACGCAGTATTTATAGTGGTTCGCTACAAGGACACCTTCCTTGCCCTACTCCACTCCCGAGTCACCTACTCGAGAGTTCGTAAACACTACACCAATCTCCTTATGGCGGAGAAGCCTTCACAACGTCGCTACCCTTTTTCCGGTGCTAGGCTAACCACGGGTTCTTTCACCCAAGGTGAACCAAACCTACACAACGTCGCCTACCCTTTATAAGGTACTAGGCTAAGTACCTAGTTCTTCACACCAAGGTGAACTACACCTTGAACGTCGCCACCCTTTATTAGGTACTAGGCTAAGCACTTAGTTCCATTGCAATGGAGGAACTACTACCACACTACACCAACGACTAATCCCAAAGGAGATCTACTCCTTTACAACATCATCAAGGACATCAATATCCTTGGATCTAATGCTAGTCTATCTAGTACATCGAAACACACCATATCGAATGTACATCTAAGGCACCTTTCGTTAATGCCTTTGACTAGATCTACAAGACACCTTTCACTAATGTCTTGTGTCTACATCAAAATGATCAAAATATCACAAATCACAAATCAGTGTTTTATGTGTTTTAAATGCAAAAGATCAAAATCGGATGAAAATGTATCAAGTTTGCAAAATTGGCGCTTTAGTCCCCAAGTTTCAAAAGTTGTCAAATCTAGTCCTGGTATTCAAAATGTGGAAAATTATCATTCAAGGTCCCTGAAATATTCTAAGTTGTTAAAATTGGTCCTTGAATGATTCTTTGGTCAAATGGCGGAAAAGGTCCCTAAACTTTGAAAAATTGCAAAAATAGTCCTTGGATTTCTAAAAATGGAATTTTATGCAAAAGTTATCCTTGTACTATCAAAGTTTGTCAAGTTTGGTCCTTATGATAAGTTTGGAAAAGTGTTATGATCAGTCCTTGAAGTTTGGTCGAATTACATTTTTGGTCCTTGTGTACTAAGCTTAACCAAACCGGACCCTTGTTATTTATCTCAACCCAAAACAAACATAAGCCCAATCCAATATTTAGCCCAAACCCAACTTGGACTTGAACCTTGACCCGTGACCACTTGATATGTCGAATGCATTTGGCCCTGCACAACCAATTTGTCCCGTTTATTATTACTCCGGTCAACGAAAGTCAAACAAACTAAAAAACCGCCAGGCACTGTTCATCTCCCACACAAACACTGATATCCAAAACCAGTCATGGTTTTCCCACTTTTTCTCCAACCCCCCCTTACCTTGTCCCCTCCACCTCCACTAACACCCAAATACTCTTAATTGATTGAAACCAACTCATTAATGATCAAAACCGCTTTGAAGAATTTGGCGCCAAAATAGATTTGAAGGTGGGATCACTTTGACTCATTCAATGGTCTAGATTAAATGGGATATGTTCGAGATCAAGTGGGAAACCTCGAGTCAATAAAAAGCGAAGGAGAGGCAAGAGAGAGAAGCACCTTGGGCTAGCCTTGGTCACGTAGTGTAACAATTTAAATGCTTTCTTTAAATTCAATGTCTTTTAATGTTTTAATGTTGTAATTTTCCTTTAAGTAGTGTAATGAACCTTTAATTTCCAGTTTAATTTCAAGTAATCTTTCAGTTTCAACTTTTTGCTTGATTACCTTTAAATTTCAAATCATTTTCATTCTTGTTAAGTAGTTGTTTGATGGACTCTATAAGCCACATAAGCTCTTGACAAAGCTCATGAAGCTTTTAGATTCATTAAATCTGTTATAGTCTTTAAATTCAGAAAAGTACTAGAAAATCAAGATAAGTCAATGAAAGTCAACTGTGGTCAAATAAGCAGTTCTGGGGATGATTAGAAGCTAAGCTGGATGGTTTTTCTGGTTTCTAGCTTATTGACACTAAGCTAGGAGTAGTTTCTGAACCTTAGTACTCAATTTTCACCTTGATCACTTGTGAGTTCCATTTTTACTATTTTTTACCATGTACTGTTTCTTTACTTTTCATGCTTTGATTTTTAAGTTTTCATGTTCCTTTGTGATTGTTTAGTGTTATTATAGCTTAATATAAGCAGTTTGTTCATTAAGTTTCACTTGTGCCTAGAATTGAAATAACTCAGTTGAAATTGCAAATCTGACAAGTTTGTGTTTCTTGCTTGAGTTCTTGAAGTTTTATGCTCAATTGATCTACTTATGTGATAATTAAATGTTTGGAATAAGGTTTATGTTCAGATTCATTGAAACCTTTGATGTTCATGTGACAAGTGAAAATCATAGGATTGTTTGGATTCTTGATAAAAAGAATGCCGGTGTATTTACATTGTTGTTTGTCATTGTTATATGTCACTTAAGTTCCTAGTAGCTCGATCAGTCATTAAATATAGTCTTTGTTTGATAAAAGTCAAAATTCCAAATCCTATGCCTTAAAAGTTCACTTGTTGGGATTTTGAGTTGCCAAATTCATATTATTAGCTTAAAAGTTGTTAGTCTAGCTCTAGATCATCTTATTATAGCTTAATACATCATAGTTAATCAAGAGTTTAAGTTTTAAATTCATTTTGGTCAACTTATTTGTTTTTCATTAAAAGTCAAATTTCAGCTTGGTCGTTTTTGAATAAAACTTAGAATTTTATATAGAACTTAATTTTGAATTTCTTGCTTTGTGCTTTTAGGAGTATAAAATATAGCTGCTCTTCTTAATTAGAAAAATAATAGCTTACTTTTAATCAGCTTTTAAAGTGCTTATTTTTTTTGCTTTCTTTTTAGTCCTTGTCTGTAAACATGCCCTGTGCACAGCTTATGCTGTCAAGTTTATAAGCTTGCAAAAGCTTGTGGATTTGACCCTAGCTTATGCACTTTATTGTTTTGTGTAGCCCTTGTGGTCTTTTCATTATTTGTATGCTTGTCTTTACATTTTCAACTTATCTAGATAGCTTAATCACCTAATCTTTTTTGTCCCACCAAGCTCACTTCACTGAAGCAAACAGTGAAGTTGAGTAGTTTTCCATAGCTAATGAAAAGTTCCCCACTAAGCTTGAGCTTGTGATTTTTAGTTTCATGTTATGCTAACTAGTCATACTCAATGTCCCAGTGTTGGTTGAGCTCTCATGAGCTTATTTGATAAGTATATAGGAGTTGTTGTTTGCCCACTCACAACAGTTCAATTCTATTGAGCTTACACCATTTCCTTGACTCCTAAAAAGCTTATTAGTAATCTAGAGCTTGTGTGTTTTAGTTTTATGTTAAGCTCATCCACCAAACTCTAAGTTCCAAAGCTTAATCTCCAAGTTGCGACTTATTAAGTAGAACGCAACTAGCTTTTATTTGTCCCATAATTGAGTATGCTAAGAACTCGCTTATTCATAGCTACTTCATAAGCTCTTTATAAGCTCATCTGTGATCCCCACAGGAGAGCTTTGGCATTTTAGAGAGCTATCCAACTCGACTTGCTACTCCAATTCCTATTATGCCATTTTAAGCCTATACTTTTAGCTTAATTTGTCATTCAAAAGGTATGCAAGTCTGTTTGGTACTGTGGTAATATGGATTTGCTTATTAGCTTATTACAAGCTTGTTTGTTGAATCCAGTGCACCAACTTGTTTATACTTGTCCATATTATTGTATACATACTATTTCTTTGTTATTTTCCAGTGTGGAGCTTATTACAGGCTTTAGAGGCCTCAATTCCATCCAAGTTAAGCCAAAAGCTTAACTGTCTAAACCATAAGCTCACTCTATTTCTGTCCAATTTTCTTGTTTATAATGATCCATTGGACTTGTATATATCTTATTTTACCTTTTGTTTCCTTTGTATAGCTTATTTCAAGCTTATTTATAGCTTGAGCTCCAACAGTCAAGCCAAAAGCTTAACTGTTGGACTCATAAGCTCATAATTTGCTTATTTTTATGTTTGCACAGTTTTATTTTCATCAAATATGTATAATATCAGTATTTAGTTAGTTTCAGAAAAAGAAAAACCTAAAAAGCTCCTTTTTAAGCTAAGTGATAGCTTTTCCTTAAAAGCTTATTTGCTTATTAGCTTATTTTCATTAATAACATATAGTTTTATATTTTTCCTAGCTTCTTTTATTTATTTTAGAATTTTGTAAAAAGTTTTAGATTTTTCTTTAATCATTCATTATTTTTAATAAATCTATAATAGTTTTTAGTAATTAATAATAGTAAATAATTAATAATAAATAGCATAATTATGTATAAAATACATTTTCAATTTTAAAATTCATTTTATTATATTTTAGATTTTTCAGATTCTTTATTTTATTTATTTAAGTTAATTTTAGATTTTCTTATTATTTAATTCATTATTAAATACATTTAATTCATTTTTAATTTATATTAATTAATTTAATAGTGTATAAATTTATTTTAATTTTCTAATAATTTTCTTATCTTTTAGAATTCTAAAATATAATTTTCACATTTGTGGGAGTTGTATTGACCTGAATTCACGCTTTTATTTTGTACGCTTACATAAAATTTAGTAAAACGTAAGTTTTAGATTTTAATCGTTAAACAATTGTAAATATAGAATTAAAATGACTTCAAATTTTTATAAGTTTTAATTTCTTTAGTATAATCATTTATTTTCCTTTTCTGTTTTATTTTGTTTCATTTATGTAATTATTACATACATGTATTTCATTTAGTTTTTTAGTTTTCTTAACTTTCATATAAATTTGTAAATTATAGTTAAATATTTAAATTATATTTAATTTGCATTTAAGTCGCTAAGACATGCAAATCCCTACTATAGTTATAATTGTTTTGTTTTTATGCGTTCACGTTTACGTTTAGTTAAACGTGCGTTTGTATATCTTTTACATTTTAGGTTTCGATTGCACGTTTTTAACGACATAGGCGTGTGAGCTATCACTATTCACATTCTAGTGTTAGTCAATCGATTCTGTTTTTGTACATTCTATATCATTTCAAAGACACACGATCGTTGTATTACAGTTTACACCTCGTTGGGACATAACGACCGAAAACACTATACCCTCCGATCTTCATTGCATTTGTGTTTTAAGCGTTTAAGTTTATTACGGTTAGCCATTCACAAGTGGCTAGCTTGTGTGATTAAACTTGACGGTTTAGCACCATCAAATTTTAGGCGCCATTGCTTGGAGGTGTCTTTGCGTATAACGTACTTGTGTTTTATATCTATCCCTTGTATATAATATATATAATATCATATTTTCATTCTAAAACAATATAAAATACAAAAACATTTTTCCTTTGCACACAACTTGCCCGGTTTGATGAGTCCTCGCCACAACATTTGGTTGTTGGTCGCTTTCTGATTCTTGAGCTCTGTCGCACCAGATTCCTTCGAGGGGGTTGTTAGGAATTTTCTTTCTTACATATATATATATAAGTATATAAAATATATAATACATATAAGTCTATAAAATAATAAAATAAACCCAAAAGATTCTCCTTACCTTATCATTTATAATTACGTGAGTGGCAATCCCACTCCAATTTCTCACCAAATCTTTGAGTGGCAATCCCACCCACTTCCCCATGAACAATTTAATTGGGGTCAAGTCAAGCTAGTGACTTGGTTATCAAAACAAGCCATACAATATGGGTTTTCACCCATATTTCGACTTTTTCCCTTTCTACCACCTAAGTGTGGGGTGTGCCCACATGTTGTATATATTTTTCTAATGAAAAAAAAAAAAAAAATCATTCAAAATAATGGCCGTAAAATTTCCTTTTTGTTCTATTACCCGCATAACCGCGGGTACTTTGAATATTGAGGACAATATTCATTTCTAAGTGGGGGAATTCTCACGATCATTTCATACCCTATTATCCACCCAAAAATCCCAAAATTTTAAAAATTTTTTGGAATAAGTGTTTTCACTTAATCATCAAATGGTTATCATCCACCATGTCTAATAGACATAAAGGATTGGCTAATCCAGAGCAAACGGCTCTTGGTAAAGATTTCTCAAATCCGTTTATATGGCTTGCAATTTGCCCAAAATTGTATGGTTCTCAACTCACCATATCCTAAAAAGTGAAGAGTTGGCTAGCCCATGAGATTATGGCTTGTGGTAAAGGCGATGGAAAATCCATAATTGGTATTCACTCACCAAAGATAATTTGATAATTTATCTAAGAGTTGGCTAGTCCGAGCAAACGACTTACGGTAAAGACAAATCAAATCCATTTACTGACTTATGATTTGCTCAAAATCATTTGGTTATCGATGTACCAAGGTTCTTACTTGAACTGAAACATTTGGCTACTCCGAGTGATGGCTTTTGGTAAAGAGTTTTAAAATCCATTAAAGATCTAAATCATTGCTAGGGACTAGCAATATCTTAGTGTGGGGATTGATGAGTGTCTAAATACTCATCATTTTGTACTATCTAGACTGCAAAATCATCCGAAAACACTCAAAATGCATCAAAATGATGAAAATATCACAAATCAGTGTTTTATGTGTTTTAAATGCAAAAGATCAAAATCGATGAAAATGATTCAAGTTTGCAAAATTGGCGCTTTAGTCCCCAAGTTTCAAAAGTTGTCAAATCTAGTCCTGAAATTCAAAAATGTGGAATTTTATCATTCAAGGTCCCTGAAATATTCTAAGTTGTTAAAATTGGTCCTTGAATGATTCTTTGGTCAAATGGCGAAAAGGTCCCTAAACTTTGAAAAATTGCAAAATAGTCCTTGGATTTCTAAAATGGAATTTTATGCAAAAGTTATCCTTGTACTATCAAAGTTTGTCAAGTTTGGTCCTTATGATAAGTTTGGAAAAGTGTTATGATCGATCCTTGAAGTTTGGTGAAATTACATTTTGGTCCTTGTGTACTAAGCTTAACCAAACGGACCCTTGTTATTTATATCAACCCAAAACAAACATAAGCCCAAAATATTTAGCCCAAACCCAACTTGGACTTGAACCTTGACCCCATGACCCGAGCCCTGTGTCGAATGCATTTTGGCCCTCGCCACAACCAATTTTGACTCCCGCTTATTATTACTCCAACAACGAAAGTCAAACAAACTAAAAACCGCCAGCACTGCTCATCTCCCACACAAACACTGATATCCAAAACCAGTCATGGTTTTCCCACTTTTTCTCCAACCCCCTCTACCTTGTCCCCTCCACCTCCACTAACACCCAAATACTCTTAATTGATTGAAACCAACTCATTAATGATCAAAACCTGCTTTGAAGAATTTGGCGCCAAAAGTAGATTTGAAGGCTGGGATCACTTTGACTCATTCAATGGTCTAGATTATTGATGGGATATGTTCGTAATCAAGTGGGAAACCTCGAGTCAATAAAAGCGGAGGAGAAGCAAGAGAGAGAGAAGGCACCTGGGCTAGCCTTGGTCACGTAGTGTAACAATTTAAATGCTTTCTTTAAATTCAATGTCTTTTAATGTTTTAATGTTGTAATTTTCCTTTAAGTAGTGTAATGAACCTTTAATTTCCGCTTTAATTTCAAGTAATCTTTCGGTTTCAACTTTTGCTTGATTACCTTTAAATTTCAAATCATTTTAATTCTTGTTAAGTAGTTGTTTGATGGACTCTATAAGCCACATAAGCTCTTGACAAAGCTCATGAAGCTTTTAGATTCATTAAATCATTATAGTCTTTAAATTCGAAAAAGTACTAAAAAATCAAGATAAGTCAATGAAAGTCAACTGTGGTCAAATAAGCGCCTGGGATGATTAGAAGCTGTCGGATGGTTTTTCGGTTTCTAGCTTATTGACACTAAGCTAGGAGTAGTTTCGAACCTTAGTACTCAATTTTCACCTTGATCACTTGTGAGTTCCATTTTACTATTTTTACCATGTAATTGCTTCTTTACTTTTCATGCTTTGATTTTAAGTTTTCATGTTCCTTTGTGATTGTTTAGTGTTATTATAGCTTAATATAAGCGCTTTGTTCATTAAGTTTCACTTGTGCCTAGAATTGAAATAACTCATTGAAATTGCAACCGACAAGTTTGTGTTTCTTGCTTGAGTTCTTGAAGTTTTATGCTCAATTGATCTACTTATGTGATAATTAAATGTTTGGAATAAGGTTTATGTTCGATTCATTGAAACCTTTGATGTTCATGTGACAAGTGAAAATCATAGGATTGTTTGGATTTTGATAAAAAGAATGCCGTGTATTTCATTGTTGTTTGTCATTGTTATATGTCACTTAAGTTCCTAGTAGCTCACTCAAGTCATTAAATATAGTCTTTGTTTGATAAAAGTCAAAATTCCAAATCCTATGCCTTAAAAGTTCACTGTTGGGATTTTGAGTTGCCAAATTCATATTATTAGCTTAAAAGTTGTTAGTCTAGCTCTAGATCATCTTATTATAGCTTAATACATCATAGTTAATCAGTAGTTTAAGTTTTAAATTCATTTTGGTCAACTTATTTGTTTTTCATTAAAAGTCAAATTTCAGCTTGGTCGTTTTTGAATAAAACTTAGAATTTTATATAGAACTTAATTTTGAATTTCTTGCTTTGTGCTTTTAGGAGTATAAAATATAGCTGCTCTTCTTAATTAGAAAATAATAGCTTACTTTTAATCGCTTTTAAAGTGCTTATTTTTTGCTTTCTTTTAGTCCTTGTCTATAAACATGCCTCGTGTACGACTTTATGTCATTAAGTTTATAAGCTTGCAAAAGCTTGTGGATTTGACCCTAGCTTATGCACTTTATTGTTTTGTGTAGCCCTTGTGGTCTTTTCATTATTTGTATGCTTGTCTTTACATTTTCAACTTATCTAGATAGCTTAATCACCTAATCTTTTTGTCCCACCAAGCTCACTTCATCAAGCAAACAAAGTGAAGTTGAGTAGTTTTCCATAGCTAATGAAAAGTTCCCCACTAAGCTTGAGCTTGTGATTTTAGTTTCATGTTATGCTAACTAGTCATACTCAATGTCCCGTGTTGGTTGAGCTCTCATGAGCTTATTTGATAAGTATATAGGAGTTGTTGTTTGCCCACTCACAACAGTTCAATTCTATTGAGCTTACACCATTTCCTTCAGCTCCTAAAAAGCTTATTAGTAATCTAGAGCTTGTGTGTTTTAGTTTTATGTTAAGCTCATCCACCAAACTCTAAGTTCCAATGCTTAATCTCCAAGTTGCAGCTTATTAAGTAGGGCTGCAACTAGCTTTTTATTTGTCCCATAATTGAGTATGCTAAGAACTCAGTTATTCATAGCTACTTCATAAGCTCTTTATAAGCTCATCTGTGATCCCCACAGGGAGAGCTTTGGCATTTTAGAGAGCTATCCAACTCAGCTTGCTACTCCAATTCCTATTATGCCATTTTAAGCCTATACTTTTAGCTTAATTTGTCATTCAAAAGGTATGCAAGTCTGTTTGGTACTGTGGTAATATGGATTTGCTTATTAGCTTATTACAAGCTTGTTTGTTGAATCCAATGCACCAACTTGTTTATACTTGTCCATATTATTGTATACATACTATTTCTTTGTTATTTTCCAGGTGTGGAGCTTATTACAGGGCTTTAGAGGCCTCATTCCATCCAAGTTAAGCCAAAAGCTTAACTGCTCTAAACCATAAGCTCACTCTATTTCATCCAATTTTCTTGTTTATAATGATCCATTGGACTTGTATATATCTTATTTTACCTTTTGTTTCCTTTGTATAGCTTATTTCAAGCTTATTTATAGTTGAGCTCCAACATCAAGCCAAAAGCTTAACTGTTGGACTCATAAGCTCATAATTTGCTTATTTTTATGTTTGCACAGTTTTATTTTCATCAATTATGTATAATATCAGTATTTAGTTAGTTTCAGAAAAAGAAAAACCAAAAAGAACCATTTTTAAGCTAAGTGAAAGCTTTTACTTAGAAGCTTATTTGCTTATTAGCTTATTTTCATTAATAACATATAGTTTTTATATTTTTCCTAGCTTCTTTTATTTATTTTAGAATTTTGTAAAAGTTTCGATTTTTCTTTAATCATTTATTATTTTAATAAATCTATAATAGTTTTAGTAATTAATAATAGTAAATAATTAATAATAAATAGAATAATTATGTATAAAATACATTTTCAATTTTAAAATTCATTTTATTATATTTTAGATTTTTGATTCTTTATTTTATTTATTTAAGTTAATTTTAGATTTTCTTATTATTTAATTCATTATTAAATACATTTAATTCATTTTAATTTATATTAATTAATTTAATAGTGTATAAATTTATTTTAATTTTCTAATAATTTTCTTATCTTTTAGAATTATAAAATATAATTTTCACATTTGTGGGAGTTGTATTGACCTGAATTCACGTTTTTATTTTGTACGCTTACATAAAATTTAGTAAAACGTAAGTTTTTAGATTTTAATCGTTAAACAATTGTAAATATAGAATTAAAATGACTTCAAATTTTATAGGTTTTAATTTCTTTAGTATAATCATTTATTTTCCCTTTCCTGTTTTATTTTGTTTCATTTATGTAATTATTACATACATGTATTTCATTTCAGATTTTTAGTTTTCTTAACTTTCATATAAATTTGTAAATTATAGTTGAATATTTTATTTTATTTAATTTGCATTTAAGTCGCTAAGACATGCAAATCCATACTATAGTTATAATTGTTTTGTTTTTATACGTTTACGCTTTTTAGTTAAACGACGTTTGTATATCTTTTACATTTTAGGTTTCGATTGCACGCTTTTAACGACATAGTCGTGATGAGCTATCACTATTCACATTCCTAGTGTTAGTCAATCGATTCTGCTTTTGTACATTCTATATCATTTCAAAGACACCCATCGTTGTATTACAGTTTACACACCTCGTTGGGACATAACGACCGAGAAACACTATACCCTCTCGATCTTCATTGCATTCATTGCATTTGTGTTTTAAGCGACGGTTTAAGTCTTTTATTACGGTTAGCCATTCACAATATAAAATACAAAACATTTTTCCTTTGTGGCTAGCTTGTGTGATTTATAGTTGCTTGACGGACAGATTCCCTTTCGAGTAAAATTTAAAACCCAAAAGATTCTCCTACCTTATCATTTATAATTCCGAGTGGCAATCCCACTCCAATTTCTCACCAAATCTTTGAGTGGCAATCCCACTCCACTTCCCCATGAACAATTTAATCGGGGTCAAGTCAAGCTAGTGACTTGGTTATCAAAAAAAGCCATACAATATGGGTTTCACCCATATTTCGCTCTTTTCCCTTTCTACCACCTAAGTGTGGGAGTTGCCCCACATCGTTGTATATAAATTTCTAAAAAAAAAAAAAAAAAAATCATTCAAAATAATGGCCGTAATATTTCCTTTTACGTTTTAGTTTCGGATAATCACGGTACTTTGAATATTGAGGCAATATTCATTTCTAAGTGTGGGGAAATTTCACTAATTTCATATATTATCCACCCAATTCCTCCGTTTTTGGCCAAAATTTTTTGGAATAAGTGTTTTCACTTATTCATCACACGGTTATCATCCGCCATGTCTAATAGACTAAAGGATTGGCTAATCCAGAGCAAACGGCTTTTGGTAAAGATTTCAAATCCGTTTATATGGCTTGCAATTTGCCCAAAATTGTATGGTATTCACCACCATATCCTAAAAGTGAAGAGTTGGCTAGCCCAAAGATTATGGCTTGTGGTAAAGGCGATGGAAAAACCATAATTGGTATTCAAATTTCACCAAAGATAATATTGATAATTTATCTAAGAGTTGGCTAGTCCAGAGCAAACGACTTCGGTAAAGACAAATCAAATCCATTTACAACTTATGATTTGCTCAAAATCATTTGGTTATCGATGTACCAAGGTTCTTACTTGAACTGAAACATTTGGCTACTCCGTAAGTGATGGCTTTTGGTAAAGAGTTTTTAAAATCCATTAAAGTTTCAAATCATTGCTAGGGACTAGCAATATCTTAGTGGGGGATTGATGAGTGTGTTGGAAAGGGAGAAAGTGTGTTGGAAAGGGTGAGAAATAACTCGGGGATCTAAGGTTAGTGAGATTTAACCTGTGGGAGAAAGTGTGTTGGAAAGGGTGAGAAATAATGAAGAAATGGCTCACTATTTATAGAGGAAAATCCCATCGTTCCCGGATCCCACCTGATCCCTTCCACTGGGATCCGGCTAGCACAAAGCCGTGGATCCGTGGAACGCCCTCTTTGCCCATGGGTAATTTTGGTTATGGGTCATGGGTCATGGGTTATGGGTTGATCCATGGTCTTCTTTCTAGATACAATGAACTTGGTTAAGTGGTATATATAAACCATGGGTTATGGGTCAATACCATTTGCTAGTTTTTACCCATTTAGTATATACTTGTTTTTACCCATTTTAGTATACTTAGTTTAAGTATATGCTAACCCAATATGTAAACACTAGTTGTTGTACATATGTATTTAAATCATAAAATCACTTATACTTATTTTAGTGTTTTATGTGAAAACGTAAGTGTGTTAGGAAACTATTAACTCAAACTATTCACGTATTCTATTTGTTTCGTTAAAATGATTTTACGTTTGTTATCGACAAAACATTAGAAGACCGTAAAATATAAATAAACGTTTTTACGGCTTATTTGTATTAACAAAACGGTTTATGTCAGCCAGCCAGAAGGATTCGTTGATCCCGCGTTCCCAAACCATGTCTACAAACCGAACAAAGCTCAGATGGTCTCAAACAAGCTCCTCGGGCGTGGTACGATAAGTTATCATCCTTCCTCATTGCCAATAATTTTACCAAAGGTTCGGTCGACCCAACTCTTTTCATACGATTTCACGGGGAACATATTTTAATTGTTCAAATTTACGTGGATGACATCATTTTTGGGTCAACACATAAAAAGTACTCAATCGCTTTTGAAAAACTAATGAAGAAACATTTTGAAATGTCCATGATGGGTGAACTAACGTTCTTTCTAGGACTGCAAGTTCATCAATCACCCCGTGGTATTTTCTCGAGTCAGTCCAAATATACCCTTGAAATTCTGAACAAATTTGGAATGAATACCTGTGATACTTATGCCACACCAATGTCACATACCAAGAAGCTAGACGCTGATTTACATGGAAAATTGGTGGACCCTACCAAATACCGAAGTATTATTGGGTCTCTCATGTATCTAATACTAGCGCACTGATATTGTTTTTGCCAGATATCTTTGCTCCGTTATCGATCGAGACCAATCGAACCCCACTCTCTCGAGGCTAAAAGAATCATCCGATACATCAAGGGAACCATTAACTTGGGGATCCGTATCCCAAGGATTCGGTTTTGAACTAATAGCTTTTTCAGAATACCGATCACTGTGATGCTTAGATTCACGGAAAAGTACTTCAGAGCTTTACAATTTCTTGGTGATAAACTTGTGTCATGGCAATCGAAGAAGCAGGATCAGACATCGCTCTCCTCAATGAGCGTAATATGTAGCCATATCGGTGTTGTGCTCAAGTCATTTGGATGAGAACACAACTCAAAGACTATGGTTACGTGTTTGACAAAATCCCGATGTACTATGACAATCGGAGTGCTATTGCGATCTCGTGAAACTCTGTTCAACATTAGAAATCTAAGCACATCGATCTTCGATACCATTTCATCAAGGACCACGTGGAACAAGGTACTGTTGAATTATACTTTGTGGGTATAGAATACCAATTGGCAGATCTTCTCACCAAAGCCTTAGCTCCCGCTAGGTTTAATGAGTTGGTCCACCGGATTGGTATGCGTGTTTGACTCAAGAGGAGCTGGATGAACACTTAAAACATTCTTAACAACCGTCAAACACCAAAATCTCTTTTGTAAATATTTTCAAAAACAAAATACAAAATTATAAAATCGGATAAAACAACAAAATATTCTTTTATCTATATTTCTATAACATGGCAAGTACATTCTTCCATCAACACTCAAATCTTTCAAAATTCAAGATTTTTTTTCGATCAAGTGTTGAGGGGGAGAAAATTAATAAAACCTTGTACTTGCATGTTACCTTATCCCTGTTGTTTCTTTATTAATGGTGGTCAAATTTACGGTTTCGACACCCTCGGACTAAAATTTATAAACTTTCATTATTTCTTAAGTCGAGGAGGAGTGTCAAATTTCTTTCCAAATATCCTTCGTTTGGTAACCAAATGGAAGTTATGGGCATTGGATGAAAATGGTTAAGGTGGAGGGACTAAACTGCATAAGCTCAAAGTTAATTTAATAAAACAACCACCTTAACTCATTTACTCATCACATTTAATATCCCACCAACCATATCCTACGCCTAATAATCATTCTTCTAATCCGTGTTTTTGATCATCAAACTGTAAGTGGTTTTATGTTTCTAACATGATTACAAACATTGGTTTTGAATTTTAAACGAATCCAACTGTTAGATTTTTGTATACGGATGATTTTGTGTTCTACGCATAAGCGTATGAACACATAATCAAGTTTGTGTGTTTATGTTTAAAATGATTATGTCAAAATGTTTCTCTAACATCAATGATTACATTTTCATCACTAATACACACCTAGATACACGTATTAAATGATTTTTGAAAACTAGAGTTTATGCGTTAATTTGGGTATTCTTATATATGAGTGTTTCTGACTAAAAAGATTGTTATGTGAGGTTGTTTACATGATGAATTGACTATATCCATGATTAGAATCAACCCAGAAACACTAATTGCTAGTTAATTAGAAATTAGGGTTTATGTTCTTGATATTTGGGTATTTTCGATTCATTTATAATTTGTTGTTAAAACTTGGACAAAACATCTCACTATGCTTCTTAGACTTACCAGAATCATTTTGGTGCAAATCCTATGGCTAAATTGCTTAAGCGTAATTCTTGAACCTTAGGGTTTAGGTTTAGGCGTAATATGTTCTACGCCTAACCGATTGTCCGAGTGTTCGTGATTAAAACCATAGAAAATGAATGTATGTGTTAATATTGGTGCTATGATGATCTTATTTCGTGTTTGTTACACGTGAAAACTCAGAATCAAGGTTGTTTGACATCTACGCATAAGGATCACCTTACGCGTAGCATGTTATGCGTAAGAGAAATCTTACGTGTAACGTTTACGCGTAAGGTTCTACATAAGGGACTAAGCGTATCCTGTGAAGGATATGCGTAAACAGTGACCTCTACGCATAAGGTTTACTCTTACGAGTAAGCCTTACGTGTAAGGTTCCATATATGCTTACGCATAAGCTCTACGCATAAGGTCCCTTTTCCTACGCGTAATATTTCTTACGCGTAAGTCAAGAACCTACGCACAAGCTTGCGTTTATGCGTATATCATTCCTGTTTACGCATAAGCTTACCATTTCTACGCCTAAGCCTAGTCTAACCTTAATTATGAATTGTTACGCGTGCAAACTTGTAAATAATTAAATCATAACGCCACGAAACCAATAATGTCACTAATAAGCTTAAACGTTTAATAAGTTGTGAAAAATAAGTGAAAAACATGGACTTTAAAACTTAAAGTTAATCAACTCACGAAACTTATCACGACGTCATTGGACTATTGGACAAACAAGTGACATTGGACTCGTAACAAACATCGACATATCACATTCTATAATTAGACAATAAAACCATCTATTGACTAACATAATGTCTTTCGATATGTTGGTTCTTTTGGCTAAATATCTTTCAGATCACGACATGGATGCTCAAATGCAGAATGTGGATGCACCAAATGTTCTCACCATTGCTGATATCTTCCCTAATGGCTATCCGATGAAGATTGGAAAGAATAACCTTCGTGTTGACTTTGATACCCTCACATGCTCGTAGTCTTATTACGTGATAGCGGTGGACATTCAAGAATCATTCTTATCGAATATGCTCACCAACTCGCCACGCTCCGAGATCTACATTCACAATTCGGGCACACAATGAAGCGGATCAAAGGGAAAAATGTTGTGACCGTGACTCTCAATCACAAGCAAGTCACCATCACACCGGCAGACTTGCGGGCTATTCTCCTCATTCCGCCATTGAATCAATCGAGTACAACGCTACACCTTCTCAAGAGGTCGCTCGCAATTCATGATCGACATCGGTTATGATGAAGCTACAAGGGTAATCACCAAACACTCTTACGTTGACCAAGAATATCCCTTAGCCCCGAGAACCCTCTTCAAAGATCATCACAAAATCTGCTTCGATCGGATAGTGGTTATGAGCATCCCAAGCTCATAGAACTACTGATTTTTGGGCTTTGGTCAACATGAAACATATTGAAGTTGAAGCTACGATATGGGATGACATGATGTCTTTCCTCAAAAGCGAGGCACCAAGATCCCATACATCGGATACACAAACTGCCGATCCGAGAGCTCTTGGGTTAAATCTCGATATTCCTTGAGACTCGATGACCCAAACAATCACTCCATGTTGTATGAACCTACTCTAACGATCGATTTAAGGAATCAACAACAAAGAAACAAGGTGTTTGGTCACGGATCACCTCCTCTCTCGATGAAATCAAACGACTTTGCTCATACAAAAGGTATCCGTAGCGCTTGATGAAGGCAAAGTTGGTTTTCGATGAAAAGTCTTACGGTACACCTACTAGGAAAACCGAGAAGAGGCGGTGCAGAAGTGTTGCAAGCATCGAGAGTCAACGAAGGTTCCCAAGAGGAAACCTCCACACAAAAGGAAAGTTCCCTCTATGAAGCTGCTCCTATTCCCATTCCCATTCCTAAGTCTGAACCACAAAGAAAGCTAGTGGATGAAAGCTCTGAGGAAACCGAATCAGAAGAAGAGGTTATCTACTCTGAAACTGCAACCATTGACACTCCAACAGTAGCTAAACCTCCCAGTCCAAAAGCTCTCCAAGGCAAAGGGAAGACTCCAAGATTGAGCAAGAAGAAGAAAGCTCGGATGAAGAGCCACCGGACACCGACTACGAGGCGGTTCAAAATCATTAGACTCCAACAAAAGGCAAAAGTTTGAACTGGAACAAATGCGTGGCCCTGGAGGGTCTAGTGGCGGTGTCAGTCTACACCAATTCACGATGCGGTTAATCAACCCGATAAGGGAATTGGTGCCACCACTCTTGAGCAACAACAAAAGAGCCTGGAGGAACCAGAAACATAGAAGTCGAGAAAGAAAATGTCGATGAGGAAGCTCAGATTCAGTCAAGAAAAGACTAACTGGACAAGATGACGAAGTAAACTATGATGATTATCTTCTCAATATTCAACTCATTCCAAGGAGAAAACTTCGAACCTCCTAAGGACCCCGAACCTCCTCATGACTCTTCATCATCGATTCATCCTCTCACTCTTCACCACCACCATCCGTAAGATCAACCAAATCCACATCAAAATCAGAAAAGCCAACGGACTCTTGGACTTCTGCAAAGACAAGGATCATTAAAGTCGCCAAGCGTCGGGAAGAAAGACATGCTCTACGAAAAGTCGAATTTTCTCACGACTGTGTTCAAGATCTTCATGACGAGAATGACAAGATGTCAACCGAAAGGAGTACATCCGTAAGTTCATGCAACGTGATCCTCAAGGGGAAATGAACGAGATGATCAAAGGTTACACTCACAAGTTTCTTCTTGACATCATTCCTGGTATGACAAAAGAAATGTACACCAGACAACTCTAACCGAATCTATTGCATTTGGCCAAGCAAACTATGAGATCAACACCTATGCAAGTGAATATTAATCCAGTTGATCCCATAATATTCTCAGATGCTGAATTGGTTTCCTGGCTAGTAGCTCAAATGTCTAAACGATCTGCAACATTTACTTCTCATGAAAGTAAATTGTTTGAAGCATTGCTGGAATACCAACTCAAATCAGCATACAAAGAAGAGGCTCAAAGGCCTAAACGTCCAAGAGACGATGAAGATAAGGATAAGGATAAAAATGACGAGTCTAAACGTCCAAAGAAGTCTGGTGAACCATCATCTATGCCACCACCACCCCGAAGGACTCCACCACCAAGACGATCTCCTCCTCGCTCTTCTATTGACAAACCTCAGGACTCGAGTTACCACCCCGGACCGAGAAACCGTGATCACTTGAGTATACTTGGTGGTGACGATGAGGAAGACCCTGAGCCCCAACAACAACCCACCTCTCCGGTTCAACAAAGAAACCATCATCCTCATCAAGGCCAAAGAAGAAGAAGAAGTCTCCTAGGTCGATGTCGTCTCATGGCTAGACGAAGATGACACCGAGTTTGAATGGTTCTCCACACTTGTTGATACCACTACCGCTTCCTTCGATGATCTAGATATGGTGAAGGTCGACGTTGGAGCATGCTAAGTTTCGCAAGAGAAGTTCCGTGTGAAGAAGATGACGAAATCGAGTTGAAACGAATCAAGAATGAAGCATTTCAACTACTCAAAGATGACTCGGAAAGTGCTATTGAAGTTGAATATCACCTTAACAATATCGCACGAGCCATGTCTAACAACATTGATTGGCTCAACCACAAGCAAACATCGACTTCACCAAAAGAGACAACCCTCCATACTACAATCGATCGGTCTAAACCTCTACCAACAATTGGACAACCGATCAACCTAGGATTCCATTTCGCTATTTCTTCAACAAAGATTTGGAATTTCTTCTACACGGTAGCGATGGTACAAAGAAATACGCTACATCACTTACACTTCGCTTCCGTGACCATATACTCCAACCGCATAGCCATCGAAGAAAAGGCTACCCACATGTTTTCCAATAGCGTGGAACAAGATGACATTGATGCAATGTACGAGATTCATCATTGGCGTAACGCCAACGAATCTACTACAAGAGTGCCAGTTCGAAAGTCTCAACATGAAGTGTTCAAGGATAAAGGGATCATGGTCATAAGCATGTCACCCTTTCATCTAAATGGGATTACACCTTTCAAGACTATCGTGGTCAAAAGACAAGATGAAAGGGACTATGAATTACGTGAAGCGGACTTTCTAACTTGTCTCTCAACGACATTGAAGATCGTATCTTGCTAAAGTATGTGGGAAGAATGAGACATTTCTCGACCGAAATTCAACGTGAATACATCAAGTCATTACTCATCTTCATCGAAGCATAGTAATCCAAGAATGTAGAAGATTTACAACTTGTCGTTGAATCCTATCGGACCGTGTCAACTTCACCGACCTCGCCTAGAAATACCGACATCAACCACTCACAATACACTCTCATCAAGAAACCATTCGGAGTAGTTTACCACAATAACTACATCGCAACCGCTTGATGGCGTGTAGAGATCTTCACAAGTTTAGGGATCACACATTGAAGATGGTGAGGATGGTTTGGCTTATAGGTTGAAGGAGATACATGAAGGAATTGGTTCTCCAAAGCGATGGAATTCTAAGGATGACGGATGTTAAGAGGATCATCACTCGATAGATGAAAGGTTGTGCTGTAGGACCGCCTCGAACTCGAGAGCTTTGTAGGTGGTCGTCCCAGATTACTCTCACCGCTATCAACGCCTGATCGCATTCCCCGAAAGATTGATGGACTTCCTGGTACCCCTTAAAATGCTTCTATTTCATATTATTTTGGATGTGTGATTTTATATTCATTGACTATGGCTTGTGCACAAATTACAGTGTACAACCCGTTCTTGTAATGAAAGGACCCTGTGATACACTTCAGTGCCACAATCCTATAAAAGGAGTGAAAGCTTCTTACTTTTGAGTAAAACCTATCAAACCTTTCACTTTTCAAGGTTTTGCTCAAAAGAACAAGTACTTCCCCTTACGTTTTCAAAACCTCAACAGTTAGTATTACTTGTTGAGGGGGAGTATTTGCTAAAATTTTGTTCACAAATTGTTCTTTGTGTAATCTTCCCACAAAACTCAAAATGGCCATATTTATTCTCAACGTTTCTTCAAAAATAACATTTATATGCCATTTTTGAGGGGGAGAAAATTATGTGATAAGAAATATGTTGGATTTTGCTAATGAATCCTCGTGTGAAAAGACTTCAACCCATGAATTGACGGGATCTGAACAGCCATACATTGAAAAGATTTATCTTCCAAAGACTTATCCAAGTAAATTGTACCTATTCGAGAAGCTCTTGATAGACATGAACTTTGACGGTTTTGACAACCTTTCGAGGTTTGTCCACACCTTCAAGGTAGTTATTAGAGCTAGTTGTCACCTAAAAGCTGACAATGTAACTCTTTAACTATGCAACGTAACCGTGTCCCTCGAGGAATTGTCTATCTTGAGTTGATCAATTCAAAAGTGTGCTCTTCTCTCACCATGCAGATTGCCTAAACACTTAAGCACGTGTGAGGGGAGTATTTATGCAAATGATCAAACTCTTACGGTGGTACAAAATGTTTTTCAATCATAACCACTTTGAGAGATTTTCAAGAAAATGGTTTTATGGCAACATAGGTTAGTCATGGAGTTATAAGGTGACTAAGGTTAGAATAACTGTCCTATGATCCGCCAGAGTCGGAGGGATCTACCCAAGGACACTACCAATAGTTAGAATTAGAAGTCCTTAGGTATGATTATAAAAGGAGAAAATGAGAATCGGAGAAAGAAGGAGTTGAAGAATTAAAAGAAAAGCAAAGAAAAGGGTGAAAAGAAATAGCCCTCCGAGTTATTCAACTTAGTGCGCATAACGGGTTCAATTCATATACCGGTTGTCACTTAGTGACACCGGTATTGAAGATTAAAAGTCGTCATGGACCCGAAGGACGATGCACTAAACCTTCTTAGCCACTCAAGTTTCTCCCAATGTGCTTGTTTCATTCTCACAGGGAACCCTACGTAAACTATTGGCTTTCTCTTAGAGATTGTTTGGTATTGAAGAAGGAGACCTCTCCTAGTCTCGCTCAGAAAACCAAACGCACTATTGAGTCCAGAGCCACGAGATTCATCAAAAGATTTCTTAGGTACACTTGACATTTCATCACTTGTTGTTCAACAATAAGAACAACAATTAGGTACGTTATCGAGTCCTACACATCCTAGCAACTGTCGAGAACATTTATGAGAGGTTCACTAATGTGATCCTCGGTGATTGAATGGAAACTCCCGTCGTGGTCAACATCAAACAGCCTCGACAAAGCAGTCACTTCAGTAACTCCCGTGGATTACGCTTAGTGGTCTCAAACGGTCTACGATCGTGAGGTGATGCTTGATGTACCACAAAGAACTCATCTCGAACCGTAGGTGTACTTCGTACATCGCGTTATCTCACTTGTGGGACTCGGTTCAGAACGGTCTTTGTGAGAATTAGAGTTGTATTTTCACACTATGTCGTTAACACTCTCGGTTCAAACTTGTAAGTGCGGAATCCGCTTATTACTAACCTTTCCTATGTTTACTTCTTATGGAAGCTCGGAGCGGATCGATCGTGCGATTCTCCACATGCTCATACCAACAACATCACTTATGAAAGTTCTCTCATAATCAAAGGCAACATTAAAGTCATAATGATTCTTCACAACAAAGAATCTACAAAGTTTAAAGACTTAAAGAACTTCATCAACTCAGTAATCCAACGTTAAAGAGCGTGTGAGCATGATGGAGAAAGACGGAGACACTGAGCAATGAAGGCACTGATGCGATTACCACAACATACTATCACTTTCAAAGAACAAAGAACTAAAGAACAAAGAAAATGAAGACGTCAAAGGTAATACTTCAAAGAAACAATTTCTACACCGGGAGATTGTTCGAATCAAGACACTTCTTCTCACAAGAAAGAAGAATGTCGAAGACGCCAAAGCTACTATTACATCAGCACCTTCAACGTTTATCACTCATTCATTCATCACTAACACTTAGGGGGAGATTGTTGGAATCACTCCTAAACCTTATTCAAGTGTTAGTGATTCATATGTAATAGTTAGCTTAATATGGCCTTTATGTTTGTTATTAAGCTTAGGCTTATGTAGAAGGCCCATAAGCCTAGGCAAAGCCCATAAAGGAAAAGGATGGGAACTTGGAGTGTTGCCCTAGTTCCCTCCTATAAATAGTCTTGTAAACCTTCTATTGAAGGTTTGTTGTTCATTTTATCATATTACTTACGCATAACTATTCTTCATTATACTCGTGTGTGTGATAACTTGTTCATACGATCTATCCTTCATCTTTACTTCTTATATTGATGCTTGTGTTACTAATATGGTGACCTAACATCCTCGATACTAAATCTAAATTAAGCTCATAATATAGTGCTTATAACATCGCACTTTACAATAAACTGGGTAACTTTTTTTTTTCTTTTTATATAAACATAAACATAATAACTAAACATAACATCCCCCCACTTGAGATGAACAATTGGAATTCGGGGGGTCTTCAATGATCTTTAAGAATATGTCGTCGACGAAAGCGTGATTCCCGAACCTTTCCACTTGAACTTTAAACTTAGGCAAATGATGACTTCCCAATCACAAATAAAGACTACAGGGTAGGCTAAGGTGTATAGGTGTAACGAAACAATATATTGGGTTAACAAAATGAAAGGAATGGCTCAGATGGGTATATCTAGGGGTATCTTGCACTAAAGGTGAGTGCAACAAAAGGGTTTCACATGGGGGTCGAGAAGTCGAGGTAACTAATCGATAGACACACAATGGTAGACTATTTGGGTGATAATCATATAATACTACCTTCTTAAACTGAAAAGTCCAAATACATCGAGCTAACTCAACATACCTCGTCCATGGTCTCGAAATGATGCAAAGACCAAGTTCTAAAGTTTACAAGCTACCGGCACACTCGTAATTTGGTGGATTTGGGGAAAAATTTTAGAAACGGATAAGGCTAATCTCACCATATAATATCAAGGGTTATATGTGCTCGGCTAAGGTCTAATCTAGTTAGGTTAAGAAAAACATGTCAAAATTTTAAAAATGGCATAATTTTTCAAAATAAACTAGAAAAACGAGGGCAAAATAAAGTTCAAGAGACAATTCTACTCCCGTCCCCCCACTTGAATTGTACAAAGCGTTAAATAAAGGTGAAGAGAAAAGTAGAATTAGAGCGAGAACTTCCCTGGAATTTGCTCCAAAAAGAAAGAAGGCCCACGAAAAAGAGTCGTGCCTTCGCATAAGCATCCATGAGCAAATTTAAATCCCTGAAATCACACTACCGACAAGCATAATTCTAAAAATAAAAAAAATAAAAAATGAAAAATAAACCTAACTCACTTTCGTAGGAATCACGGTTGCATTTAGCATATGCAACAAGCCTTTTAAACCACTTGGTGTCCCAAGTGGACGAGTGAAGTCTCGTGAGGGTTTACATGGAACACACCCACAAAGTTCATTTAAAAGACTAATACAAGGTTATTGTGTTTAAAATGAAAGAAGTAATGTAGAGGATAGTTACGTCGTAATTCCAAAAGGAGTTACGCTGTAATTAGGCAAAACCCGGCATACGCTGCAAAGGTGTAGCTACGGCGTAACCACCGAGTTAGGATTACGCCGTAATTGGTAGTGCATCCAAGTTACTGCGCATAAGGGCTTGTTACAGGCGTACCCATGAGAATGAGTTACACCGTAACTCGGGTCGATCGACATCTTGCAAAGACAACTTTTCTTCGTTTCCTTCAAAATGGTTAAAACACAAAACCCAATGAAATGGAAATAAAACAAATGAAAGGGATAATTCGTTGTCTCCGAAAGAGCACTTTTCTTTATTCTGAGTCTTTAAGTTAGACTCAAAGCCTCGGGGCTTTATGGTGGCCTTTGGACTTGTGAACTTCCTCCATGTCATTCATCAAGTTATGTCGACCCAAGCAACATTTGTGGCAGTACGGAGGTACTCTTTAGTCTTGATCTTCCGAATTTTGCAAAGTTTTTCCTCCGGCTCTAAATGGTATCGAGTGAACTCATAATTTTTGGCTATAATTGGTGGCGGCATCTTATACGGAATGCCAAGAAGTTTGCATATTCTCTTCTCATGTGCTTCATCATCGGGGTTAACGAACCCATCTTCACCTTGTAGTTCGAGGTAATCAAAATCATCATCGTCGAAATTGGTATCTTTAAGTTGTTTATCGTCGAGTAAATTTTCCACTAGCACTTGTTTGCATTCCTCTTTTTCCTTCCTCGATGAATCCTTGGTGTCATTATCCGATTCTTCATTTGGAACTTCGTTGCTTGGTTCGTCTTTACTCATACATCCATTCCAGATTTTCTCCTTAGTTAGCGCATCTATTTTTCCATATTTGATTGTGACCCAATCGTCGAATCCTAAATCGTCTGGCCAAGGCAATTCTATTCTTTCTGAGTCATTAGTCAAGGTCCATAGGAACTCGTCTTCCCCAGCTCTCTCAATACTGCTTCCCCCATCACATTCATAATCAAAAGGGTTGCAAGATGCCCAAAAATTTCCGTCAGTGGTTTTAATTTGCTCACACCAATGACTTCGAGGTCCTTCGTCATCGTTGTTGCAAGAAGGAATATCGTTGAGAGGTTTAATGGTCTTTCCTTGAAGAATATGTTTTTCATATTTGAGCTCTAAATTTCTTAACAAAACTGAATTAATTATTGCGTCACCGAACCTTACTGAATACCAATCTCTGAATGATAGGTCCCCAAAATCAACGTCACGTCTTCCTGATGCATGTGGGCATATCCAAACTTCGTTCTTCACATTGCCCCCTCAGTTGCAATACTCACGAAAAGGGTTGCAAGTCGGCCATGCTTATGTGAACTCATCTTCTGTGATTAGTAAGGGCCTGCAGTAATGCTTGATATGTGGTCCTTCCACTTCGTTAATCGAGAATTTGGCTAATCTTTCTTCATCGTTAAGTGTAGTCCACATGTATCTGTCATCATTAATCCTTTCCTTATCGACCCCTCCATCACAGGCCTTCCGAGGGTCGCAAGAGGCCCATAGGTTGTAACAATCTCCATCATCAATTGCAATCGCCTTACACCAATGATTCTTTCTTTTAGAGTCGTCAATTTTGGTAGACTTGTCATTGCTCGTGTCCTGATTATGCCGTAACTCTGATGTTTGGTTACGGCGTAACTCTCTTCCGCCATCGGTATCATTTTTTTTATTAGACTCGTCAGTGGATTTGTCATTTTTAGAAAATACGGCTTTACATACTGTTGATTTGTTCTTTTGTGCCTCATTTCTTTTTTGTACCTCGTCGCCAAGCTTCCCAATCATAGTTTCCAAGTTTTTTAGTGATACATCATGGCTAGAAATGCTTTTGTTTGTATTATCTTAGAAGTTTTTCGGTCATTCTTCTTGCTCTTTTTGTCTCTTGGTCGAATCTACAAGGTACTTGTTAATCATTTCCTCCAAGTTAGCTCTTATTTCACCACGCTCATAATATGGGGGAGGACCTCCACGATAGCCATTACGATTATCCTGGTAAAATGGTCGATTTTCTCCATATTTAGCTTCTTCGATTGTGTTTTCTTCGTTAATGTTAGGACAATTCTTAGTGAGATGTCCTCCCCCACAGCTTTCGCAACCTACTTGGATGGCATGAACATTTTCTTTAATTTTTAGCGTATATCGCCCTAGATTCTCTAGCTTGTTAGTTATGGCCGCAATTCCATCAAAACTTCCGCCTTGGTTTCTTTTGCTTCCTCCATCGTGCCATTTTTGGGAATGATCAACCATTTTTTGAATGGCTTCAATTTCTAGAGTAGGAGTCATGCTTGGAATTGGTCCTTAATAGTCCAACATCTGTCTTGTAGTCAAGTTTATTCCTTTGTAGAAGATGTTGACCTTTTGCTGGTTGTTCAGATCATGTGTAGGACACTTGTAGAGGAGATCGTTGTATCTATCCCAGGCTTGATACAACGTTTCATCGTCTTCTTGCTTGAAATTATGGATCTCCAAGAGTTGGTTAGAAATCTTGACGGAGGCAATACCTCTGGATGAAGTGCTTCTTTAGTAGAGCCCAGTATTAAGCGCCTTGTGGGCAATCTTCGATCCATCTTCTTGCGGCCCGAAGAGTCATGGGGAACACCTTTAGCATAACAACGTCATGAGACACACCGGAATGTTGAAAAGGCTTGCGATGTACAAGACATTCTCAACGTGCTCATACGCATCTTCGTCCCTATTTCCTGAAAAAGGGTTAGCACGAAGCTCTCTCATAAATTGGTCCTTAATTTCAAAACGAACATCAGCTCCAATTGCCGGTCTTACGAGCCCCGATCCTTGTTCTTCTCTTGTCAACGCCAAATATTCCTCAAGAGTGAGGTCATCAATGTTAAAAACTTCCATGGTACCTGAAACTTGAAAAGAGATAGTGAAAATTTGAGAAAATTTTAAAACAAAACAAAAATGAAAGACTTAATAGAAATCCTAATATAACTCCCCGAGCATGCGCAAAAACTTGATGCGGGTTTCTTGACTGTGTTTTAATATTTATAATTACTCGTTATACCTATGGTCTACCCTAATGCACTAACGAGCAGTGTACCCAGTCATGTATAGTGTAGTATTCGGTAAAACCGAGGTCGTCCCAAGAGCTATGTGTGTGGATTTATACTAAGTCTAGGTGTCACAGATTTTAATATGATTTCGATAAGGAATTAACTAATTAATTACTAAAGCCAATAAAGGCAAAGGATGTGATCAATAGAGGAGAGTGGTGCTAACCTAGTTATTCATCCTAACTAGTAATGTTTACGTCTAATTACTTTCAATTACTTTAGGTGGGGTCAAAGTCGAGAGGACAACATTTGGTCATTTCGTCCTAACCTATCAGCAAAGGGTACCACTAGAGAAGTCAGGTGTCCCTCATAAGTCCGATTGTTCTGGTCCCTAAGCCAAGTCATTAAGTTCCGCTACATGCTAGATTTATAATAGTGAGTGCCGGGCTAGCAACTTAAACACTCACCCCTAATTCTTAAGTTCATCCAAACGGTAGGTGATCGGTTGGTCAAATCGCACAAGTAGAAATGGTCGTCATTGGTCATATCTTACCCTTCCCATCCCGCCTACTCACTTAGGGTTAGTTGGTCATATCTCCTAAGCAACTAGCCTCTCGCCATTCAAAATTACCGAAACAAGGGTAGCTACCAATAAACTATGCATGCATACACTTAGAAATAATTATACGGAAGCAATGTAAACGCAAATAAAATAATTAAGGAATCATAACTAGGCCAGCACCAATAGGTGCTTAGCCGCTCATATTAACCATACAAATCAATTCAATGTTTAATGTTATGAAATACATGAATCGAAAGTAAAGAAAAGATAAAAAGCTAATGCTTATCGTAGGGGAGTGATTTCTCCCTTAGAGATAGCTCCGTATGCTCCTCTAGATCTGCATTTGGCTTCTTCTTACGTTCTCTGATTGTTATGCGTGAAATGGGATGCTTTGAAATGCTGGAAATCGTGGGGTATTTATTGGCCATATCTGGTTACGGCTTAACTATTAAAAGAGTTACGCCGTAACATATATTTCTTCGTAAATTGCACTAATCATGCTGGTTACGGCGTAACCTCAGGAAGGAGTTAAGCCGTATCTTCAATAAATCTTGATTACGTCGTAGTTGATGCATGAGTTACGGCGTAATTATCAGCGGCGTAGAACCTCATTTGACCTAATATGGTTACGTCGTAATCTTTGGGGGAGTTACACCGTAATCTTCTGATAAGTTGGTTTTCTGAGCCATGCTTTAGCTACGGCATAATGTGAGAGAGGAGTTACGCCATAACTTCTTCAAAGTGAGCATACTATGATAAATCTTCAATAAACTCTCCAATTCCGCGTCTCTTTAGCTCCAATGCTTGTAATTTACCTGAAAGTGAAATATAATGGAAAACAAGCGTAAATCCATATAAATGATATAAATTACAAGCATTATCGGGGGAAATTGACACTTAATATTCAGGATAATTTGATGTTATCAACTCCACCCTTATATACTAAGTAAAAGGGTGTTCATCCCCTCACTTGAAATCAAGTGTGTGTGAAAATAGCAATAAATACCATGAGGGTGTGAATTTGCTATGGGATGGGGAAATGATGAATTGTAATTATACCTTGAGGGATGTGTCAAATCCTTCCTTACCTTACCCATTTTAGTTTGATGCTTTGATGATTGGGTCAACTCGTGATGCGGTTGATTAATCGGCTTACATGTTACATTTGTTTCCTCGTCGATCACTGAAGTGTCCAAGATCTTGTCTTATAATTCCTTTGCAAGCTCAACAAAAATTGGTTCAGTAGCCGGTGCTACATAACTATCATCAGTTGGTGTGATAAGCATGGCTTGTAAAGTTAAGGGTTGTACTATGTCATCCACAATTTTGTTACCCTTCATCTTCATTAGTTGTTCCTTGCTTGATTCCTCTTTCCATACAACCTCCTGAGCTTCCTCATAAGCAGATACATAAAGTTTGAAAGGCTTGTTTAAACGCCCTAGAAATGGGATAGGTGGTACATAAGGTTTGAAAATAGGTAAATCACACGGAACCGACTCCTTGTTAACTTCTTCGATCTTTACCATTGTTGCGTTGATATTCCCACCCGTATTCTTGTTATTTTCCACGACTGTTTGGTTTAATCATTCAAGCTTAGCCTCCAAAATTTTCCTCTCAGCGTCGAGCTTCTTTAAATTCGAGTTTGTTCCCTCCTTAAATTTCCTAATCCATTCATCATTCGAGTCGTGCATCCTTTTTAAATCATCACAGTATTTTTTGACGGTTTCCTCCAATGATTCTATATACCTGACCGGCTCAACTGTCTTGTGTCGTTCTCAACGAAGACACTTCTGAGTAATATGCATCCCTTTACAGATCCCAAAACCTAGTTGTATAGCGTGAATATTCTCTCTAACACTCTTCATATCATATCTAAATCGATCAAGTCTATTGGTAATAACACCAATGTCATCCAAGCTATCGCTATTTGTGACCCAAGTGGTTGCTCTATCATACCAGTTTCTTGAATGGTCTGCCATCTTTTGAATTGATCTATAGGCTTGTGCTGGTGGCATCATGGGGATCGGCCCTTGAGAGTCGAGCATTTGGCGGGAAGGGATGTTTAAACCTTTGTAGAAAATAAGGACTTTTTGATGGTTGTTGAAATCATACGTTGGGCACCTATAAAGAAGGTCATTATAACTTTCCCAAGCTTCATCTAATGGCTCATCCATCTCTTTTATGAAATTCCTTATCTCTTCCATATTCTTGGCAACCCTTGAAGGCGAAAAATATCTCCAAATAAATGCTTTCTCCAGAAGATTCCATGTATAGATCAACCCAGCAGGAAGCCTATATATCCATCTTCTGGCTGCACTTGTTAGTGTAATTGGAAACACTCTAAGCATTAATGCATCTTAAGTGACCCCTGGAGTGTGGAAAAGATCTGCGATCTCCAATACTCTTCTCATATGTAGGTGGGCATCATCATCGTCAGTTCCCGTGAAAAGCTTGTGTCTGAGCTCCTTCATAAACTGGCTACTGGTCTCAAAGCTAACATTATCATTAATTTCGGGACATACCACGCCTGGTCTTTGGTCACCTTCAGTCAAAGCTATGTATTCCTTCATAGTGAGCGTGTCAGTATCCAAATCACCCATATCCTGAAATTTCAAAAACAAACAAAAACATAAAACAAAGGAAAAAGAAAACAAAAAACAAAAATTCCTAAAAAGCAAACAAAACATAAAATTATAAGAGCAAAGAAATACAAAACTTAAATTAAAATCCTAATTAGCTCCCCGGCAGCGACGTCAAAAACTTGATGCAGGATTTATGACCAGGGTTTAATACTTATAATGTTACTGGTCTACCTATGGTCTACCTTATGCACTAACGGGCAGAGAACCCGATCGTGTGTAGTGTAGTATTTGGTAAAGTTGAGGTCGTTCCAAAAGCTATGTGAATGGATCATAATTTAAGTCTATGTCACGTTTTAAAGGGGTTTTGAATTGTTTGATTAATTAAACTAAATAATATAAATGAAATGCTGGAATTAAATTAAGATTAAATCAATATGGAGAAAGTGTACTAGCCTAGTTGTTCATCCTATCATGCACTGTCTATGTTATCTAATTAAGCCCTCTATCGCTTCAAGTAGGGCATAGATTCACTAGACTCCTATGGCCAATTCGCCTAGCATATCTCCCTAGAATCCTCTTCGGGACTAAAGAGTCTATCTTTGTAGTAAGCGGAGGTACGGTAGACTAGTTTGAGTCATTAAGTGCCGCTACATGCTAGATTTATTCTTTGTGTGGCTCTGCCTCTCGGATCTTAGACCACACATCTAACTTTTTAAGTTCATCCAACCCGGAGGGTGATCCTATGGTCAATTAGCACACAAGGAATTGGTAGTCCTATGGTCAATTCTTACCAACCCTCGCAACCAATCACACTAGGGTCCTAAGGTAAATTCTCCTAGTACAAGAAGTACGACCGGTCTTCAAAACTACCAAAACTAGAGGATCTAACGAAAAACTAAGCATGCACACACTAAAAGCAATAAAAAAAGCGCGAAAACATAACCATAACAATAAATGAATCATAACTAGACTAACACCAAAAGGGCTTAGCTAAATATAATGTAAATTAGACAAACAATAATGAATAAAATATTGATTGAATTAAACATAGTGTTTTGATACAATTGCTAGATGATTGACTAATAAGAATGATGTATCGAAGTGAATTCTCCCTTGAAAGATGGCTTGGAACTGCTGGAAATTTCCCTGGAGTGGTGCCCTAATCGACCCCAAGGAGAGGGGGAAAAGAGATACTGAAAAGTGGTGAAATCGAGCTGTATTTATAGGCCTCGACAAGGTTACGGCGTAACCTCTAGGTTTAATTACGCCGTAACTTATTACGGCGCAAATATTTCATCAGATCTGCAAAGTTACGCCGTAATCAAATCGATTCGGTTACGACGTAACTATTCTTAAAAAATTAATATGATTGGTTCTTTGAAACATCATCGACATGTACTGGATTTACCCCCGCCTGTAAGTAGCGCCTAGTTTTCACTCAAGGTCCTTATGTCATTATAAATGTAATACTTATAAGATATGTATGGTTTTAGCCCTCATCGCTCTTGACATTTCTATGCTTGGTCCTTGTGACATATTTAAACATCATTTGAATTGTCACCTTCAGTCCCTATCGTCTTTGTTATTTTTATAACAAGTCCATGTGATAATTAATTCTTCATATGATTCGCCACTTTAGTCCTCCATTGTACTTGTTATTTTTACTTTTGGTCCCCGACTAATAAATAAACTTCGTATCAATTTGCCGCTTTCAGCCCCTGGACATAAACTCCTTCGCGCCCAAGTTATTAATTACGGCGTAACTAAATCACTAAGTTACGCCGTTAGTCTTCGTCAGCATGTACTTATCCACTCATTAAATCTGTCTACGGCGTAACTAAATTACCAAGTTACGCCGTAACCTTCAAACTTGGTCACTACGGCATAACCTTATGAGTGGGTTACTTCATAATCTTTTCAATCCCATTTTGTGTAACTTTTACGCCGTAACCTTATGCATTGGTTACGGCGTAATCTTCTTGATTACGAAATTCTTTTAAGTCTCTACAATATTACGGCGTAATCTCTGTGGTAATTACGCCGTAATCCTTAATTTGCGTTGACTTGGTCTTCGTCTATAAATCCTTAGCTACGGTACGTCGTAAGTGGAGAGCGGAACTATGCCGTAATCCTTAATTTGTGTTGACTTGGTCTTTGTCTATAAATCCTTAGCTACGTACTTCACCAATTCCGCGTCTCTTTTGCTCCTATGCTCATTTATAACCTGGAAACGAAATATAAAGAAATCAAAGCATATATCCATATAAACCAATACAATAATGAGCATATTAGAGGAAAATTGACACGCATTTATCAGGATTATTTGATGTCATCAACGTTACACGTGATTATAAACTATTATTCATCCAAGCTGAAATGACACCCGCACAAACCGAATGAGAAACATTTGAAAGATGACGAACTTGAGAGCGAAAACGTACGGAAGAAGAAACATAATTGAGAAAAAGAGTTAATTACATAATTAGTCCTTAAGGTTTACTGGATCTTGCATATATTGTCCCTATCTTTTTATTTTTGACGAGTCATGTCCTTGTGGTATGCAAAAATTACGGGTCACGTCCAATATACTAACGACGTTTAAACAGTCATTAGAAAAGGACTAACGTGATATGTTTGCATAACGTGAGGGGCTAAAACTGTATATGTGAAACCCAGTAAACGTTAGGGACCATTTATGTAATTAACCCAGTAAACGTTAGGGACCATTTATGTAAAAATGTTAGGGACCATTTAGGTAATCCCTAAGGTTTATCGGGTTTCACATATACAATTTTAGCCCCTCACGTTATGCAAACATATCACGTTAGTCCTTTTTTAACGACCGTTTAAACGTCATTAGTAAATTGGACATGACCCGTAATTTTTGCATACCACGAGGACATGACCCATCTAAAGAAAAACACAAGAACAATATATGCAAGATCCGATAAACCTTAAGGACCAAATATGTAATTAACTTTAAGAAAAATACTATAAAAGACATGTTTCTAACAAAAGGCCAATAATTCTGGGTCATTTTGAAATGTCCTCATGTCTTGTTCTTCTAAACACACAGTGGCTTCGATGCCATCATCATTGGGAGTGTTCATCAGAACTATAAGGTTCTTCATCGTACCACCCATGGATACTTTTACAGGCTTTCCCCAACCGAAATCTATCCCATACGTAGGAAACCCACAGAAGCTAGAATATAAGTAATAATTATTTCGTCCATTTGACCTAGCCGAGAGGGTTTCAGCTGACATCTCAGCAATCGGTCCAGTTGCAGCTTCAAAATTTCTTATACTTTGAAATTGTGTCTTCCCTTTTCTTATTTCGCCAATGGTCATATGTGGTTCAAGTTCACTTTCATTTCTTGTAGGTACTCGTATCCCGAGGATAATATTTCCTATGGTTGTTCCAGGCAATTTCTCTACCAAAATGTTTCTCATATCGACTGGAATTACCATGCCAGTTGGCGTGAAAGCGCCTGAGTTTGTCTTGGTATTAGCTCTGATTGCACACTTGTGTGTAAGCCATGTTAAAGCTTCAACACGAGTCGGGTTCATGATTGGATGTCCAGATTCAAATGTCATGGCTGTAACCTTGGCTTTTAGTTCCTTCAACTTTTCGTTAGGGAACGAAAAACTAGTTGTGACACAACCGAGACGTGATCTGGGAGGCATCAGTTCTGGCAGATTAGTATTCCTATTTTGGTAATAGATAAGATGGGGATTGACGAGTGACGCATCTTTTATATCTCTAGAGTGAAACAGTGCCGCATTGACTTTAGCCCAGTGATTTATGAAATTTAATATACTTCGTCCATCGCCGAACTTGTGGTGTAAGGATGTAGCGACTGCTACCCCTCCGCATGCAAACTGGTTGACTTGAATGCTTAAAGGGCAAGTGATACCATCCTCCTGCTTATCACCTAATTTTAGGTAAGGATGGAAGCATATGAGGTCATTTGGAAACAGTTGATCTAGCTCTTCGTGCTTTGAATGTTGGAGAAAATCTGAGAGCACGTTGTCATTTGACGCTTCAATGAACTCAACCCCATTGTCGTTGCAATCAACATAGCTCGGGCTATTTGCTTTTAGTCTACCAGCAAATGGATAGTAGTGAGTCAAAGTTTGTGACAAGGAATTCTTCAACTCAAGTGTTGTATCATGGGGAGTTTGATAAATGTTGGAGCTTGGGTAGAAGGCAACAATTGGTATGTATACGCTTGGAGCAAGCTGGTCGTATATTGATAGATTATACGCTTTTAAGTGACAAGGGGTTGGAGAAGATGGTTTGATCATGTCTCTAGAGACAATTGTGTGAACTTGTCTCTTACCAAATCTTAAAATCTTGCTCATCATCATCATCTTCACAAATTTACTTATTGTTGGAAAATTTGGTTACTTCAGATGCTTGTAGCACATTTATCCTTATATAGCCAAAATATGATTCCCAAGTTGCAATGCTTTGAATAAGATTATTTTGCAATAAACAAATATAATGTGATCACTGCACATGGTTCCAGCTTCATCCAAGGAATAAACCAGGGCCGTCTTGTGGATTGTGACCCCGTGCCATTACCATTAAAAAGCCCTCAAACACACACATAATATACTAATGTATAAGTAGTGCATGAATTAATTAAGCTCGAGTCTCATATTGTGTTCATATATATAATAAAGTGTATGAAATTTGGTGGCCCTCGTCAAGTGATGGTCCTGTGCAATGCACCTCTTACACTTCTCCAAAGCCGGCACTGGAATAAACAAACAAAATCAATACACCTATGCGCCGGCACTGGAATAAACAAACAAAATCAATACAGATATTCTTGTATCAATTGCATTGAATCGTCAAGCAAGACTAAAACATACTAGTTAATAGTTTATATGGAATAAATATACTTTAAGATGAATTATAAATCATTATTATCATATCATATTATTAAAGCGCACCGGGATATGTTGACAAGATTGCTAAAAAAAAATTTACCAATGCAACCTAAATACAATGGGCATGCACACCTATTCTTTTGACAAATTGTCATATATATAAACAGTTTTAATTAAGTAGCAAGATGACTAAAAGTCATACCAATTATAGCATATTATAGATTAATATCTTCATGTTTAGAATTGCAAGTGTTATTTCAGAAATTTTCCGTTTACTCACTAAGTCGCAAGGACTTACCGTTCTTAGTTATGTTTCATGAAGGAAAACGGCTATGCTCATGGTTAGGTGAAGAGCGACTCTTTCAAAGCACTTTAATATTCACTTGCAATGCCCCATATGTTTTTAGAAGTCACATGTTAGTGTCAAAACAGTTTATGGTCAGTTTTATGTCCTAATATGTGTTTATGAACAAGTTATATAGTTATAGGTTGTTAAAAGGGCGTTTGGCACACTCCTTAATTTTGAAATAGCATGCTTCCACTTACCATAATATGTAAAGCTTATGTACATAAATGTTTTTCAGGTTCTATATATGTTATGTTAATGATTTGTCCTTAAAAAAATAAATAAATAAATAAAAAAAAAAAAAAAAAAAACAGTTCGAGTTCAGTCGTTTCAACCTACAAGGTTGTTTTCCCTAAAAACTAATTCCTCAGTCATGATTGTGTTAAATAGAGTACGCGAAATCACATTTATAGGTAAAGATGGATCAAAATAAGCATTGAAGTTGCAATGCATATGGTTCCAGCTTCATCCAAGGAGTAAACAAACAAAATCAATACACATATGCATGATCAATTGCATCAATTGAGTTAATAGTTTATCTGTATATAAACGTATGTTGAATTTTCAGTTTTGTTGTAACCATTGAGTTAATAGTTTACCTTCTGTTTCAAAAAAAGAGAAAAAGAAAACTGCAGAAATTATCTCACACATAATATCAGAAAATGTCTCCAACGAGACTTGAACCCACGACCTTTTAGTTGATAGGTCACCCGCATACCGCTAGCCTTGGATTTTTGCAGCTTATTATATAAGTTAAAACCCATATAAAATATGTTTTTATATATAACCCAGTACGTTACACCGGATTATAAACTATTATTCATCCAAGCAGGAATAACACCTGCACACACCGAATGAGAATGAATCCATCATTGGGAGCGAAAAGGTACAGAAGACAAAACGTAATTAAGAAAAATAATATAATAGACATGTTTCTAACAAAAGGCCAATAATTCTGGGTCATTTTGAAATGTCTTCATGTCTTGTTCTTCTAAACAAACAGTGGCTTCGATGCCATCATCATTGGGAGTGTTCATCAGAACTATAAGGTTCTTCATCGTACCACCCATGGATACTTTTACAGGCTTTCTCCAACCGAAATCAATCCCATACATAGGAAACCCACACAAGCTAGAATATAAGTAATAATTATTTCGTCCATTTGACCTCGCCGAGAGGGTTTCAGCTGACATCTCAGCAATCGGTCTAGTTGCACCTTCAAAATTTCTTATACTTTGAAATTGTGTCTTCCCTTTTCTTATTTCGCCAATGGTCATATGTGGCTCAAGTTCACTTTCATTTCTTGTAGAGTGAAACAGTGCTGCATTGACTCTAGCCCAGTGATTTATGAAATTTAATATACTTTCATGATCCATCGCCTGAACTTGTGGTGTAAAGATGTTGCTACTGCTACCCCTCCGCATGCAAAATGGTTGACTTGAACGCTTAAAGGGCAAGTGATACCATCCTCCTGCTTATCACCTAATTTTAGGTAAGGATGGAAGCATATGAGGTCATTTGGAAACAATTGATCCAGCTCTTGGTGCTTTGAATGTTGGAGAAAATCTGAGAGCACGTTGTCATTTGACGCTTCAATGAACTCAACCCCATTGTCGTTGCAATCAACATAGCTAGGGCTATTTGCTTTTAGTCTACCTGCAAACGGATAGTACTGAGTCAAAGTTTGTGACAAAGAATTCTTCAACTCAAGTGTTGTATCATGGGGAGTTTGATAAATCATGTTGGAGCTCGGGTAGAAGGCAACAACTGGCATGTATACGCTTGGAGCAAGCTGGTCGTATACTGAAAGATTATACGCTTATCCTTATATAGCCAAAATATGATTCCCAATTTGCAATGCTTTGAAGAAGCTATACTATTTTGCAAGGAGTAAACAAACAAAATCAATACACATTCGTGTATCCCTTTGCATTGAATTGTCAAGCAAGAAGTGCCGTTTCTTTTTTTTATATTGAATATTAGGAGTTTATAGGTAGTTATAAAATGTGTTTTGTAAAATAATCACACTTGAGCAAATTTAGTGTTTTCCTTCATTATAAAAGTCATTTTTTTATTCTCATGCACACACAAGTTATTAAATAAAACAGTACACAATTATTAAACTTTTAATTACACCTTTAAATTTGTTTCAAAATATACAACTGACAATATATCATTTGTTCTTTAGATCTTCGGTCTTCAAACATTGAGCAACCACTTAGAATATGTGTAAAATGTGACACATAAATAGTATTCGTGTTTTGCTGCAAGTTTAATAATAGTTCTATATCAGTTCTCATGCTAAAAACAGTTTGAAAACTCTATTGATGCTTCAAATTGTTAAACAATATGTCGTGTCCGACATTTTCTTTTACTAAAGGGACAAACATGTTTTGGCAGTTTGTCAGATGTACTATTATATTTTATATGAAACCATCGTACTTGTTACAATTTTCTGAATAAAACATACAATGAGAAGTTAATCTTATGTAAGTATATACATGCAATCAGTATGCACTAATAGATAGCAAACATTATGCTATATAGTGTATGAGCCAATGGGGGCACACGCGATAAACACGAGTATACGTGTTGAACGTAAACTAATACTTGAATAAACTTTACCCGTTATGCATGATAATGACCCGATCACTAATTTGACCCGTGGGCTTTTAAATGGTTCATGTTTGGGTCGTTTGGGGTGATCACTCAATCGCACAGTCATAGCATGTATTCTATCATAAGCTTGGCGGTTACACAAATCTCCACCACTAGAGTTAAGGGCTAAACAATTTTCGAAGGCAATATGGGTAGACATGACAAAGGTTAAGGGGTGGCTCGTCATTACTAACATGTCATGGCGAAGTGGACAAAATCAATGATACATGACCAAATCCATGGCCAAGACACCAAAGATTGCTCGTTGCATTACCTAGACATGCTTCATGACTAAAGGGTTGGATAAGACGTGGGATATATAAATGGTGTAAAATAAAAAATCAAGCAGATAGTCTAAATCTATAACCAAGTCATCACTACTTACCGTCCGCCCAAAGTTCAAGCTTTGAAGTCAAGAAACCGGATCATGAAATACTAGGTAGATGTGTCATTAGAGGACGTCATGATGGGCACACTACCTTTTCTCCAACCGTTGGCTCACTAACCAACTCCAATCTTCGAATGTGACCGAGGTGGCCTCCTCGATACTAAATCTATACAAAGCTCATAACATAGTTCTTATAACATCGCACTTTACAATAAATAACATAACGACATTTTTTTTCCCGTTTTTTTTTTTTTTTTTTTTTTTTTTTTCATAAAAATAACAACTAAACATAACATCCCCCCACTTAAGATGAACAACGGGAATTCGGGAGGTCTTCAATGATCTTTAAGAATATGTCGTCTACGAAAGCGTAATTTCCGAACCTTTCCACTTGAACCTTGAACTTAGGCAAATGATGACTTCCCAATCACAAATAAAGACTACAGGGTAGGCTAAGGTGTATAGGTGTATCGAAACAATATATTGGGTTAACAAAATGAAAGGAATGGCTCAGAAGAGTGTTTCTAGGGGTATCTTGCACTAAAGGTGAGTGCAACAAAAGGGTTTCACATGGGGGTCGAGAAGTCGATGTGACTAATCGATAGACACACAATGGTAGGCTATTTGGGTGATAATACTATAATATTGCCTTCTTAAACTGAAAAGTCCAAATACATCAAGCTAACTCAACATACCTCGTCTATGGTCTCGAAATGATGCAAAGGCCAAGTTCTAAAGTTTACAAGCTACCGGCACACTCATAATTTAGTGGATTTGGGGTAAAATATTAGAAACGGATAAGGCTAATCTCACCATATAATATCAAGGGTTGTATGTGTTCGGCTAATGTCTAATCTAGTTAGGTTAAGAAAAACATGTCAACGTTTTAAAAATGGCATAATTTTTCAAAATAAACTAGAAAAATGAGGGCAAAATAAAGTTCAAGAGATAATTCTACTCCCCGTCCCCCCACTTGTACTAAGCGTTAAATAAAGGTGAAGATAAAAGTAGAATTAGAGCGAGAACTTCCCTGAAGTTTGCTCCAAAAAGAAAGAAGGCCCACGAAAAAGAAATGTGCCTTTGTATAATCATCCATGAGAAAAATTCAATCCCTGAAATCACACTACCGACAAGCATAATTCTAAAAAGAAAAAATGAAAAATGAAAAAAAAAAAAACTAACTCACTTTCGTAGGAATCACGGTTGCATTTAGCATATGCAACAAGCCTTTTAAACCACTTGGTGTCCCAACCCTAAGTGGACGAGTGAAGTCTCGTGAGGGTTTACAAGGAACACACCCACAAGGTTCATTTAAAATACTAATACAAGGTTATTGTGTTTAAAATGAAAAAAGTAAAGTAGAGGATAGTTACGTCGTAACTCTTAAGAGGAGTTACGTCGTAACTAGGCAAAACCTGGCATACGCTATAAGAGTATAACTACGGCGTAACCACTGAGATGGTATTACGCCGTAATTGGTAATGCATCCGTAATTCTGCTGCAAGGGGTTGGTTATGGTGTAACCACTGATATGAGTTACGTCGTAACTATGGTCAGATCAGCATGCTGCAGTAACAATCACTCCAAGTTTCCTGCAAAAATGGTTAAAAACACAAAACCCTACAGAAATGAAAATAAAACAAAAGAAAGGGATAATTCAGGTTGTCTCCCGAAATAGCACTTTTCTTTATTTACGAGTCTTTAAGTTAGACTCTGAGCCGCGGGGCTTTATGGTGGCCTCTGGACTTGGCCAACTTCCTCAACTAGTTGGCGGCAATCATTCATCCATTTGATAAAAACTTTTTTTCTTGCGGTGTTACCGATGCTACATGTTCCAAATTTTTGTGAGAGCCACTCATTAAATGATATACATGACTTTCCTCAGTCATCATCCTCAGCCATAAGACTGCTTGTTGTACTCATGCTCGATCTTCCACCATTAGTTATTGCATTAGTAAGACGATCGTTATTGTACTTGCATTTCAATTGTTTTACCAATCCCTTATTGATTTCTGAGTCTCCAAATCTTATTTTGTACCAATCTTCAAATGCTAATTCTCCAAATTTAATATTATGTCTTTCAGCCTCGTGAGGGTGATGCGCGCAAAACCGTCAAGTTCTCTCACGCAAGCGTAAGAAAACTTAAAACAGCTAAAGCACGGAATCAATGAAGATCAGAGGAGTATAGAGTTTCCGGTCGTTATGTCCCAAATGAAATGTCAGTAATGGATCACCTCACGATATAGTGATCGGGAGATTTGGACTAAAAGAGAATTGGAATTATTATAGCTACTAAAAAGGACATAAACTACAAGGGCTAAAATGAAAATGAGAGGAAATTAAAAGATAAAATCTATTAAATAAACGCTATCACTATATTTAAAGTGATGAACGTTTAAAACTGAAAACTAAAAACTTACGTTTAAAATAAAAAATACGTAAACGTACAAATAAAAACGTGAAAATTACACAAGATAAATCCTAAAAATATGAAAAATACATTTTTACAATCCTAATGATAAAAGAAAATTTATAGAAAAAGAAAATTATTTTTATAACTAATTATCTAATTATTATTAATTAAAAACTATTTTAAACTATTTAATAATTAACTAAAATACAAGAAAATAGGAAATAAAGCTAGGAAAATAAAATTATGAAATGGAAAAGTCTAAAATACCAAATTAGAATTTTCAAAACTATTTTTGTATTTTTCTGATTATTTTTCTATTTTCTAGGAATTTTAAACTAATTAAAACTAATTAAATTATTTAAAAATACAAATTTAACTAAGAAAAATCTAGAAAAATATTTTTTTCTCTTTTTATATTTATCTTAACTTAAGAAAATTGAAAAATTATTTTTTTGAACCTTTTTCTAATTTTTTGTATTTAATGCTAATTAAAAATGCTTAAAAACTAATTTAAATTAAGAAAAATAGTAAACAGTGTCTAAAAATTATGGAAAATTCAGGGAAATCTTATTTTAATATGCTGAATCTAAGAAAAATGGAAAAACATGGGTCTGTGTGCAAAGAAATGAATCTGTAGTTAAATAGCTTATAAATAAGCACTCCACAATAAGCTAGAGTTCACAACAGATCACCTACTTTCTACAGAAGCTAAAATATATTAAAACTACCTAAATGCAACTAACCTTAACTGCTTTGGACCTCTATATTGCAAATTCATCACATCTGAATAATTGAACTGATATCCAAAAGCTTTATAGGCACCAACTTTGAGCTTAAGTATAAACCACGCAAATAAGCTAAACTAGTAGGCAAAAGTGGAACCTAAACTTAACCTAGCTGGGACCTTGTAAACCAAAATTTAGACCAAGGAACGCAATTATAAGCTTGCGCAAGTCTGCAATTTCTACCGTAACTCTGCGCAACAATGCTTGCACAGACACTTACTCAGTTCAACTTCAGGCCTAAAAATAAGCCACTGAATAAGCTGTAAATTAAAAACCAGATGTTGCAATCTCAAGACCACCTAGCAAGCTATACCTAAACCAAGAATTAGACCCTAACTCCCTGAAATGAAAACTATGCAATGTCTGCAAGATTTGAAGAAAATGCAGTTGACACCATTTTGACTTTCATAAACAGTTTGAATGGTTGACTAAAATGAGATTTAAGATTAAATGTAGGACTGATATAGATGAAACATGATGTAAAGCAGCTACAGCAAGCTAGATAATCCCATTCTAAACCTATATGCAGTGACTTTGGTAACTGATTCCAACAGTAATTCTATCAAGATCAATCACACATTGATTTTGACTTATGATGAAGTCAAGCACAAAACAAGGACAGCATTGAATGAAATTAACTATGATGAGCACAAAGGAACCGATTACTCCAACTTTTAAACCTCTAGCACAGTTATATGGCTTAATCCAAACACTCCTTTAAAACTTGTTTAAGCAAGTGAAAATAATCCAACTACTGAACCAACTTGTACTAGTGATCAAACTGAGCATGAAATGCCTAAATACAACTGGACAAACACATTTGAGCAACTCATAACCAAAGATACAAGTACAGACAGAAAATGCAAAATTGAAATAAAACTAAAAATGAGAAAACAACTCACAAGAATCCAACTTGCTTGCAGGCCAATACCAAAGCCAAAACTAATCTAACCTAAACTATTCCACCCCAAATAAGCTTCTGCAACTCCCATTATCAACTTTCATTCCAATTTAAGCCTCTGTTGACTTTTATTGACCAAGTTACAAGACTGCTCAAAACTGATTCAACAGGCTTGCCAAGGTCTATAAAGAGCTTATTTTAGCTTATTTGATTTCAATAAGTGCTTTTGAGAAGCTAGAACATAGAGTTTGAAACTGAAACTTTCAACAGTGATACTGAAAATTAGAATCTATATAAAGAACTTGAATTGTTGTTCAAAAAACATTACAGAGATAACCTAGCATAAATGATGTTCCAAGAAACTGAAAAATACAACCTTTAACTAAAACTAAAACATTTTATAAAAAAAACGAGATTAAAGAAAAACTTAAAACTAGCTAGCTTCATTTCTTCTTTCTTCCTTCCTTTTATAGCTTCGGATGTTTCTCTTTCATCCTTGATCAAATCCCAACAAGAATCTCCACCATTGGATGATTCTAGCCTTTGATAGGTTTTGGCGGAAACTTGGTTCAAGAAAACCGGGACAGGACAAGGAGAAGCATTTATTGTGGTGGGATGTTAGGTGAGGTGGGGAGACAAGTTAAGGTGATAGGGTGGACGGTAGGTTTGAGGAGGGGGGAGGTAGCAGACATATATGTCGGGGAAGACAGGTACTAGGGGCGGGTTGTTTTATGTTTAAATATTGGGTTGGGTTTGGTCGGGTTGTGGGTTGTTGAACCGGGTAAAGGTTTTTGGGCCAAGGGGTTAACAATGGGCTTGGGTAATAATTTAGGTCCGGATGGTTTGGCTAGATAATGACATAGGGACCAATTATGTAAAACTCAGAAACTGAAGGACCCAATCTGTAAATTATGAAAAGTAGTCAAAGGACTAGTCTTGCCAAGTTTAATAATCCGAGGGTTGATTTTGACATTTTTGAAATTTCCAAGGATTAGTTTTGACCAATTTGGATTTTCAGGGACTAAATTGTAACTTTCTCAAAACTTTTAGATTTCTCACCAAAGGACTAAATATGACAATTTATGATTTTAAAAGACCTTTGGTGACTTTTCTTTGAAATTTTGGCTCGTGGACTATTTTTGACAATTTTATAAACTTGGGGACTAAACCGCAATTTTGCAAATTTGATATGTTTTTCATCCGATTTTGATATTTTTGTATTTAAAACACATAAAACACTGATTTGTGATATTTTGATCATTTTGATGTGTTTCGAGTGTTTTCGGATGATTTTGCGCTTTATTTTGTACAAAATGATGAGTATTTACACACTCATCAATCCCCACATCGAGATATTGCTAGTCCCTAGCAATGATTTGAGAAAACATAATGGATTTTAAACTCTTTACCAAAAGCCATTACTCGAGTAGCCAAATGTTTCAGCTCAAGCAAGAACCATGGTACACCGATAACCATGTGATTTTGAGCAAACCACCGACTTTCAACGGATTTGATTTTGTCTTTACCGTGCCGCACCCTTCGGACTAGCCAACTCTTAGATAAATTATCAATATTATCTTTGGTGAGCCGATTACCAATTATGGTTTTTCCATCGCTTTACCACAAGCCATAATCTTGCGGGCTAGCCAACTCTTCACTTTTTAGGATATGGTGAGTCGAATACCATACAATTTTGGGCAAATTGCAAGCCATATAAACGGATTTGAGAAATCTTTACCAAGAGCCGTTTGCTCTGGATTAGCTAATCCTTTTGTCTTACGATACATGGCGGATCGATAACCAAATGAGTAAGTGTAAACACTTACTCCAAAAAAATTTTTTTTTTTTGGCAAAAACGGGAATTAGTATAATTATATGATAAAATTAGTGAGAATTCCCCACACTTAGAAATGAATATTGCCCTCAATATTCAAAGTACCGGGTTATGCCGAAACAAAGAACGAAAAGGAAATACTACGGCCATTATTTTGAAAGATTTTTTTTTTTTTTTTTTTTTTTTTTTTAACATGTGGGCATCACCCCCACACTTAGGTGGTAGAAAGGGGTAAGAAGTCAGAAATATGGGTGAAAACCCATATGGTGTGTGCTACTGTTTTTGATTTCCGAGTCGCTAGCTTGACTCGACCCCGAATTCATTGGTTCTTGGGGAAGCAAAGTGGAAGACCAATCTCGATCGGACTTTCATTCAATGATGTTTGGACAAACATTTGAAGCATGTGAAAGTTCCACACCGATGAGATATACAGAGAAAGACCCGGCTCAAAAATGATGCATGAAAATGCCGGGATCAAAGATAATGTCTTCATTCCCAAAGGAGTGAAGAACAGGAGAGGTCACGGGATAGGTGAAGAAGAGATAGAAAATCATGATAAACATCATGACTAACTCATCTTCATCTATAGGAGGATCCATAATTTCGTGATTATGAATCTCATCATTTAAGCTTGTGTGATCAAGACAATCTCTGGAGTGTCTAGATCAAAATAGAATTTATCATACTCCCGCGAGATATGATATGAGTGAGTTCACCGGAGAACTCCTCAAAAGTGAATGAATCATATTCGAATTGATATGAGTGAGTTCACCGCGAACTCCTCTCTGTAAATGATTCATAATCGGGAGAGAATTATGAGAATGAGAAGTGGTACGCCACCAATCTTCTCTCCCATAGTATCAAAACAGAAGGCTTTCATTTCCTAATAGAATCATCGGAAAGAATGTCACTATCCTTAATGGGATAGGAGATGAAATAGGTTTCTCTTTGAAAGCCTCGATCTTAGAAATGAGAAGACCGACATTCAATAATGTTGCACGGTGCTTCATCTTTGATTTCAATGTCGAACTTCATCATTCTCTTCTTCTAAGCTAACAAGCTCGAAGGTAAATCTTCCATATAAACGATGTCTCCACAAGATAACGAATCGTCATCATCGTAATCGGAGGACATCTCAACATGATCATTTTGGAAGACAAGAGGAGGAGGAATATCACACACATGATCAAGAATTCCTGTGACTCTCACGGGATTGGGACAAGGTCCTCAACACTAGACTTTATGAATTCGTCCGATTCCTTTTCAGAACAAAGGTCGAGATGCTCGTCCCCATAATAAGAGAGTGAGTGTGAATCTCGGGTGTGATAGCAGCTTGTTTGAGATGAAATCTCAACTGCCGATATCATCCGATGAACTTGATGAATATTTATAGAATTGAAGGATATCAAGTGTATCCTCATCATCACCGCCATCGAAATAAAACGGAATCGAGAGCTAGATTTGGTCGCTTTTGTATTTTAATTAATTCCCTAATAGAGTTTTCACTGGCAATCTGGGAATCTACTTTAGCGGCCTGTTCTTCAGCTAACAATTCTTCCATTGATTTTTGATTTGGATTATTTTGGGAGGACATAGCCGACTCCTCCTTGAGTTCTTCTAATAACTCCAGAGTCTTCAGTAGAAGGTCTGTCGTGGTTTCATGAGGAGTCGTTTGAATCATTTGGTACTGTGGAGGTTGGTCTTGATACGAAGAATCGTAATCGTTACAAGGAAATGGATTCCTTGTTTGACAATCCGAGCTAGAGTGAGGACCTCCACAATACTCACAACAAGAAACTGCTGAGTCCGAATGGTGAATCATATGGATTTTGGTCATACCCAAAGTTCGAGCATCACCGAAAACTGCTCATAGACAAACGTGTTTCCGGATTGACACTCAAATCCTTGGTGAGGACCTCCACAAAATTCACAACAAGAATGTTGATCATATGAATATAGGTCGGGTCAGGGTGGGTAATTAGAAAAGTTTGAGGAGTCGTTAAATGAGTTCGATTAGGATCATAATCAAATGAATTCCTTGAACCACAAAACAAACAACTCCCGTTATGAATATCATTACCACATTGTACACAAGTACACTAACGATGTGGTGAACCATAAAGAGGCTCACCACAACCGACACAAGGAATAAACGATTGCATTTGAGAGTTATGAAGAGGAATCGCTTTATTCAAAGGATCAACAAAACCAACATGGTGATCGAATGACTATCAAGTCTCAAAGAACATTTTGAAAAATCTAGAGGTGGGACAAGTGGTGTGCTCGAGAGCTAGCAATTTCCACCACTTCCGTTATGGTCTCGGTTCGGTTCTTGAGAAACGTGAAGATTAAGCAAGTCATTCTTGCTAGTCACCGGACCGAATTTCGCATGTTTGCTTTTAACCGTAAATCGTGAAAGTTTAGAATCAATTCTAGACGGCTTATGAGCAATTGAGGGTTTAGAGTCTTTGATAACCGTAGGTTGGACGATTTAGAACTCCCATTATCAAAAGGAAGTGCTTGGTCCTTTGTCACCCCGGTTTCTCGCTCCATTTCCCACGCAGAATGAATGGATCATCACGAACAACACGAATTCTAGACATTTGTGACACAATCTCGAAGTTTTTCAACTTCGTCCTGCACTGCCCCGAGAGATTCCATGAGAATGGAAGAAGTTAGAATCAAAAGTGTAGAGGGTAAAGGAATAAAGAATCAAACAGGTAGGAGGGTAAAGAGGAATATTTTGGTATTTTGAAAACATTTTGTAAAAACAAAGAATGAAAATCTTTTGGATTTTTGATTTTATAAGAAAATACAAACATATACGTAATGATGGTATAGACAAAGAGTGAATATCCAAATCACTAATGCTATACGAAGACAATCAAGACACACACCTCCAGCAATGGCGCCTAAAATTTGATGCGCAAGAAACTGCTAAGTTCTCTCACGCAAGCGTAAGAAAACTTAAAACAGCTAAAGCACGGAATCAATGAAGATCGAGGAGTATAGAGTTTCCCGGTCGTTATGTCCCAAATGAGTCAGGTAATGGATCACCTCACGATATAGTGATCGAGATTTGGACTAAAAGGAGATTTGGAATTATTATAACTACGGAAAAGGACATAAACTACAAGGGCTAAAATGAAAATGAGAGGAAATTAAAAGATAAAATCTATTAAATAAACGCTATCACTATATTTAAAGTGATGAACGCTTAAAACCTAAAACTTACGCTTAAAATAAAAATACGTAAACGCACAAATAAAAACGTGAAAATTACACAATATAAATCCTAAAAATATGAAAATACATTTTACAATCCTAATGATAAAAGAAAATTTATAGAAAAGAAAATTATTTTTATAACTAATTAATTAATTATTATTAATTAAAAACTATTTTAAACTATTTAATAATTAACTAAAATACAAGAAAATAGGAAATAAAGCTAGGAAAATAAAATTATGAAATGGAAAAGTCTAAAATATCAAATTAGAATTTTCAAAACTATTTTTGTATTTTTATGATTATTTTCTATTTTCTAGGAATTTTAAACTAATTAAAACTAATTAAATTATTTAAAAATACAAATTTAACTAAGAAAATATAGAAAAATATGTTTTGGCTTTTATATTTATCTTAACTTAAGAAAATTGAAAATTATTTTTTGAACCTTTTCTTAATTTTTTGTATTTAATGCTAATTAAAATTGCTTAAAACTAATTTAAATTAAGAAAATAGCAAACAATGACTAAAAATTATGGAAAATTCAGGAAATCTTATTTTAATATTCTGAATCTAAGAAAATGGAAAACATGGGTTATTTGCAAAGAAATGAATCAGAGTTAAATAGCTTATAAATAAGCACTTTATAATAAGCTAATAAGCACAATCTTCACCTACTTTCTTCGTAAATCTAAAATATATTAAAACTACCTAAATGCAACTAACCTTAACTGCTTTAAACCTCTATATTGCAAATTCATCACATCCGAATAATTGAGCTTATATCCTAAAACAGCTTTATAGCACCAACTTTGAGCTTAAGTATAAACCACGCAAATAAGCTAAACTAGTAGGCAAAAGCTGGAACCTAAACTTAACCTAGCTGGGACCTTGTAAACCAAAATTTAGACCAAGGAACGCAATTATAAGCTTGCGGCGAAGTCTGCAATTTCTACCCAGAACCTGTGCAGCTTAATGCTTGCACAGGACACTTACTCAGTTCAACTTCAGGCCTAAAAATAAGCCACTGAATAAGTCAGAAATTAAAACCGATGTTGCAATCTCAAGACCACCTAGCAAGCTATACCTAAACCAAGAATTAGACCCTAACTCCCTGAAATGAAAACTATGCAATGTCTGCAAGATTTGAAGAAAATGCAGTTGACACCATTTTGACTTTCATAAACAGTTTGAATGGTTGACTAAAATGAGATTTAAGATTAAATGTAGGACTGATATAGATGAAACATGATGTAAAGCAGCTACAGCAAGCTAGATAATCCCATTCTAAACCTATATGCAGTGACTTTGGTAACTGATTCCAACAGTAATTCTATCAAGATCAGTCACACATTGATTTTGACTTATGATGAAGTCAAGCACAAAACAAGGACAGCATTGAATGAAATTAACTATGATGAGCACAAAGGAACTGATTTACTCCAACTTTTAAACCTCTAGCACAGTTATATGGCTTAATCCAAACACTCCTTTAAAACTTGTTTAAGCAAGTGAAAATAATCCAACTACTGAACCAACTTGTACTAGTGATCAAACTGAGCATGAAATGCCTAAATACAACTGGACAAACACATTTGAGCAACTCATAACCAAAGATACAAGTACAGACAGAAAATGCAAAATTGAAATAAAACTAAAAATGAGAAAACAACTCACAAGAATCCAACTTGCTTGCAGCCAATACCAAAGCCAAAACTAATCTAACCTAAACTATTCCACCCCAAATAAGCTTCTCGAACTCCCATTATCAACTTTCATTCCAATTTAAGCCTCTGTTGACTTTTATTGACCAAGTTACAAGACCGCTCAAACTGATTCAACAGCTTGCCAAGGTCTATAAAGAGCTTATTTTAGCTTATTTGATTTCAATAAGTGCTTTTGAGAAGCTAGAACATAGAGTTTGAAACTGAAACTTTCAACAGTGATACTGAAAATTAGAATCTATATAAAGAACTTGAATTGTTGTTCAAAAAACATTACAGAGATAACCTAGCATAAATGATGTTCCAAGAAACTGAAAAATACAACCTTTAACTAAAACTAAAACATTTTATAAAAAAAACGAGATTAAAGAAAAAACTTAAAAACTAGCTAGCTTCATTTCTTCTTTCTTCCCTTCCTTTTATAGCTTCAGATGTTTCTCTTTCATCCCTTGATCAAATCCCAACAAGAATCTCCACCATTGGATGATTCTAGCCTTTGGATAGGTTTTGGCGGGAAACTTGGTTCAAGAAAACTGGGACAGGGACAAGGAGAAGCATTTATTGTGGTGGGATGTTAGGTGAGGTGGGGGGAGACAAGTTAAGGTGATAGGGTGGACTGGTAGGTTTGAGGAGGGGGGAGGTAGCAGACATATATGTCGGGGAAGACAGGTACTAGGGGCGGGTTGTTTTATGTTTAAATATTGGGTTGGGTTTGGTCGGGTTGTGGGTTGTTGAACCGGGTAAAGGTTTTTGGGCCAAGGGGTTAACAATGGGCTTGGGTAATAATTTAGGTCCGGATGGTTTGGCTAGATAATGACATAGGGACCAATTATGTAAAACTCAGAAACTGAAGGACCCAATCTGTAAATTATGAAAAGTAGTCAAAGGACTAGTCTTGCCAAGTTTAATAATCCGAGGGTTGATTTTGACATTTTTGAAATTTCCAAGGATTAGTTTTGACCAATTTGGATTTTCAGGGACTAAATTGTAACTTTCTCAAAACTTTTAGATTTCTCACCAAAGGACTAAATATGACAATTTATGATTTTAAAAAGACCTTTGGTGACTTTTCTTTTGAAATTTTGGCTCAGGGACTATTTTTGACAATTTTATAAACTTGGGGACTAAACCGCAATTTTGCAAATTTGATATGTTTTTCATCCGATTTTGATATTTTTGTATTTAAAACACATAAAACACCGATTTGTGATATTTTGATCATTTTGATGTGTTTCTGAGTGTTTTCAGATGATTTTGCAGTTTATTTTGTACAAAAATGATGAGTATTTACACACTCATCAGAGGGCATATCCATACGTCCGCCTTTCCTTCGCAAGATTCTCGAAAAAGATTACACGAGGGCCATGCTATTACTGATTCGTTATCCTCGGTCAATATCGGGTTGCAGAAGTGTTTGTTTGGAATCAGAGCTTCCTTAATACCTTGGACCTGGATAGTCTTCTCCTGTTTCTGATTGCAACTATCAATATTCTCTCCACTATTATTAGTACTAGGATCATAATGTAGAGGTGGATTGAGTGATTGAACATTAACAACATCAACCTTATTTGAAATTTCTAATTTTGGTTTTAAATGCTCTTTCATACTGAAAGTTACTCGTTCATTTTCAGTTCCCAAAGAAATTTGTTTTTCAAAAACCTTAATTTGAGCCCTACAAGTGGCCAGAAAAGCTCTTCCAACAATTAATTTGTAAGTCTCCCGCTTTCCCATGTCAATAACCACAAAATCAGTGGGAAAAAGGAATTTTCCAATTTAAGGAGCACATTATTTACTACTCCCCTTGGTACAGCCTTAGAGGAATCAGCCATTTCTATCATCATTGTTATTTCTTTTAAATTGGTAAGTTTTATTTTATCAAACAAAGTGGTAGAAATAAGGTTTACCCCGGCCCCCAAATCAGCTAATGCGGGAATCTTAATATTATCGATAGTGCATGGAAGAAGAAAACTTTCCTGGTATTGTTGCTTCTCCGGAAGTTGGCTTGGCAGGACCTCGTCGTCTTCCGATTTATCATATTCTTTTAGGTAGTTAATTCCGGAGAGATCATTGGTGATAGAGGATGTGCACTGCTCTTTCTTCGCCTTATCTTGCTCAAATATTGCTTTGCAGGTAATAGCTTTGGCATTACTGGTCTCAAGGTTTTTAGCTAATTGCCCAATTTGTGTTTCGAGGTTTTTAATTGCAGCATCTTGATTCCGTAGGTTCATGTTGATGTCCTCTTTCACCTTGACCATCCATTCCTTGAGTTTATCTCCCTTTTTTGTAGATTCTTCGATGTGCCTATGCATTATTTCTTCAAGGCTTGGTTTAGGAGGATTGTTGTTGATTCTTGTGTAGAATCCTGGGGAATTTTCTCGATATCTGGGCCTGTTATCATTGTATCCATTGAAAGGGCTCCCACTTCCATATTTTACTTCTTCGATCCTTTTAACTTCTTCGTTGGAGGAACATTCCTTAGTAGGTGGAGCTCCATTTCGTTCCATTTGAATGGAATGCATATTTTCTTTGAGCTTCTTCATGTCTCTTACTTCGGTTGCTCCCCCCATTGTGAGAGTAGTCAGCCATCTTTTGAATAGTTTCCAAAGCCAACGTTGGAGTCATCCCAGGAATCGGCCCTTGAGAATCGATCATTTGTCTTGAGGAGATGTTCAGACCTTTGTAAAAGACGTTCACCTTTTGGTGGCTGTTGAGGTCGTGAGTAGGGCATTAGTATAATAAGTCGTTATACCTTTCCCATGCCCGGTACAACGTTTCATCACCCTCTTGCTTGAAGTTATGGATTTCTTCTAATTGCTTAGCGTCTTAGATGGGGACGATATCTCGAATGAAATACTTTTTTAGGATAGGCCAGGTGTTGACTGTTCCGGCAGGTAATCGATCAACCCATCTTTTAGCAGCTCCCATAAGAGAAATGCGGAATACCCGTAACATTACAACATCGTTTGAGACTCTAGGAATTTTGAACAGGCTGACAATGTATTCCACATTGTCTATATGTTCATGAGCATCATCGGTAATGCATCCAGAGAAAGGATTTGCGCGTAATTCCCTCATGAATTGAGGTTTGATTTCGAATTGAGCATCTTCTGGGATAGCCGACCTAACAATCCCCGGCCCTTGTTCTTGCCATGTTAACGCTAAATATTCCTCAAGAGTGAGGTAAAAAATGTTAACAACTTTCATGGTACCTGAAAACTTGAATAGTGATCGTGAGAATTTGAGAAATTATAAAACAAAACAAAAATGAAAGACTTAATAGCCATCCTAATATAACTCCCCAGAAGCGGCGCCAAAAACTTGATGCAGGTTTTACTGACCAGGTTTTAATATTTATATTGTCTTATTATACCTATGGTCGACCCTAATGCACTAACGGGCAGTGTACTCGGTCGTGTGTAGTGTAGTATTCGGTAAAACCGAGGTCGTCCCAAGAGCTATGTGTGTTGGATTATTACTAAGTCTAGGTGTCACAGATTTTAATATGATTTCGATAAGGAATTAATTAATTGACTACTAAAGCAGATAAAAGCAAAGGTTGTGATCAATAAAGGAGAGTGGTGCTAACCAGTTAATCATCCTAGCTAGTAATGTCTACGTCTAATTACTTCCAATTTTTTCAGGTAGGGTCAAATTCGAGAGGACAACATTTGGACAATTCGCCCTAACCTATCAGCAAAATTCCACCACTGGAGAAGTCAGGTGTCCCCTCATAAGTGCAGTTGTTCCTGGTCCCCTAAGCCGAGTCATTAAGTACCGCTACATGCTAGACTTATAATAGTGAGTGCCCGGGCGTTAGCAACTTAAACACTCACCCCTAATTCTTAAGTTCATCCAAACGGTAGGTGATCGGTTGGTCAAATCGCACAAGTAGAAAGGGTCGTCATTGGTCATATCTTACCCTTCCCGCCCCGCCTACTCACTTAGGTCATTGGTCATATCTCTTAAGCAACTAGCCTCACCGCCATTCAAAACTACCAAACAAGGGTAGCTACCAATAAACTATGCATGCATACACTTAGAAATAATTATGCGAAAGTAAATTAAACGCAAACAAAAAATTAAGGAATCATAACTAGGCCAAGACCAAGAGGTGCTTAGCATCATATTAACCATACAAATCAATTCAATATTCAATGTTACGAAATACATGAGTCGAAAGTAAAGAAAAGATAAAATGCTAATGCTTATCGTAGGGGAGTGATTTCTCCCTTGGAGACGGCTCCGTATGCTCCCCTAAACCTGCCTTTGGCTTCTTCCTACGTTCTTTGGTTGTGGTGTGTGAAATGGGATGCTTTGAAATGCTGGAAATCGTGGGGTATTTATATGCCAGATATGGGTTACGGCGTAACAAATAGAATAGTTACGCCGTAATCTTCTATTTATTAGTAATTTGCACTAGATCTGCTGGTTACGGCGTAACCTTATAAGTAGTTACGCCGTATCTTCAATAATTCTTGGTTACGTCGGAGTTTATGCAAGAGTTACAGCGTAGTTATCAGCAGCGCGGAACCTCATTTGACCTAATATAGTTACGTCGTAGTCTTTTGGGAGAGTTACATTGTAATCTTCTGATGAGTTGGCTTTCTGAGTCACGCTTTGGTTACGGCGTAATGTGAGAGATGAGTTACCCCGTAACTTCTTCAAAGTGAGCATACTCTGATAAATCTTTGATAATTCTCCAATTCAGCGTCTCTTTAGCTCAAATGCTATTAATTTACCTGAAAGTGGAAAACAATGGAAAACAAGCGTAAATCCATATAAATGATATAAATTACAAGCATTATCGGGAGAAATTGACACTTAATATTCAGGATTATGGGTTACACGTTTCTTAATTAATAAACTTGTTTTAAAAGGCTGCATGAAACCTAGCTTAGTTATTTGTTTTATTTTATTTTGACAATTACATGCAATACTTGTCAATTTTCAATAAATAGTAACTAGTCACACACAAATTAAAAAATATATTGATAATTAGAATTAATTTGTTAATTAGAATTTAATTTACATGTTAATTAAAATTACCTTGTTAATTGGAATTATATTGTTAATTAGAATTACATGTTAATTAAAATTACTTGCTAAATAGAATTAAAATTTAATTCGAATTTATTAATTGTTAATTAGAATTATTATGATAATTAGAATTACATATTGGTTTATAAATAAATAAAATTGCGTAATTACTTGATAATTGAGATTGTCATGCTATTTTATGTGTTTTCCGGCCACAAGACCCACTCAATTGCTTTTATAAGTGATGTATGGGGCGATCTAGGTATTACATCCTAGTGACGGTCTTATGGTTCTCCGTTTGGGGAAGACTCGTAAGAGGACTCGGAACAATATGTGGTTATTTATGTTGATGTTTATGATTATATGTTTGTGATTCATATATGTGCATTATTACTTGTTTTGACACCTAATTGTATGCAATATGGAATAATACATATCGTAACCATAACATTAATATTGGTCTTTATTTACACGCCTAAATACCATGCTCATTGTGACCTGCTATTTGATTCGTGGAAAATTGGTTTTTGTAAAATAAAGTGACCTAATATATGAAACACGTTTTCAAGAATTTAAAAACTAGACGCCATGGACACTTGGGATGTACGGCTCACCCACTAGAACAAACACAAAGGGGGTTTAAAGAGGTGCATATGGACCGAAAGGATGTCTAAGGTTATGCTTCAGCCACTCGGTCCTCTCGCCTCCCCTGTATGCTCGATTGAGCTACCGTGAACCATGATGATCACTATAGTATCATTACCAAAAAGTTTTTAAAATTAGTGTTACAAAGTTGTTTTGCATGCTTCTTTGTACACAAATTTTACCACATTTATGCATGCATACCTATTTGTTAATTTTAAGTCTATGCCATCCAACTATGAACACGTGCATTTGGATTGACTTTTCTGGTCAGACCTAAGGGCCTTTCCAACCCATGGTAATTATTTCTCACTGGTCAGACCTATGGTTATTTTTACACGTTCATACTTGGTCGACTTATCTTGAGTTAACTTGGTCAGACCTTGAACCTGAGGCATAAGATGAGAACTAAACATGCTTTTGACATTATTACTTGATACTAATGCCTTAAACAGTCTCATGAAGTCTAAGAGTTGCATTATGCAATTTACGCTCGTCGCTTACCTCTTGTCCTATTTTTTTATTCAGTGGTCAGACCTATGGTAATTAAATGGGGTTGCGAGATGGATCTTAGTCTTATTAGTAATTAATTGGGTATTTAATTCTTTTAAGAATGTAATTATCGAAAATATTAATTATTTGAACTTTTCAATTGTAGATGACTACTTCAGTCAGAAACAGTTCGGTACTCAGGAGTTTCTTTGAGAAACAAAACTCACTGGACCTAATTTCATTGATTGGTATCGCTACCACGCATTATACTATCACCAAGATAAGGAAGCTTATCTAGAGCATCCCATACCGCAAAGACTGTTGCTACTCCCGCCACCCCGTCTCTACCTAAGGCTCTTGTAGCTCATATCGCTTGGGTCAAAGGTTCAAAGGACATAGATGCCTTCATGCTCATGACCATGGAGTTAGAGATCCAACTAAATCTAACTCATCTTGGTGCTTATGACATGCTTCAGGAGTTGAATTCTATGTTCTCCCAACAAGCAGAGCAAGAGCTTCTACAAACTGCACGTGAATTCCACGCTTGCAAGCAGGAAGAGGGTCAATCGGTTAGCTCATATGTTCTTAAGATGAAGAGCTACATTAACAACTTGGAACGTCTTGGTCACCCAGTTACTCTGAACTATGGAGTTAGTTTGACCCTAATCGGTCTTTCTAAAGAGTACATCACGTTTGTGCAGAACTTTAATATGCACAGCATGGGGAAGACTGTGAATGAATTGCATGCTATGCTTAAGCAACATGAGCGACGTTGAAAAGAAAGATGTCGCACTACACATCATCATGTACGTGGGGCGGGTGGTAAGGTCCAGAAAAACCAAAAGAAGAATAAATCGTTTAAGGATGCTAAGGGGAATCGTCGAAATGGAAACAACAAGTTTGGTTATGCTCCTGAGTATAAGCCATACAATGCTTCTTCTTCTAAATCCAAACCCAAGATTCCTCCACCACCCAAGAAGGATAATCCAGCAAAGGACGCTTCCTGTCACCATTGTGGTGAGACAGGACATTGGAGAAGGAATTGTCCCAAGTATCTCGTCGAGTTAATGAAAAAGAAGAAACAGTCTCTTGCAACTAGTTCTTCAGGTATTTTCACTATAGAACTCTACTCTTTCCCTAAATCATCCTTAGTATATGACACCGGCGTGGTACTCACATCCGTAATAATACTCGGGGTCTAAGGGCGAGGGGAAGTCAAGCTAGGAGCTTTAAGTCTGTACGTGGGCAATAGTCAATGCGCAGAAGTTGAAGCTATTGGAATTTATCATTTATCTCTCCCTAGTGGATTAGTTATTGTTTTAAATGATTGTCATTATGCTCCCTCTATTACTAGGGGGATTATTTCAGTTTCTCGTTTATATGACGATGGTTTTATTAGCCGCTTTGAATCGAATAATTATATTTCAGTTACTAATAATAACGTTGTTTATTTTACTGCTATTCCTCGCGATGGTGTTTATGAAATTGAAATGTCTTGTTCGAATACAAATGAAAGTTCTATGTTTGCTGTAAGCAATAAAAGAGCCAAGTCAAACTTGGACTCTGCTCTCTTGTGGCATGGTCGTCTTGGACACATTAGCAAGAAACACATGGAGAAGGTTCAACACGATGGACTTCTCAACTCATCTGACATTAAGACTCTTGAAAAGTGTGTTGCTTGTATGTCTGGTAAGATGGCTAGAAAACCTTATTCACATCAAGTGGAAAGGGCTAAAGATTTACTTGGACTTATACACTCAGATGTATGTGGCCCATTTAGAATCACATCTAGACAAGGAGCAAATTACTTAGTGACTTTCATTGACGACTATAGTCGGTATGGTTATGTTTACTTGCTGAAACATAAACATGAAGTGTTTGAAACATTCAAAGTGTTTCAAAAGGAAGTATAAAATCAACTCGGGAAGACTATAAAATCACTACGTTCTGATCGTGGAGGTAAATATATGAGTCAAGAGTTTTTGGATCATCTTAAGGAACATGGTATTATTGCCCATCGAACTCCTCCTTATACTCCACAACACAATGGTGTATCTGAGAGGAGAAATCGAACCCTGCTTGACATGGTGCGTTCTATGATGAAACAAACTACTCTTCCAAATTCCTTTTGGGATTATGCCCTTGAGTCTGCTACACGCATTCTCAATGTGGTTCCAACTAATAAGGTTGAAAAAGACACCATTCGAAGTATGGCATGGGCAAGCCCCTAAGCTGTCTTACTTAAAAGTCTGGGGTTGTGAGGCACTTTCTAAGCGTGATACACTTACCAAACCGGACAAACTTGAACCTAGAGTTGTTAAGTGTATCTTCGTAGGATACCCTAAGGAATCTATGGGATATTCTTTCTATCTTTCATCTGAGAACAAAGTTTTTGTTGCTCGAAATGCTGAGTTCTTTGAGAGTAATCTTATGGATCTTAAAGCAAGTGGGAGTTTAGATGATCTTGAATTACTTCAATAAGAAGATATAAATCCTTCTTTAGACACTAGCTTTCATCACGATGAGGATGATCAAGAAATTGAAGAACCTCAAAGTGATATTGTTCCCATTCGAAAGTCCAATAGGACACGCCGTGTTCCTGACCGTATGTGTTTATACATTGACCCCGAGGAACATGAGTTAGGGGATCTTGGTGAACCCAATAACTATAAAGCTGCATTGCTGGATCCTGAATCCAAGAAATGGCTTGATGCAATGAATGTGGAAATGCAATCCATGAAAGACAATGATGTTTGGGTCTTAGTTGAGCTTCCTCCTAACTGCAAGACAATTGGCAGCAAGTGGCTCTTCAAGAAGAAGATTGACATGGATGGTAAGGTATACACCTTTAAAGCTTGTCTCGTAGCATAGGGCTTCACTCAAGCCTACGGGATTGATTATGAAGAAACCTTTCTCCAGTAGCAGACATTAAAGCTAAAAGGATTCTCATAGCCATGGCTGCATACTATGACTTTGAGATATGGCAAATGGACGTTAAAACCGCCTTCCTCAATGGACATCTTTACGAAGAGGTCTATATGGAGCAACCTGAGGGTTTTGTTGATACAAAATATCCTAACCGTGTATGCAAGCTCAAGCGTTCCATTTATGGACTTAAGCAAGCATCGAGGCAATGGAATAAACGTTTTGATGATGAGATAAAGAAATTTGGATTTTATCAAAATCAAGATGAGCCATTTGTTTATCAAAAAGCTAGTGGGAGTTATGTCACTTTCCTAATTCTATATGTTGATGACATATTGATCATGGGAAACAATATTCCAATGTTACAAGATGTAAAATCCTATCTTGGAAGATGTTTCGCCATGAAAGATTTAGGAGAAGCTGCATATATTCTTGGAATCAAGATCTATCGAGACAGATCTAGACGATTAATTGGTTTGATTCAAAGTGCTTACATTGAGAAAATCTTGAAAAGATTTTGTATGGAGAACTCCAAACGTGGCGCAATCCCAATACAAGAAAAGCCTAAATTGAGTAAGTCACAGGTCTTTGAAACACCGCCGAGAAGAGCGCATGCAAATAATTCCTTATGCTTCGCTATAGGCTCTATTATGTATGCCGTGAGATGTACTAAATCACGATGTTGCGTTCGCACATAATGTGACAAGCCGATTTCAATGTAATCCGGTGAACTTCATCGGATCGTGAAAAATATTCTTAAATATTTACGCAATACTAAGGATATGTTTATGATTTATGGAGGAAAGATGAACAAGAGCTCGTGGTTTCTTACTACATTGATGATGGATATCTAACGATCTTGACGACTTAAAATCTCGAATCGGATATGTATTTGTTCTAAATGGAGGTGATGTTGATTGAAAAGCACAAAGCAAAGTATCTTTGCTACTTCATCTATCGAAGCCGAGTATATTGTCGCTTTTGATGCATCAAACGAGGTCAGTATGGATTCAGAATTCATTTCGGGTTGAACATTGTTCCCACAATCAAGAACCCATAAATACGTATTGTGATAATATCGAGCCATTACTATATCTAATGAAAGCGGAATCACTAAAGGTGCTAGACATTATCGTGCCAAAGTTCATTATCTTGAGATACCATTGAAATGGGCGATGTGAAGATATTAAAAGTTCACATGATGACAATCTAGCTAATCCATTTACTGAAGCTCGGATTTCCTAAGCATTCTAAATTGACTAGAGATATAGGTTTGCTACCGCTAGTAGTCTCATGTAAACTGTGTGTTAATTAGTATTTGGATAATTTGGAGTTGTAAGACAGTTATTATTTTCTGATTAATAAAGATACGAGGTATTTGTTATTATATTCATATGAGGGGAGATCCTTGCAAAACATGTATCCTTTAAAAAACAAATAAGTCAATCTCAACCATCCATCCACCTCATCTAATGGCTGAAATGAAGCCAAAAATAACAAAGAGAGGGCAAATTGGGCATTTTAGTCCATTTAATATAAAAACCCACTTTCCACCTTTTTAAAAAAAACAACATATCTTGCAAATGGTAAATCTTCAAGCTACGAAAAATATACCATCGCGACGAGAATTAAATCATCTTTATATAGATATACACTTTTATATACTTTCGACGAACTTTTTTTACAAAATTTTCGTCCAGAAAAATCCCACGGGATTCGTAAAAAAATCCCACGGGATTCGTGAAAAGAAGAACTTTTTTTTTTCAAAATTTCCGTCCAGAAAAATCCTACGGGATTCGTAAAAAAATCCCGCGGGATTTGTAAAAAAATCGCACGGGATTCGTTAAAAGACGAACTTTTTTTTCTAAATTTCCGTCCAGAAAAATCCCACATGATTCGTAAAAAAATCCCACGGGATTCGTAAAAAATTCACTTGTGATTTGTTATTTTTAAAAAATCACAAGGGATTTATAAAAATGAGTAAATCACTGTTTTATACTTTTATGTCACAGCTTTTTAAGGGTAGATGTTTTTTTATACAGAATCCCATGGGATTCTGAATGAATCACATGGGTAATCTTTATAATTACAAGTGATTCATCAAAGAATCCCATGGGTAATCTGTATAAATCCGATGGGATTCTGTATAATCCCATACGATTTTGTATAAATCCCATGGGATTCTGTATAATCCCATGAGATTTTATATGAAATCCCATGGGATTCTGTATAAAATCCCATGGGATTTAGTATAATACACAATACTTGCTTTACGCATGTTTTCTAAGCTATTTGCCAAAAGAACGCAAATTGCTTGTTTGACATAATGCATTTAATCCACCATTTACAACTTATCACACATAAACAAATACGCAATACTTGACTAAAGCATTAAAACAGTAGCTTTACTTGACACCATTGAGTCAAGATCTAATCTAACATGATTCCCATTAAAATATCTCTAAACGTACACACACAAATCACAGGTCCTACATCCCACCAAATCCCAATCTAAAAAAAATCAATCAAATGTGAAACCCAGATCCACGAAATACCCCATCATCTACAACCAAAACCAAAACACAAAACACAAAAATCTACAACAGTAATTTAAATTCTAAAATATTCGGAACAAGTGCATTCTTATTATACAAAATATAACCCTTACTAACATTTGATAAACTAAATAATATACTCAAGACACAAAGACTCATGATACGTAACGAATTGATATAACTTCTAGATTTATCCTTTAAAAATACTCCTTAATTCGAGTACATAAACAAACCAATTATTTTTCAAACGGTGGCCAATTCTCGAGAAGCAATGAAATTCTTCAATATTTCATTAAGAAATCTATCATTAAAATCTTTTCTTGAAGCGCTTATACGACGACTAGAAGCTCAAGCAGGAAGCTTTTCTTGATAGTCGGTTACTACAACGGTTACAACTTACAACAACCTAAAAATCAGACGGTTTTTAATAATTTTTGGTGAAAAGATGAAATATTTAGATATGAGAAGATGATGTTTGGTGAGAGAGAGAGAGAGAGAGGGGGGGTAAAGAGAGTGTGTGTAAACATGTGTAAGTGTGTGTATCAGTCTGGAAAAAGTAGGCGGAGTTGGATAATTACAACACTACCCTTCCATCTAATTTAAAATGATGGTATGTAAATAAATATCACCGTCGGATGAAAGTGAAATTAATGGTTGAGATGAGATGGTTTGATCTTTAGATATTTTTTGTTCTGCATTGAACTTTCCTCATATTCATATAATCTGTTATTCCATATTTGCATGTTTAATCCATGAAATGATTTATCATTTTAAATATGTCCATTGTCGGTTAACAATATGGTAATATTGTTATGATAAGGCAAATGTGAGTGTTGGTTATCGTTCTAACGAGAATTTGGATTGTTCCCGCCAAACTCATATGTATTCACTAGAGATGCATATTGGATTCCCCAACTTTCAAACATTTACTTTTGGATCCTTGTCATAAGTAAAATATTGAAAATGGTTTGTTATCTTCGTCTTTAGACTTGAGATGCAAGTAAGTTATGTTATGTGTGGATATCATTTTTTGTAAGTATACGCAAAACGCTATCTGAACAAGGTAGTTATAAAAGCTATATTTCGGAGTGATGTGAGCAAAGATCCACAACACTTGTAGTCAATAAAGGATTTGTTACTCAACTTGATATGTGCGAAAGATACCATGGCACCTCTCCGAGTTAATCGATAATCGTTCGGCGGACCAAAGGGTAATGCAAGATGATTCTTGATTACATTTGGTATATATCTGAATTAAAATCTATAACGAGATTCTAAATGGTTAAACTATATGGAATGATTTGAGATCCATAATCCATGGTTTAATGTTATCTATAACAAAGGATGATTAAAGCAAGACATTGAATGATCATGCTACTGAGAAACTTTTACGAAACTATTCTCTTAGACACTTTTAGTTAAAAAGCGAGTGAGAACGTTTGCTAGCCGGTTCCGTCGTTAGTTTTGTGTGTTATTCGACACACCAACTCCCAAGTGGGAGCTGTTGTTTTGTGGGAGTTTTCAAACACGACAAAACGACTAATAGTGTATGAGCCGATGGGGGCATACGCTATAAACACGAGTATACGTGTTGAACGTAAACTAATACTTGAATAAACTTTACCTTAGTTATGCATGATAATGACCCGATCGCTAATTTGACCCGTGGGCTTTTAAATGGTTCATGTTTGGGTCGTTTGGGGTGGAGCCTTGGGCCTTAGTGATCCACACCGATCGGGTGAGTAAGGGGAATGGGTTTGCATGGGTTTTTAACTTGTCGACCAAGCTAGGTATCTTAGTTTGGTTTGACATGTAGCCTATATAAACACACCCCTAGCTCCTCACATTGTACGCATAACATTACCTCTCCTAATCCTAAAACCGATCCATAATCTCCCGCTTCTTGCTCCTTGGTCGTTTGGTTACACAAGTCGACAAAGGGTTTTAAGTTTGGTTCTAAACTTGTATTCAAGACAAGCGTTTAGGTGTATTGGTTAGCTATTGTTTCTGGTCTCCTAGTCGACACAAAACAGCAGCAGCAAGGAAGTGAACTGCTCCTGGTCGTGGGTTATTATCTCGGACAGAAGCAGGTTATATCGGACAAGGCGTGTCCGATATCGGGTAAAGCATAGAAGCTGTTTTAGCAGCTTGTTGATCTCGGACAGAAGCTGCTGTGGTTCTTTGGTGGTTTCTGATTCGTGCGCTTTTATTCAAGAGACAAGGGTTGTTGGTTTTATTGATTACGTTCTTGACTAGTGTTTAATCAAACGTATATGTTAATCGGGTTTGTGTGTGATACTCTTCAAGGTATCTAACTTTGATACTAGGGTTTCGTTTTGGTTTCTTGTTCCATTACTAGAGATCAATTGCCAAGCAAGGTTAGGTGTTCTATATCCCTTTTAATTAATTAATATTGTATTAATTATTTGTTTATTAGTTACGTGCTTAACATAGTTGCGATAACTAGATCCAATGTCCGCTGCGTACTCGTAGAGGTTAATGGTTAACTGGTTCTAAAATCCCTACAATACCTACCTTCGATCCACCCAAAATACCCTACTGCTTCCGCATAATTTTTTTTTCCGGTTTAGTATTACTGTTTGATTACATAGACTTACAACCACGACCTTTTAGTTGATAGGTCACCCGCGTACCGCTAGCCTTGGATTTTTGCAGCTTATTATATAAGTTAAAACCCATATAAAATATGTTTTTATATATAACCCAGTACGTTACACCGGATTATAAACTATTATTCATCCAAGCTGGAATAACACCTGCACACACCGAATGAGAATGAATCCAACATTGGGAACGAAACGTACAGAAGACAAAACGTAATTAAGAAAAATACTATAAAAGACATGTTTCTAACAAAAGGCCAATAATTCTGGGTCATTTTGAAATGTCCTCATGTCTTGTTCTTCTAAACACACAGTGGCTTCGATGCCATCATCATTGGGAGTGTTCATCAGAACTATAAGGTTCTTCATCGTACCACCCATGGATACTTTTACAGGCTTTCCCCAACCGAAATCAATCCCATACGTAGGAAACCCACAGAAGCTAGAATATAAGTAATAATTATTTCGTCCATTTGACCTAGCCGAGAGGGTTTCAGCTGACATCTCAGCAATCGGTCCAGTTGCAGCTTCAAAATTTCTTATACTTTGAAATTGTGTCTTCCCTTTTCTTATTTCGCCAATGGTCATATGTGGTTCAAGTTCACTTTCATTTCTTGTAGGTACTCGTATCCCGAGGATAATATTTCCTATGGTTGTTCCAGGCAATTTCTCTACCAAAATGTTTCTCATATCGACTGGAATTACCATGCCAGTTGGCGTGAAAGCGCCTGAGTTTGTCATGGTATTAGCTCTGATTGCACACTTGTGTATAAGCCATGTTAAAGCTTCAACACGAGTCGGGTTCATGATTGGATGTCCAGATTCAACGGTCATGGCTGTAACCTTGGCTTTTAGTTCCTTCAACTTTTCGTTAGGAAACGAAAAACTAGCTGTGATACAACCAACACGTGATCTTGGAGTCATCAGCTCCGGCAGATTAGTATTCCTATTTTGGTAATAGATAAGATGGGGATTGACGAGTGACGCATCTTTTATATCTCTAGAGTGAAACAGTGCTGCATTGACTCTAGCCCAGTGATTTATGAAATTTAATATACTTTGTCCATCGCCGAACTTGTGGTGTAAAGATGTTGCTACTGCTACCCCTCCGCATGCAAAATGGTTGACTTGAACGCTTAAAGGGCAAGTGATACCATCCTCCTGCTTATCACCTAATTTTAGGTAAGGATGGAAGCATATGAGGTCATTTGGAAACAATTGATCTAGCTCTTGGTGCTTTGAATGTTGGAGAAAATCTGAGAGCACGTTGTCATTTGACGCTTCAATGAACTCAACCCCATTGTCGTTGCAATCAACATAGCTCGGGCTATTTGCTTTTAGTCTACCTGCAAACGGATAGTACTGAGTCAAAGTTTGTGACAAAGAATTCTTCAACTCAAGTGTTGTATCATGGGGAGTTTGATAAATCATGTTGGAGCTCGGGTAGAAGGCAACAACTGGCATGTATACGCTTGGAGCAAGCTGGTCGTAAACTGAAAGATTATACGCTTATCCTTATATAGCCAAAATATGATTCCCAATTTGCAATGCTTTGAAGAAGCTATACTATTTTGCAAGGAGTAAACAAACAAAATCAATACACATGCGTGTATCCCTTTGCATTGAATTGTCAAGCAAGAAGTGCCGTTTCTTTTTTTTATATTGAATATTAGGAGTTTATAGGTAGTTATAAAATGTGTTTTGTAAAATAATCACACTTGAGCAAATTTAGTGTTTTCCTTCATTATAAAAGTCATTTTTTTATTCTCATGCACACACAAGTTATTAAATAAAACAGTACACAATTATTAAACTTTTAATTACACCTTTAAATTTGTTTCAAAATATACAACTGACAATATATCATTTGTTCTTTAGATCTTCGGTCTTCAAACATTGAGCAACCACTTAGAATATGTGTAAATGTGACACATAAATAGTATTCGTGTTTTGCTGCAAGTTTAATAATAGTTCTATATCAGTTCTCATGCTAAAACAGTTTGAAAACTCTATTGATGCTTCAAATTGTTAAACAATATGTCGTGTCCGACATTTTCTTTTACTAAAGGGACAAACATGTTTTGGCAGTTTGTCAGATGTACTATTATATTTTATATGAAACCATCGTACTTGTTACAATTTTCTGAATAAAACATACAATGAGAAGTTAATCTTATGTAAGTATATACATGCAATCAGTATGCACTAATAGATAGCAAACATTATGCTATATAGTGTATGAGCCAATGGGGGCACACACGATAAACACGAGTATACGTGTTGAACGTAAACTAATACTTGAATAAACTTTACCCGTTATGCATGATAATGACCCGATCACTAATTTGACCCGTGGGCTTTTAAATGGTTCATGTTTGGGTCGTTTGGGGTGGAGCCTTGGGCCTTAGTGATCCACACCGATCGGGTGAGTAAGGGGAATGGGTTTGTATGGGTTTTTAACTTGTCGACCAAGCTAGGTATCCTAGTTTGGTTCGAAATTGTTGGGTTTTACTAATCATAACAATTACATAAACAAGTAAACATCATCAAAGCATGCAGCGGAAGTAATAGGAATAATACTTGTAAATTAACTAACCGAATTAAAAGTATGCGTACCTTTGCGAATCAATGCAATTAGGGTTTATAAAACCCCAATTAAGATCAAGAACAAGAAACCCTAAACCTAATAAATTAGGGTTTGTGAATGTCAACCAACACCTATGTCGACCCACCAATGAAATCAACCACCAAGATTCACAAGCTCAGCGTGCTTGTTCTTCGTTCTTGTACACACGTACTAATAGCGATTTGATGTGAAAAGCTAGTTTCTTGATCACGAAACAAACCAAATACTTATTCTTTAGTTAAGCAAATCGAATCCCTATGGGAAGGAGAGTTCGACCGCCACACAAAGAAAGAGGAGAAGGAGAGAAATTAGGTTTGCAAGTCACCAAGATTAGGTTTAGAATGAACACAATAGGATTGTATTTATAGTTAACCAATCTTGGAGGACAAGTTAATGTGGGGTTGGGTTAGGAAACCCCAACCGATCGGCCAATCAATCCCAAAGGATTCTAGATCCTTCCGACTTATAATTTCATCTCTAGTCCTTTAAGTTTACATTTAACGACCGTTAGCCAAACCTCGTTAAATATTAACCACCGTTAAGTATTTATTTCGTGACTAATAATTAATAATAATAACGTTTTAAATATTATAATTATTTACATCAATTCTCATACGTAATGTGTGCAATCCGAAGTCTCGAGTTCGAATCGGTCATACTAATATTAATAATTATCCATAAACCTTTCAGCTCCACTTGGATATTACTTAATATAGTAATGACATTGGTTAGTCTAGCTTTCACACGCCAATGCCCCGGATCAAATCGAGTATGGTCTCTGGAAAAACCATTTAATGATTCATCATTTTACTTATCCTTTTGTTACTAATACTACATTAACTATGAATATGGATCAAGTCATTTCATAAGTTAATATTCCGTTTCTCGTTGTATTTGATTGAACAAGATTACCAAATCATCGAGCGTATTCGAGATAGATATTGGGTAAGGCCTTACAAACATCTTGTCAACCTACGAGGGCCCCAAATATAGTATTATACTTTGAAACAAATTCAAAGGAACAAATTCTCTTGACTACAAACATAACTCATGAACTTTGTAACACTTCCGAAAATAGCCCTTATAACTACCAGTTACGAATAGCGTTAGACTATCTTACACAAGTGCACTACATTCATAACAGTTATCTGGTATCTCAAGTCTAAGGATAAACACTTCATAATATACTTAATGACAAAGATCCATAAAGTATCATCATGTAAAGTTGGGATGAGTCATATATTCAATTCATTGAATATCATGTGAATCTGGTATGTCTCACGCATCAATATACTTTAAAAGTATATTCTACCAAAACTCATATTTGTCTTAATTCAATGACATTCCCACATCATTAATCGACAACGGACTATTTAGAATAACATAAGTTATTCACGGATTAAACATGCAAATATGGGATATAATATTAAGAAAATGAAAATAAACATAACCAATATTTTATTTCATTTAAATAATATTTGTTCAAAACATCCCTTATCCAAATACTAAATAGATCTATGCATGATAATACTTGTTAATGAATTATGCCTCAAGTAATGACAATCATACTTGTTGACAAGGCATAATTTCAACTAACTTTGATCTATCAGAATTTTGAGAATACTTATTTCAAGAATTCAACTAGTGAAGTTCTTGTATGTGTGCATTCAAAATATCTTGATATTGCCACATAATATTTCATAAAGTGTGTGACATCCTCAAGCACCAATTTATGACAATCAAACTTTCAAACATTTTTAAAGTTTAAAGCATTCTAATTCTTTATTGTATAATGCAACTATGCTCTTGGTTGAGCACAACTAGTTCACATGGCCATTTACAAGGATGAAATCCTCCCATGACTAGTATTGAGTGTCATCTCAATTATACCAGCATCATTGTATACAAACAACAATATGCTCTTTAAAATTTTGTAAACTTCAATATCTATAGTGTAATGTTTGATGCCTTCCAAACTTTCAAGTTTATTGGCTATGACAATTTCGCAACAATTGTTGTATTGCTCATCCATAGAATTTTGAGAGCAAATCCAGGCTGAGGAATGTAATTCTAAATTCAAACATATTCTATTAGAATATTCATTACACTAGTTATCTAATAACTTCATTAGATATCAATGTTGTCAAATCATCTTGCATTCAAGCATGATACAACAGTAACATGATGTACATGAAAATCCTTATATCAAACGAAGATTTAATTCATGTTCTACATATCCATTTTCCAAATGATATATCATGTTCTATCAGACTCATTTATTTTAATACCGCCATGTTTACTAACAATAAACATATACTCCAAGGTTGTATGTCTTATTTTCTAAATCTTTCAAGTGAAGTTCCATTCCAAACCGAACTTAACATTTTATCTTAGATGGAATGTTACTACCCACATCATATAAGATTTAAAGAAAATAAACATAATACTCCCACTAGCTTTCGAATACTTAGAAATTATCTTATTTTAATTTTTAAACCAAAACTTGGATTTAATAGTTAAACATAAGAATCATCTCTAGATGCATGCATATATCCATTCATGGATTCTTGCATTTTGTACATTTCAAAGATTATGTGAATTCATAAAACTCCTTTGTATTACTTATCATCCTCATAAAAGTAATCACACAACAAAGAGTCTTTGATATTCATTGTCATATTTCATATAAATGAAATTAAGTATGACAATCATAATCATTATATATTTAATATGCCAAGGAAAGAATATTCAATCACAGTTAATTGCTTAAGTGTGATTAATAATCTTGTCACAAGCCATGCATTAAACACATGTACAATTTTGTCCATATGATTTCTACACAAAGAATTTAAACCACTAGGGTTATCCTTCCTTTGAAGAAACTCATTACTATTCAGATAAACCAAGTTTTCAAAGTTGATTATCTTTTTGGACAGCATCTCAACATTCATAGTATGAATAATTTACCACAATTCAATATTAGGTAATATATCATTATGATTAACAGGTTTACTATGATCCTGTAATTCATATTTCTCATCATATCAAATATCTGAGATATCCTTGCGGATCTATGAATGAGAATTCCATCATCTTGAGGTTTATCAGATTTGACCTCATCATGATATTCACTAGTGTATTTTAGAAGATTATGTGTTTTGTAATTTTAATCTCTTCAAGATCTAAACAAAACTCCCACTTGCTTTTGTAATATAAAGAGTATCTATAAATACTTTAGCAATTAGAACAACACTAAATTGTTTTCTTTTGGGATATTACAAAACACATTGACAGTTCGTAAATCTTGTTCATTAATAACCAACTCCATAAGTAGTTTTAACAAATCAGAACTTCAATATAAGACTCAATGTGATTCATCACATTCCATACTAAAATGGTGTCTTAATAATCTTCTAGGTTTGAGTTTTTATTAAGTATATCCAATCAATACTCAATTTGCTAACCTTGATAACTTTTGGAAGAAAAGAAGATATAGTTATCTTGAATCAAACAATATAACAAATATTTGATTCTTCTAACTGAACATTCCTTATACATACAGTATTTCATTAGAATTAATATTGTAAGACAATCTAACAATATTTAAGATAAACATATCCTTTTGGCCTACCTATTTACCAACTAAGTCAACTTAATGGTATAATAGAATATCAAGCCAATTGCATGTTTTATAACATAAGTATTCTTTGACCAAGTCAAAAGACATACTGATTATAGTATCTTACTTTATATTATAAGTCTTTAAAAGACTTCATGTTTGTGAGTCTATACATAAACACATAACCATGTATAATTTAAAGTTATCATGAACACCACGCCATGGTTTCAATTAATTATTTTTCAAGTTATTAAACTATTTATGTCATTTCAAGAATACATAATTAATTAAAGTAACATTAGATTACTTTATTTTAATTATGTCATCCCTTGGAATGTCCAACTTAAGAAACTGTAAAAACATCCACGCCTGATCTCACGACAAGTGGAGATTTGCCTTGAGATTACAAACTAGCCAAGATCTCACTTAAACTAAAATGTAACTTCAAGTGTTTCTATATTTTGAATGACATAAGACATAAAAGTAGTCTATGTTATAATCTTGACACATGTTCTAAACAAGTCAATCTTATTAGAACGGTAATCTTTTATCTTACGATCAAGAGAATCCATTAATCATATTTGTATGTGTTTGTTCTTTTGCACACAACTAATACTTCTCCCACTTGTGCATAGAACAACACCATATAGCACACAAACAACAAGACTTGCATTTTGTTTATGTGAACAATATGATAGTGTCATAGATATATATAAGCATTACAAGTATATGTAGGACCACTGAATTATCAAGGAATCGTTCATGACTATCCTTGAGAATATGAATGTCTACATTTTTGAACGTAATGTATTATTTCAAGAAAATCTAGAAATAATATGAGTTACTACCAAGATAATAACTTTTGTAACTCCCACTGAATTAGACAACATTACAATAATGTCTTATTCAGTAATACACCATACTCCCACTGGATTTGACAACATCGTAAGTGTTTCATTAACCAGTGAAAATAGCGTGATATTACGTTGCTACCCCTTTGTAATACCATTCGTAACAATTACTTAGGTATGAATCATCCATCATACTATTAACTTGAAAAATTGAGCATGCAATTTCTTCCTTAATAGGTCTACCATCGCCATAATGATGTATAGCACCTTCAATTAGTCAAATCAAAAAACTAGATAAAATATACTAGTTTGTATTTTACCAATTTTATGTAATTAGTCTAGATTCTAATTTAATAACTCATATAATGTCAAACATGTTTTCTAGTTGACCAAAATGTCATATAAGAATTCAATCACCAACAGAGGGTAATGAAATCTCTTAAGGAAAACATTGTGTGCAATTTTCTTAACTATTAAAGTTGCTATGAGTTATATTAGAATTTAGACAATTCTAATGTTCTAACATACCTTTCTCAATCATGAAAAGGAATAGGATTGAGTCTCACTCTTCTTCCATGGAAAAGAGTTTATTTTTGTCTTTTAGTAAATTTTCTTGATCAAACATTTGTTTGAAAAGCAGAACTAGATCAATTTACCAAAGCCCAAACTACGTTCTGGTTTAATGTTGCATTAATACAATCAAAAGAATCAACAAAATTCAATTTTAGTATTTTCGATAATTAAATCTTTCAAGAAAATAAAATACCCTTTGGTCAATATTCATATTAACCATAGAATTTTCCTTGAATCTAGGACCCTCATTATCATTGTTTCACCACATCAGTTGATCTGCTAGTGATGAAAGTATAGAATAGGTAATTGTCGAAGAACAATAATTGACAAACAAGTTTGCAATTCCTAGAAAGTATGGGATTTACAATTTTGCCAAAACAATTAATGCAAAATGTAAGCATGTTTTATCCCATCTTATGCCTTAAGTCATAGGTCTCACTAACTAACTTAATTAAGTTGTCTAATTTAGAAGCGCAAATCATTAGTGAGGTCTCACACAACAAAATAATTCACCTTGTCATTGTAATCTAGATCAAGGTCTCACATAACTAAATTACAACTTCAAGTGTTTCATATCATTAGATGGCATAAACTTAAATTTAAATGGTACAATTTTGACGTGTAATCAAAACTTATGTATAAAGAAGCATGCATACAACTTTATAGCATAATATTTTGAAAACCTTACATAAGATTTTAATAGCTAAGATTAAATTCTACAAAGTTTTAATCGATGCGTTGAGAAACTTACAACTTTGCACTAAGATGCTTCGTACATAGAATGGTTATACTAGGTAGCTCCAATCGAACTCACGGAGGCGAGGACCGGTAGCGCAAAAGCATAACCTTAGACATCCATTCGGTCGTGTGTGCGCTTCTTAAACAACCCCTTTATAGTTTGTTCTAGTGGGTGAGCCGTTCTAACCATTTAGTGCAGTCGCATCAATCGATTAAAAGTTCAAGAATAATTCTTTGATAACAAATCGGTTTCGCCATTATTTAGTCCATTTAATTTTCTATTCATAAAAAAACCATTTTGCTTACTAACATGTCAAACAATTATATAAACAAAAAGCATTTTAATAAAATTAAACACACTCAAATAATATAAACATATAACTAAACAATTTTAACATATGTAAAACAATTAGCCACATGCATAATTATTTCAATAAACTCTAATAAACAATTCTAGGCGTAAATAAATGCATACATTAACTAGGACTTTCATCTACATGAAGATGAGCCACATACATCGACAAGTCGATTACGTAAGCCGAAGTTAATAGTATGCCAATTAGCACATAACGAATTTTTATTAGTTATAATTGAGGTCTTCCCAATTCAATAATTATCAAATAAATAGAACATGTGTATATCACTTAGCAATTAATCAAAACAAAACAATACTCCATGGCAAAACATGCATGTTCCACCATGGATTCCGTAACAATTATCACCCAAGATACGCATATAATCATGGCACATAACAATTATTCATGAAAACCACATAAAATATACATGCAATCCTAGGGTTTCTACAAGTTTTACAAAAATAAAACCTAATTAAACAATTAAAGGGTAATCGACCCAATTAATAAAAAATTAGGGTTCCAATTTTCAAAACCCTAGAAACCATAAAAGCATATAATAATCATAAAGATTCAATTTTATGTGTTTGATAATTAATTACAACATATTAACTGACTCTTGATGCCCTTTGTTGGGTTTTACTAATCATAACAATTACATAAACAAGTAAACATCATCAAAGCATGCGTGAAGTAATAGGAATAATACTTGTAAATTAACTAACGAATTAAAAGTATATGCGTACATTTGCGAATCAATGCAATTAGGGTTTATAAAAACCCCCAATTAAGATCAAGAACAAGAAACCCTAAACCCTAATAAATTAGGGTTTGTGAATGTCAACCAACACCTATGTCGACCCACCAATGAAATCAACCACCAAGATTCACAAGCTCAAGCGTGCTTGTTCTTCGTTCTTGTACACACGTACTAATAGCGATTTGATGTGAAAAGCTAGTTTCTTGATCACGAAACAAACCAAATACTTATTCTTTAGTTAAGCAAATCGAATCCCTATGGGAAGGAGAGTTCGACCGGCCACACAAAAGAAAGAGGGAGAAGGAGAGAAATTAGGTTTGCAAGTCACCAAGATTAGGTTTAGAATGAACACAATAGGATTGTATTTATAGTTAACCAATCTTGGAGGACAAGTTAATGTGTGGGTTGGGTTAGGAAACCCCAACCGATCGGCCAATCAATCCCAAAGGATTCTAGATCCTTCCGACTTATAATTTCATCTCTAGTCCTTTAAGTTTACATTTAACGACCGTTAGCCAAACCTCGTTAAATATTAACCACCGTTAAATATTTATTTAGTGACTAATAATTAATAATAATAACGTTTTATATATTATAATTATTTACATCAATTCTCATACGTAATGTGTGCAATCCCAAGTCTCGAGTTCGAATCGATCATACTAATATTAATAATTATCCATAAACCTTTCGGACATGTAGCCTATATAAACACACCCTAGCTCCTCACATTATGCGCATAGCATTACCTCTCCTAATCCTAAACCGATCCATAATCTCCTGCTTCTTGCTCCTTGGTTGTTTGGTTACACAAGTCGACAAAGGGTTTAATTTTGGTTCTAAACTTGTATTCAAGACAAGCGTTTAGGTGTATTGGTTAGCTATTGTTTGTGGTCTCCTAGTCGACACAAAACAGCGACAACAAGGAAGTGAACTCTTTCGTGCTCATGGGTTATTATCTCGGACAAAAGCGGGTTATTGATTCGCTCCCAAATATCAAGTTTTCTCACTCAAGCCGGCGACTGTGAATGGCCAACCGTAAGAAACTTAAAGCGGTTCAGGAACAAACTCAATGAAGATGCGGGAGTATAGTGTTTCCCAGGTCGTTATGTCCCAATGAGCTATGCAATGGATCACCCTACGAATAGTGATCGAGAGATTTGAGCGGAAAAGAAGGATTGTGATAAGATTATAACTACGAGAAAAAGCCAACAAATTACGAGGCTTAAATGCAAATTAAAGGAAATTAAAAGATAAAAATATTAAATAAACGCTATCACTATTTTTAAAATTGATGAGCGTTTAAAACTTAAAACTTAAAACTTACGTTTAAATAAAATTACGTAAACGTACAAAATAAAAAGTGAGATCTAAGAAATAAAAGTCCTAAAAATATGAAAATGATATTTTTATAAACCTAATGATAAAAGAAAATTTATAGAAAAAGAAAATTAATTTTATAACTAATTGTCTAATTATTATTAATTAAAAACTATTTTTCCTTATTAAATAATAGCCTAAAATACTAGAAATTATGAAACAAAGCTAGAAAAATAAAATTATGACTTGGAAAAATCTAAAATATCAAAGAGAATTTTCAAAACTATTTTGTATTTTTCGAATATTTTCTATTTTCTAGGAATTAAAAACTATTAAAAACTAATTAAATTATTTAAAAATACAAATGTAACTAAGAAAAATCTAGAAAAATATTTTTTTCTTTTTATATTTATCTTAACTTAAGAAAAATGAAAATTATTTTTTGAAACTTTTCTTAATTTTTGTATTAAATGCTATTTAAAAATGCTTAAAAACTAATTTAAATTAAGAAAATAGCAAACCAACTTGGAAAAATCTGAAAATTTCGGAAAACTCTAAAATAATATTAGGAAGCTAGGAAAATTGGAAAAACAGATGGTTATGTGGAGGAATTAGGGCGATGGCACAAGTGCTTAGAAATAAGCACTTGGAATAAGCTAATGAGCACCAAGGGCCACCAAACTGAAACAAAGGCTGAAATATGCTAAAAGAACCTAAAAGCAACAAGAAAAACAAGCCTTGACCTCTGATTTGCAAGTTGCTAAGATTTGGCTAGTTGAGCAATAAGCTAAAAGCGATGGCGAGGGGGTCTACTTGCGGTGAATAATAAGCACTTGAATAAGCTAAAACTTAAAAACAACAACGTAACCTAAACTAGACCTGGGTGAGAGCTTATAAACCAAATTACAAACCTATGCAAGCTCAAATGAGCTTTTCCCAAGCCCGGTAAAACACAGGCAATCCTGTCTTGAGACTCGGTGCCACTGCAGGCACTTAGTCTCATTTTGACAAGCTCTTTAAAGGCTAAAGAAAAATTACAAAAATATGCAAAATCACAACCATAAACTAGACCAAGTGAACTTTTAAGGCCACAAGTCTTCTTGATTTTGACCCGAAATGAGTCCACTAAAATCTTCCTAGTTGAGCTCAGCCGAGTTTTCAATTTTGACTTTTGACATAGAAATGGAAAGGTTGACTTAAATGAGATTTGATCTTGATTTTGGACTTAGGCGATATAATAAAGTGAAATGAGACTACTTGCAAGATGTATTTATGAAATTTGAACACAAAATAAGCTTTTGGTTTTGTAAAAGCTCAACAGATAAGTTGTAAGAGACGGATGGAAAGTGATTTTGACTTTTGAGCTTTTGAAGATGCAACATTGAGACGGCGGTGAGCATATAAGAGTTAAACAAACCTAAAGCAACAACAATCTACAACTGCACTAACCTAAATCTAAGATGAAACAAAAATCCAAACACGCCTTTAATGATCGATAAGCAATTTAAATGACCTAAACTCTTGAACTACCACCGCTATATTGATCAAATTAAACACTAGACCTAAAAACAACTAATTAAACAAACCTAAGCAGTTTATAACTACAAATATAAGTACAAACAAAATATGCAAGATGACTTGGCGAAAATGAGATAATCACTCACGGAGTCCAATTTGTGTTGCAGCCAAACCAAAACTATAACTAATCTAATCTACTCTAATCCATACCATATCCATGCTCGCATCATCCATACCATGACCTAATCCAATTAAGCATCAACAGTTGACTTTTGTTGACCATGAATGAAAATGGCTTGAAAAGTAAATGTAAGCTTTTCAAAGGCTATATAGAGCTTAAGTGGTGAGTTGAATGGAAAAATAAGCTTTTGAAAGCTTAAATATAAGAACATTAGTTTGAAAATCTCAACGATAAACACAAGATCAATAATTTTAACCAAACCTTGAAATTAATTCTTAAAAGCAGTTACAATGGTAAATTAACTTGAGTTTGAATCATAGAAACACAAGATTACGATTTTAAGCTAAATTAAGACATTGAATAAAAAAAGCGACATTAAGGAAATTTAAAACTACATTCTACTACTCTTCTTCTTTCTTCTTGCTCTTTTATACTCCAATCATCTCCCACTTGTCTCGACTTGATCCCACCATCATTTGGACCATTGGATGACTAGAGAATTTTTAGCCGTTTGATTGGTTTTGGCGCCAAATGGTATTTTGACAGTTGTGGGTTGAGTGTGAAGAGGGAAGGTAATTAATGATTCTTGGAGTGTAGGAGAGTGGGGACAAGTTAGTGTAAAGGTGAGGAGGGGATGGGTTTGCACAGTGTTGCAGGCTAGAGGTTGAAGAAAACAAAAAGTGGCGGGTAGGGGTCTTTTGACCGGTGTTGTTGGTGTTAATATTAGGGGTCAAATGGGAAAGGGTCCAAGGTTTTGACCGGGCCAAAAGGGTTTAAGGGTTTAATACATAGGGACCTTTGTTGTAAAATCGAAAATTGCAAGGACCAATTACGCAATTCATCAAAGTTGCTCCAAGGGCTAAAAGTGACAATCTCAAAAGTACAAGGACCAAACTTGCCATTTCAAATTCTGAGGGCCATTTTGCCAAATTTCAAACTTGAAGGACTAATTTTGTAATTTTCTCAAACTTTTGATATTTTCCACCAAAGGACTAATTTTGACAAGTTATGATTTAAAAGGACCTTTGGTGATTTTTCTTTGAAATTAGGACTCGGGGACTATTTTTGACAATTTTAGAAACTTGGGGGTAAGCGCCAATTATGCAAACTTAGCTCATTTTCATCGATTTTGAACATTTTGCATCCGAAACATATAAAATGCAATTTTGGAATATTTTCAGATATTTTGATGCATTTACGAGCATTTTAAACGTTTTGATTCAGATTTAACCAAAATGATGAGTATTTACACACTCATCGTTATATTAGACAAGGCGTGTCCGATATCGGGTGAAGCATAGAAGCTTTTTAGAAGCTTGTTGATCTCGGACGAAGCTGTGTGGTTCTTTGGTGGTTTCGATTCGTGGGCTTTTATTCAAGAGACAAGGGTTGTTGGTTTTATTGATTAGTTTCTTGACTAGCGTTTAATCAAACGTATACGTTAATCGGGTGAGATACTCTTTGAGGTATCTAACTTTGATACTAGGGTTTCGTTTTGGTTTCTTGTTCTGTTACTAGAGATCAATTGCCAAGCAAGGTTAGGTTTTCTATATTCCTTTTAATTAATTAATATTGTATTAGTTATTTGTTTATTAATTACGTGCTTAACATAATTGCGATAACTAGATCCAAGTCAAAGATAGATTCTTTCTCAAGAAGTTTTGTCATTGGACGAGATATTTTGGAAAAATCTTTGATGAATCGCGGTAAAACCAAAGATGTCCTAAAAACTTCTAACGGCTTTGGCGTTGGTTGGTGGTGGAAGTTTTGAGATGACATCGACCTTTGCTTTGTCGACTTCCATTCCGGCACTAGAGATTTTGTGGCCAAGCACAATTCCTTCGGTTACCATAAAGTGGCATTTCTCCCGATTGAGAACAAGATGTGCGACTTCGCATCTTTCGAGCATTTTATCGAGATTAGAAAGGCAAGCTTGAATGACTCTCCAAAGATCGAAAAATCATCCATGAAAACTTCCATGGAGGTTTCTAGCATGTCTTGGAAGATGGCGATCATACACCTTTGAAAAGTTGCGGTGCATTACAAAGACCAAAAGGCATACGCCGATATGCGTAGGTTCCAAAAGGACAAGTAAAGGTGGTCTTTTCTTGATCGTTAGGATCGATGGGAATTTGGAAATATCACGAAAATCCGTCGAGGAAACAAAAGAATTTATTTCCGCTAGTCTTTCAAGCATTTGATCCATGAATGGGAGTGGAAAATGATCCTTTACGGTGGCTTTGTTTAACTTACGATAGTCAATACAAACACGCCAACCGGTGATGATTCTAGTTGGAACTAGCTCATTTCGCTCATTAGTTACAACCGTCATTCCTCCTTTCTTTGGAACACGATGAGCAGGGCTTACCCAAGGACTATCCTCAATTGGGTAAATGATTCCGGCATCAAGAAGTTTAATGATTTCCTTTTAACAACTTCTTTCATGTTGGGATTGAGTCTACGTTGACGTTCTACCACGTGTTTAATCCTTCTTCAAATTGATTTTGTGTTTGCAAAATTAGGACTAATTCACGGGATATCAGATGTTTTCCAAGCAAAAGCTTGTTTGTGATTTTTGAGTACGGAAACTAAACTTTCTTTCTCATCATCCTCGAGCAATGAAGATATGACTACTGGAAGAAGTGAGTTCTCCTCCAGATAAGCATATTCAAGATGATTTGGGAGAGGTTTGAGTTCGAGATCCGTGGGTGGTTCTTCGATAGAGGATTTTATTCGCATTTTTTCATTGAAAGTGATTTCCTCAAAATTTTCTTCCTCTTCCTCTATTTCTTCTTCTTCTGAGTTATCTTCTTCAAATTCTACTTTCATGAAATCATCAAATTCTTTGTCAAAATCTGTTTCATTGATTTTTTCAGAAGTAGTCATGAATGGATCGGATTCGTTCAGTAATGCATCTAATTCCTCATCAGTGACTTCATCAATAACATCGACGTTAAAACAAGTGTCATCACTAGAATGTGGGTAGCGCATTGCTTTATCGATAAGAAAAGTGATTCGATCTTCCCCAACTCCAAGGTTGAGTTCTTTTCCTTTAACTTTGATGATTGCGTCGGCGGTGTTTAGGAAAGGTCTTCCTAAAATGAGTGGGACTTTACTATCTTCTTCCATTTCCAAAATTACAAAGTCCACGGAAATATGAATTTACCGACTTGAACAAGCATATTCTCGGCAATTCCACGGGATATTGATAGGAATGATTTGCCAATCGAATGCTCATTTTGTTGGTTTCAGTGTTGTTGCACAACTTGGAATAGAGTGAATAAGGCATCAAATTGATACTTGCGCCAAGATCGGCTAAAGCATCACATTTAACGTTATTCCAAAGTACATGGAATAAGAAAGCTCCGGGATCTCCGAGCTTTGGTGGAATTTTGTTTTGAACTATGGTGAGCATTCTTCGTTAAGAAAAGTTGTTGATATTTGCTCAAGCTTGCTTTTGTTATTAAGAAGTTCTTTCAAAATTTCCGTAATTGGGCATTCCGGCTATAACATCAACGAGAGGAACATTGAGTCTAACCTCTTTGATTATTTCGATAAACTTCTTATAACGCTCTTCCATCTTTTCTTTCTTTAGGCGTTGAGGATAAGGAATTTTCGTGTATACGCCTTGACGGGTGGAATGTCTTTCTTTTGGTGGTTTGAGTTGTGTTTGGTTCTTCGTTTTCATCCTCACTATCAACGGTGATAGGAGTATTAGGATTAGGTGGTGGATCGTCACGAGACCACTTCTTGTAACAACATTGATATGTTCATTTCTTGTTTGGGGTGGACGATGCGTCTTATCATTTGATGGTTTTGGATTGGATTGAGTGTTACTTGGCAATGAACCGGATGGTCTAGAAGAATGTTGGTCGAAAAGTCATAAGCTTGTTTTCAAGATCTTGGATAGATGCTTGATGATTTTTCCGTCCTTGCTCAACTTTGGCTTTAAGATTGAAAAATTGATTTTGATAAAATCATTTGCGGATTTTGACCACCACGAATTCTCTCATGGTTTTTTCGAATTCGGTTTCTTCCTTTTTTGTCGGAAGTTTGGTGTGGTGGATCGTCGGTTCGTGGTTGAGAATCACGGTTGTCATCCCTTGGTCGGCGATCTTGCCAATTTCGAATTTCGACCGTAATAATTACTACGATATCCTCCTCCACGGTATCCTCCTTGAGCGTAATTTGCTTCTCCTTCTTTTGGTCCACCCATAGGTTTATCGTCGCACTTTTCGGACGATGGGTGATTTCCTCCACAATTGTTGCATCCGTCTCGCATTTCTTTCATTTCATCTTTGATATCCTTGTATTGCGAGTTGATTTGTGAGGTTAACGCTTCCATCTTCTCCATGAGTTTTGAGGTATCGGTGTTTTCGACAAAAGCAACGGTTTTCGGAGAGGTTTGGTTTTGGAATCTTTGGACCAATCAAGTTTGAGAAGTACTCGATCTTGAGCAATTGATGTGCATCGTTGGGAGTTTTATAGAGAAAATTCCTCCGACATCAAGGATGCCTTGAGAGATTTCATCTAGTCCATGGTAAAAGATTTGGATAATGGTTCCTTTTGATAATCCATGTCCATGACAACTCTGAAGCAAATCTTTCATTCGCCAAGCTTCGACAAGTGATTCGTTTGGGTTTTGGTTGAAAGCACGAATTTCTCCCATTAATCGATCAAACATGGCGGTGGAAAGAATCGGCTCACAAAAGCTTGCCTCATCTCCTCCCAAGTATTGATGATTCCGGGTTAATTCATTGTACCATACTTTAGCATCTCCGGAGTGATGATGGAAAAAGTTTGAGTTTGATGGCATTGACATCGGTGTCGCCATAACGAAACATGCCGCAAATTTCGATGAATTCGCAATGTGCTTATGCGGATCGGCCACGCACGCCATCGAATTGTCGGTCTTTGATCATAGAAAGGTGATGTCCCTTCACGGTGAAGTTGTCACCAAGGTTAATAGCAACAATAGCACTTTCGGGTGTTGGTGCTACGGTTCGATTGGTTCCCACATGGGTTGATTGTCCGCCATGGGAAAAGGTAAATTGGTGAAAGGGTTGTAAACAACTTTGGCTTCAATGAGGTTATCAAATGGTGGGTTTGGTACTCTTGGTACACGGTTTTCCAATGGTATGAAACGTGTTCTCCTTCTTCTTGAATCAAACGTTCGGGGTTGGTAAGAGGTGTAATTGGTTCTATTCCGCTGCTCGAGTGTTCATACAATGTCCTAGAGAATCCGGGCAATATCTAAACACACGGACAAACAACGAAAACAGTTTATATGGAGCAGAGGAAGGTAACCGGATCGGTTGCGGGATGCGACCGATCGGTTAGACTGTTGAATGATGGGTAAACTCGTAACCGATTCGGTTGAGGGCAACCGGATCCGGTTAAGGTTTCGTGAAAAAAATTTTTTTTTTTTTTTAGAATCGGTGAGGAAATTCAAAAACTTGTTGAAACACAATCAAATCCCGGCAGCGCCTAAAACTTGATGTGCCCGGTAGGTGCAAGTTTTAAATTTATAAAGGTGAATTACCAATATTACCAATAACACATACGAGCAAGTATACTCGTCCGTTATAGCAAGATTATGAAGGTAAGTCGGGATCGTTCGCGAGGATTTGAGTGAATCGAGCACAAGTTTGAATTAACGAGTCTATCAAAACATATAACAAAGCAAATAGATATAATGAAATTCGGATGATTAAAAACTACACTTGCTTAAACTAGTATCATATCATAGATTAATGTGATTGTATTAACTACTTAACATGTTGGTTGTGATAATTAGTTGAAAACTAATCTATTGTTCTTACAAGTTAAACCTTCGTCAAGATTTTAGTTCATAAAAACAAGCTTTAAGTTTAACCAATCAATTCAAGATCAATTCAAGTTTCATAAGTCTACTTTCATAAACTTAAACACAAAAACATCCACTTGTTCATCAAATTGCTTAAGAAATGGTCAATACAAAAGGTACCCGATCATAGACAAAAGGCTACAATTAATTTTCAACAACTAATCTTACGACCATTTAGATGTTTCCAACCAATCCAATTTGATAATCAAAAGCGTTTCTATTACAACCACACCTTAGTTCCTTTGTATAATCAAGAATAATGGGTAAAACAATCATCCATAGACAAAATGATTATGACTAGTTGAATAATACGAAGTTCTTTCGACCCCAACGATAGTTACCAATTAGCCAAACTTGATTAACAAATGTCACTATGAAACTTTAGCACAATTGGATCTTAGAATCAACTTGAAATTGAATTAAAACATGTTAACACAATCACTAACTAATCATATAATAATCAACATCATTTAAGCAAGTGTATAAAGAAACTAGCCACTCATAGCAAACATGAACATAAACTCATAACTTTGATCATTAGAAAACATGATTAAAAGTCTTACAATGCTTGGAATAAGATTACAAATGATGAAGTAATGATTCCCAAAGGATCGTGGTGGACTTCTTAGTGTTTTGGCTTCCAAAGGTGGAACTTCGGAACTCCAAACTTCTCCGGATTTCTAAGGACGAATTTCGGAGGTTAAGGCTTGGTTTGATGAGTAGAGAGCTTTGTAATTGAAGTGTGTCTAATATGCTCACAATTAGCCTCTATTTATACTAATTCCAAGGCCTAGGGTGTTAAATGCTTGACTTGGCCTCCAAGGAGTAAGGAAGGGACTAGAATACACCAAGAGAAGGACCTAGAATCGTTTGGATGCAAAGGGGAAGCTTAGTGATGAAGATTTGACAACTGCAGCTTCTCCAACCGGATCGGTCATACGACCAACCGATCCGGTTGGTCTTCAATAATAACACACCGACCGATCCGGTTGCGGGTTGCGACCGATCGGTCGGTCATGGCAAAACATGTATTCGACCAAATGCCAACCGATCCGGTGAAGGTGTAACCGGATCCGGTTGGATCTTCCGAGATATGAAACTTGATCTTTCTCTCTTCACTCGACTTGTAGAACTTGGTTCTTCAATCACTAAGGTCTTCAAAGGTACTTGGGATTTAGCTTTCTTGAGGCGGAATCTTCGATTAACGCATATTTCCACATTTTCCTCCATTTCCACGCACTTGGTTATGAATACTAGACAAACATCTCTAGATACGATTAAGTACTAAAATCACACAAATATAACCAAATAATGATATATAAAAGTACACACAATGCTACTAAAACATGCACAATCTGAGTGTTATCAAATTCCCCCACACTTAAACTTTGCTTGCCCTCAAGCAAATCTAGGACAAACATCCACTGGGACAAGATCGTGATTATGAAAATGTGATGCAAATCAACCAAGTATAAATACGAGAGAAGATTCATCAATTATGCTTATAAAGGTGAAACATCAAGATGTTTGACAATATCCAATGATTTTCTTGCATGATAAACATTTCAAAACACCTCACGAAAAATAATGGAATATAATTCACTCAATCACTCATTTTAGTGGAGTAACAAGATAAATCACACTCATTGCTCAGTCATGATTAGATTATTACCATAAGCTTGTACAAGAAACAAAACTCCACCGACGTGGCGTGAGCACCAAGTAAAACATCTAAAGAGGGCTTTTATTCGGGTTATAATGATAGGCTAAGGGTTAAGGGTATGGATAAGGCATGGGAATGTTTAATGAAATTGGTGTTAAAATAAAAATGAAATCAAGTCTAATACCCGTGTTGCTAGCTACCAAACATTCCACGAACCAAATAAATGATTATAGCTTTGCTTTCTTCTTTTCACTTTCCACGACTTTTTGCTTTGCCATGATAATTATTCTTGATCATAGCACATTGGCTATTATTTCCATACTTTCAACACAATTTTTTTTTTTTTTTTTTTTTTTTTTTTTTTTTTAACATAAACATAACATGGCTCAATCAATCACATAGGATGTGGTACTCATAATCATTTGAACAATCTTCACTTTCCATGAAACTAGCAACCAACCGTTAGACATTGATAAGGGGTAGGCTAAGGTTTAAAGTGTAAAATCTTTTTGTATTTTCGGGTGAAGCAAAAATGAAAGGGATGGCTCGGAAGGTGTAACTAGGGGTATCTAGTGCTAAAATGAGCACTACAAATGGGTCCATGTGGGTGGTTAACTAACCAATGAGGCTAGCTAATATATCATTAGATGTAAAATGGAAGGCCATTTGGGTTAAATCCTAAGTTGCCTCTTTATCACACGAATTCACTTATATCGCACGAATGCAATCTCACTGCGGTCTAGTAATGATTTACAAGCACAAGTTCTAGAATAAATAAAATCACCGCACACACTCATAGCAAAAGATCTAAGCATAAAAGATGTATGCTAATAAGAAATAGGCTCAAATCCTCACAATTTAGTGGAAAGGGTATAATATGTGTTAGCAAATGTTTATCGATCCCGAAATGGATTGCAATAGTAATCGAACACATCTCAAGTTTCAAATATTACCAATTTTACCGTGGAATGATCCAGTTATTCTAATAGATAATCCTAAAAGTGTGAAAACAACTAGATCACAAGGGCAAACAAAATTTTAAATTTAAGCATGAAAACTCTAATTTTCCTATTCACCCCCACACTTAAGTTAGACATTGTCCTCAATGAAAAGCGAACTTCAAAGTATAGAAATAGGAAAATAGAGATGAAACCAGATATGTCAACGAGTTTATCGACTTAAAATTCTTTCTTCATTCTGGCGTCCACTAGAGAAATCATCACCGCACACAATCTTATAAACAAACAAAAGGTTTTATTAAAGGTGGCACCCCCACACTTAAGTTCAACCAAAGGTTAAGACTTTGGGAGTGACCACGAAAATCAAATATGAAACACACGGGTTGCCTCCCGAGAAGCGCTTGTTTTATTATTGAGTCATCACCGACTCGATTCTTCCCGATTTATTCAAATTGCAAGGGCGACTTTGAACATTTTATAGAGTTCGGGATGTACATGAATTCTTCACCAAGATCTTCAATATCGTCCCGCATTTAATTCAAGTTGGTTTCCATGGAATAGTTTGTGGAATTCTTCCAGAAATGGTGCTACAAAGGTGATAGTTTCAATTCATTCTCATGGTGTCTCCAGGACACCGCCATAATCGAAACTTCATTCGTTGCTCCTTATCGTAGTATAACTTGATTCGGTGTCCATTAACAATGAAACTTCCACCTTGTTTGTCATAGAGTTCGACATACCCAGATGGATATCCATGTTTAACGACATATGGTCCAAACCATTTTGGTTGTAACTTAGGAGCTTTGAATTTGAATTTCATGTTAAAAAGCAGAACTTTATCTCCGGCTTTGAATTCTTTTCGAATTCGTAGCTTTTTATCATGATAGGCTTTTGTTCGGCTTTATACGCTTTGGAGTTTTCATAAGCTTGGAGTCTTAATTCATCGAGTTCGTGCAATTGCGTAAATCTTTTCTCTCCACTATTTTGAGATCGGTGTTACATTGTCGGCGCCCAATAAGCACGATGTTCAACTTGAACGGCAAATGACAAGTCTTCCCATACAGAGTCTCGTAAGGAGTTGTACCAATTGGTGTTTTATAAGCCGTCGAAATGCCCACGAGCATCATCAAGTTTCCTTGCCCATAAAGACGGATTGTCTTTTACGGTTTTCGATATTCTTTTGAGAGCTCTGTTGGTATTTTCGACTTGACCACTAGTTTGTGGATGATAAGCGATTGCAAATCGATGATGAACTCCATATCTTTTCATGGTTTTTCCATTTGTTGATTGCGAAATGAGTTCCACGATCGCTATGAGTGCTTTGGGAATTCCATAACGAGCGAAAAGCTTTTGAGAAAATTAACGACGACACGAGCATCGTTTGTTGGTAAAGCTTCACCGCCCATTTGGACACGTAATCTATAGCAACGAGAATGTATTCGAATTTGTGGGATTTAGGAAAGGTCCCATGAAATCTATTCCCAAATATCGAATATTTCACACACTTGAATGCTTGTTAATGGCATTTCATCCCTTCGAGAGAGATTGGTGGTTCTTTGACAAGCGTCACGATTTTGAACAAGTGTATGTGCTTCTTTGAATATTGTTGGCCAATAGAATCCAAAGATCAAAAACTTTCTTAGTTGTGGTGGAAGGACCATAATGTCCCCAGTTGGGCCATGGTGACATTCGTCAAGAATTTTACGAGTTTGAACCAAAAATACATCTTCGGATCATCCCATCGGACACATTTTGAAAAGATATGGCTCTTCCCAAAATAGTATTTAAGTTCGAAAAGAATTTGCTTCTTTGAGCATGAGTTAGTCCTTTTAAAGAGAATTCCTCCGTGAGGTAGTTTGCAAAGTCGACAAACCAAGGATCGTCATTTCCGTCGATGGTCATGAGAGTTTCATCGGAAAATAATCATCGATTTCTTCTTCTTTCAACTCCTCAAGATTAGGATTTTCGAGACGAGATAAGTGATCGTGACAAGATTCTCTGCTCCTTTCTTGTCTTTGATTTCGATGTCAAATTCTTGGAGTAACAAAATCCATCGAATAAGGCGTGGTTTAGCGTCTTGCTTGGTGAATAGATATTTGAGTCTTGAATGATCGGTAAAACATTTGCTTTTGAGAGCACAAGATATGATCGAATTTGTCAAAGGCAAAACGATGACTAGTAATTCCTTTTCGGTGACGGTATAATTTTGTTGGGCACTATTCGGTGTCTTGCTTGCAAAATATATAGGCGAAAGTGTTTCCTTCGCGTTGTCCTAAGACGACTCCAACAAAGAAAATCGCTTGCGTCGCACATAAGTTCGAAGGTAGTGACCAATTAGGTGAAACCATGATCGAGCACTAGTAAGTTGAGATTTCGATGATTCGAAAGCTTTTATGCAATCGACATCGAAGTCAAAGATAGATTCTTTCTCAAGAAGTTTTGTCATTGGACGAGATATTTTGGAAAAATCTTTGATGAATCGCGGTAAAACCAAAGATGTCCTAAAAACTTCTAACGGCTTTGACGTTGGTTGGTGGTGGAAGTTTTGAGATGACATCGACCTTTGCTTTGTCGACTTCCATTCCGGCACTAGAGATTTTGTGGCCAAGCACAATTCCTTCGGTTACCATAAAGTGGCATTTCTCCCGATTGAGAACAAGATGTGCGACCGCATCTTTCGAGCATTTTATCGAGATTAGAAAGGCAAGCTTCGAATGACTCTCCAAAGACTGAAAAATCATCCATGAAAACTTCCATGGAGGTTTCTAGCATGTCTTGGAAGATGGCGATCATACACCTTTGAAAAGTTGCGGGTGCATTACAAAGACCAAAAGGCATACGCCGATATGCGTAGGTTCCAAAAGGACAAGTAAAGGTGGTCTTTTCTTGATCGTTAGGATCGATGGGAATTTGGAAATATCCTGAAAATCCGTCGAGGAAACAAAAGAATTTATTTCCCGCTAGTCTTTCAAGCATTTGATCCATGAATGGGAGTGGAAAATGATCCTTTCGGTGGCTTTGTTTAACTTACGATAGTCAATACAAACACGCCAACCGGTGATGTTCTAGTTGGAACTAGCTCATTTCGCTCATTAGTTACAACCGTCATTCCTCCTTTCTTTGGAACACGATGAGCAGGGCTTACCCAAGGACTATCCTCAATTGGGTAAATGATTCCGGATCAAGAAGTTTAATGATTTCCTTTTAACAACTTCTTTCATGTTGGGATTGAGTCTACGTTGACGTTCTACCAGGTTTAATCCTTCTTCAAAATTGATTTTGTGTTTGCAAAATTAGGACTAATTCACGGATATCGGATGTTTTCCAAGCAAAAGCTTGTTTGTGATTTTGAGTACGGAAACTAAACTTTCTTTCTCATCATCCTCGAGTAATGAAGATATGACTCTTTGGAAGAAGTGAGTTCTCCTCCGATAAGCATATTCAAGATGATTTGGGAGAGGTTTGAGTTCGAGATCCGTGGGTGGTTCTTCGATAGAGGATTTTATTCGCATTTTTCATTGAAAGTGATTTCCTCAAAATTTTCTTCCTCTTCCTCTATTTCTTCTTCTTCCGAGTTATCTTCTTCAAATTCTACTTTCATGAAATCATCAAATTCTTTGTCAAAATCTGTTTCATTGATTTTTCGAAGTAGTCATGAATGGATCGGATTCGTTCAAGAATGCATCTAATTCCTCATCGGTGACTTCATCAATAACATCGACGTTAAAACAAGTGTCATCACTGGAATGTGGGTAGCGCATTGCTTTATCGATAAGAAAAGTGATTCGATCTTCCCAACTCCAAGGTTGAGTTCTTTTCCTTTAACTTTGATGATTGCGTCGGGTGTTTAGGAAAGGTCTTCCTAAAATGAGTGGGACTTTACTATCTTCTTCCATTTCCAAGATTACAAAGTCCACGGAAATATGAATTTACCGACTTGAACAAGCATATTCTCGGCAATTCCACAGGATATTGATAGGAATGATTTGCCAATCGAATGCTCATTTTGTTGGTTTCAGTTTGTTGTTGCACAACTTGGAATAGAGTGAATAAGGCATCAAATTGATACTTGCGCCAAGATCGGCTAAAGCATCACATTTAACGTTATTCCAGTACATGGAATAAGAAAGCTCCGTGATCTCCGAGCTTTGGTGGAATTTTGTTTTGAACTATGGTGAGCATTCTTCGTTAAGAAAAGTTGTTGATATTTGCTCAAGCTTGCTTTTGTTATTAAGAAGTTCTTTCAAAATTTCCGTAATTGGGCATTCCGGCTATAACATCAACGAGAGGAACATTGAGTCTAACCTCTTTGATTATTTCGATAAACTTCTTATAACGCTCTTCCATCTTCTCTTTCTTTAGGCGTTGAGGATAAGGAATTTTCGTGTATACGCCTTGACCGGTGGAATGTCTTTCTTTTGGTGGTTTGAGTTGTGTTTGGTTCTTCGTTTTCATCCTCACTATCAACGGTGATAGGAGTATTAGGATTAGGTGGTGGATCGTCAGAGACCACTTCTTGTGAAAACACATTGATATGTTCATTTCTTGTTTGGGGTGGACAGTGCGTCTTATCATTTGATGGTTTTGGATTGGATTGAGTGTTACTTGGCAATGAACCGGATGGTCTAGAAGAATGTTGGTCGAAAAGTCGCTAAGCTTGTTTTCAAGATCTTGGATAGATGCTTGATGATTTTTCCGTCCTTGCTCAACTTTGGCTTTAAGATTGAAAAATTGATTTTGATAAAATCATTTGCGGATTTTGACCGACCACGAATTCTCTCATGGTTTTTCGAATTCGGTTTCTTCGTCTTTTGTCGGAAGTTTGGTGTGGTGGATCGTCAGTTCGTGGTTGAGAATCACGGTTGTCATCCCTTGGTCGGCGATCTTGCCAATTTCCAGAATTTCGACCGTAATAATTACTACGATATCCTCCTCCACGGTATCCTCCTTGAACGTAATTTGCTTCTCCTTCTTTTGGTCCACCCATAGGTTTATCGTCGCACTCGGACGATGGGTGATTTCCTCCACAATTGTTGCATCCGTCTCGCATTTCTTTCATTTCATCTTTGATATCCTTGTATTGCGAGTTGATTTGTGAGGTTAACGCTTCCATCTTCTCCATGAGTTTTGAGGTATCGGTGTTTTCGACAAAAGCAACGGTTTTCGGAGAGGTTTGGTTTTGGAATCTTTGGACCAATCAAGTTTAAGAAGTACTCGATCTTGAGCAATTGATGTGCATCGTTGGGAGTTTTATAGAGAAAATTCCTCCAAAGATCAAGGATGCCTTGAGAGATTTCATCTAGTCCATGGTAAAAGATTTGGATAATGGTTCCTTTTGATAATCCATGTCCATGACAACTACGGCAAATCTTTCATTCGAAGCCAAGCTTCGACAAGTGATTCGTTTGGGTTTTGGTTGAAAGCACGAATTTCTCCCATTAATCGATCAAACATGGCGGTGGAAAGAATCGGCTCACAAAAGCTTGCCTCATCTCCTCCCAAGTATTGATGATTCCGGGGTTAATTCATTGTACCATACTTTAGCATCTCCGGCGAGTGATGATGGAAAAGTTTGAGTTTGATGGCATTGACATCGGTGTCGCCATAACGAAACATGCCGCAAATTTCGATGAATTCGCAATGTGCTTATGCGGATCGGCCACGCACGCCATCGAATTGTCGGTCTTTGATCATAGAAAGGTGATGTCCCTTCACGGTGAAGTTGTCACCAAGGTTAATAGCAACAATAGCACTTTCGGTGTTGGTGCTACGGTTCGTTTGTTCCCCACATGGGTTGATCGTCCGCCATGGGAAAAGGTAAATTGGTGAAAGGATTGTAAACAACTTTGGCTTCAATGAGGTTATCAAATGGTGGGTTTGGTACTCTTGGTACACGGTTTTCCAATGGTATGAAACGTGTTCTCCTTCTTCTTCGAATCAAACGTTCGGGTTGGTAAGAGGTGTAATTGGTTCTATTCCCGCGCTCGAGTGTTCATACAATGTCCTAGAGAATCCGGGCAATATCTAAACACACGGACAAACAACGAAAACAGTTTATATGGAACAGAGGAAGGTAACCGGATCGGTTGCGGGATGCGACCGATCGGTCGACTGTTGAATGATGGGTAAACTCGTAACCGATTCGGTTGAGGGCAACCGGATCCGGTTAAGGTTTCGTGAAAATTTTTTTTTTTAGAATCGGTGAGGAAATTCAAAACTTGTTGAAACACAATCAAATCCCGCAATGCGCCTAAAACTTGATGTGCCCGGTAGGTGCAAGTTTTAAATTTATAAAGGTGAATTACCAATTTTACCAATAACACATACGAGCAAGTATACTCGTCCGTTATAGCAAGATTATGAAGGTAAGTCGGGATCGTTCGCGGATTTGAGTGAATCGAGCACAAGTTTGAATTAACGGAGTCTATCAAAACATATAACAAAGCAAATAGATATAATGAAATTCGATGATTAAAAACTACACTTGCTTAAACTAGTATCATATCATAGATTAATGTGATTGTATTAACTACTTAACATGTTGGTTGTGATAATTAGTTGAAAACTAATCTATTGTTCTTACAAGTTAAACCTTCGTCAAGATTTTAGTTCATAAAACAAGCTTTAAGTTTAACCAATCAATTCAAGATCAATTCAAGTTTCATAAGTCTACTTTCATAAACTTAAACACAAAAACATCCACTTGTTCATCAAATTGCTTAAGAAATGGTCAATACAAAAGGTACCCGATCATAGACAAAAGGCTACAATTAATTTTCAACAACTAATCTTACGACCATTTAGATGTTTCCAACCAATCCAATTTGATAATCAAAAGCGTTTCTATTACAACCACACCTTAGTTCCTTTGTATAATCAAGAATAATGGGTAAAACAATCATCCATAGACAAAATGATTATGACTAGTTGAATAATACGAAGTTCTTTCGACCCCAACGATAGTTACCAATTAGCCAAACTTGATTAACAAATGTCACTATGAAACTTTAGCACAATTGGATCTTAGAATCAACTTGAAATTGAATTAAAACATGTTAACACAATCACTAACTAATCATATAATAATCAACATCATTTAAGCAAGTGTATAAAGAAACTAGCCACTCATAGCAAACATGAACATAAACTCATAACTTTGATCATTAGAAAACATGATTAAAAGTCTTACAATGCTTGGAATAAGATTACAAATGATGAAGTAATGATTCCCAAAGGATCGTGGTGGACTTCTTAGTGTTTTGGCTTCCAAAGGTGGAACTTCGGAACTCCAAACTTCTCGGATTTCTAAGGACGAATTTCGGAGGTTAAGGCTTGGTTTGATGAGTAGAGAGCTTTGTAATTGAAGTGTGTCTAATATGCTCACAATTAGCCTCTATTTATACTAATTCCAAGGCCTAGGGTGTTAAATGCTTGACTTGGCCTCCAAGGAGTAAGGAAGGGACTAGAATACACCAAGAGAAGGACCTAGAATCGTTTGGATGCAAAGGGGAAGCTTAGTGATGAAGATTTGACAACTGCAGCTTCTCCAACCGGATCGGTCATACGACCAACCGATCCGGTTGGTCTTCAATAATAACACACCGACCGATCCGGTTGCGGGTTGCGACCGATCGGTCGGTCATGGCAAAACATGTATTCGACCAAATGCCAACCGATCCGGTGAAGGTGTAACCGGATCCGGTTGGATCTTCCGAGATATGAAACTTGATCTTTCTCTCTTCACTCGACTTGTAGAACTTGGTTCTTCAATCACTAAGGTCTTCAAAGGTACTTGGGATTTAGCTTTCTTGAGGCGGAATCTTCGATTAATCGCATATTTCCACATTTTCCTCCATTTCCACGCACTTGGTTATGAATGCTAGACAAACATCTCTAGATACGATTAAGTGCTAAAATCACACAAATATAACCAAATAACGAGATATAAAAGTACACACAATGCTACTAAAAACATGCACAATCTGAGTGTTATCAGTTATCTTTGTAATCTTCTATTTATTCGTAATTTGCACTAGATCTGCTGGTTACGGCGTAACCTTATAAGTAGTTACGCCGTATCTTCAATAATTCTTGGTTACGCCGGAGTTTATGCAAGAGTTACTGGCGTAGTTATCGTGTGGAACCTCATTTGACCTAATATAGTTACGTCGTAGTCTTTTGGGAGAGTTACGCGTAATCTTCCGATGAGTTGGCTTTACGAGTCACGCTTTAGTTACAGTAATTTGAGAGATGAGTTACGCCGTAACTTATTCAAAGTGAGCATACTCTGATAAATCTTTGATAATTCTCCAATTTTGCGTCTCTTTAGCTCCAATGCTCGTAATTTACCTGAAAGTGGAAAACAATGAAAAACAAGCGTAAATCCATATAAATGATATAAATTACAAGCATTATCGGGGGAAATTGACACTTAATATTCAGGATTATTTGATGTTATCAAATATCCTCCCACTTGAACTCTACTTGCCCTCAAGTAGACCTTATTAGATAGATTCCTAAAAAGATATCTTCCATAACCGGAAAATATAAGTTTACAAATCCCTTATGCTAGAATAAAACAAAGCCGAACACCTCACGAAATGGGAACAAAACACTCAAAACTCTCAACTATTCTAAGTGTCAATTTCGGGTGATCACTCAATCGCATGATCATAGCATGTATTCTATCATAAGCTTGGCGGTTACACAAATCTCCACCACTAGAGTTAAGGGCTAAACAATTTTCGAAGGCAATATGGGTAGACATGACAAAGGTTAAAGGGTGGCTCGTCATTACTAACATGTCACGGCGAAGTGGACAAAATCAATGATACATGACCAAATCCATGGCCAAGACACCAAAGATTGCTCGTTGCATTACCTAGACACGCTTCATGACTAAAGGGTTGGATAAGACATGGGATATATAAATGGTGTAAAATAAAAAATCAAACAGATAGTCTAAATCTATAACCAAGACATCACTACTTACCGTCCGCCCAAAGTTCAAGCTTTGAAGTCAAGAAACCGGATCATGAAATACTAGGTAGATGTGTCATTAGAGGACGTCATGATGGGCACACTACCTTTTCTCCAACCGTTGGCTCACTAACCAATTCCAATCTTCGAATGTGACCGAGGTGGCCTCCTCGATACTAAATCTATACAAAGCTCATAACATAGTGCTTATAACATCGCAGTTTACAATAAATAACATAAAGTCATTTTTTTCCCCCGTTTTTTTATTTTTTTTATTTTTTATGTTTTTTTTTTTCATCATAAAAATAACTACTAAACATAACATCCTCCCACTTAAGATGAACAACGGGAATTCGGGAGGTCTTCAATGATCTTTAATAATATGTCGTCTACGAAAGCGTAATTTCCGAACCTTTCCACTTGAACCTTGAACTTAGGCAAATGATGACTTCCCAATCACAAATAAAGACTACAAGGTAGGCTAAGGTGTATAGGTGTATCGAAACAATATATTTGGTTAACAAAATGAAAGGAATGGCTCAGAAGAGTGTTTCTAGGGGTATCTTGCACTAAAGGTGAGTGCAACAAAAGGGTTTCACATGGGGGTCGAGAAGTCGATGTGACTAATCGATAGACACACAATGGTAGGCTATTTGGGTGATAATACTATAATATTGCCTTCTTAAACTAAAAAGTCCAAATACATCAAGCTAACTCAACATACCTCGTCTATGGTCTCGAAATGATGCAAATGCCAAGTTCTAAAGTTTACAAGCTACCGGCACACTCATAATTTAGTGGATTTGGGGTAAAATATTAGAAATGGATAAGGCTAATGTCACCATATAATATCAAGGGTTGTATGTGCTCGGCTAATGTCTAATCTAGTTAGGTTAAGAAAAACATGTCAAAATTTTAAAAATGGCATAATTTTTCAAAATAAACTAGAAAAATGAGGGCAAAATAAAGTTCAAGAGATAATTCTACTCCCGTCCCCCCACTTGTACTAAGCGTTAAATATAGGTGAAGATAAAACTAGAATTAGAGCGAGAACTTCCCTGAAATTTGCTCCAAAAAGAAAGAAGGCCCACGAAAAAGAAACGTGCCTTTGTATAATCATCCATGAGAAAAATTCAATCCCTGAAATCACACTACCGACAAGCATAATTCTAAAAAGAAAAAATGAAAAATGAAAAAAAAACTAACTCACTTTCGTAGGAATCACGGTTGCATTTAGCATATGCAACAAGCCTTTTAAACCACTTGGTGTCCCAACCCTAAGTGGACGAGTGAAGTCTCGTGAGGGTTTACAGGGAACACACCCACAAGGTTCATTTAAAATACTAATACAAGGTTATTGTGTTTAAAATGAAAAAATTAAAGCAGAGGATAGTTACGTCGTAACTCTTAAGAGGAGTTACGTCGTAACTAGGCAAAACCTGGCATACGCTGTAAGAGTGTAGCTACGGCGTAACCACTAAGATTGTATTACGCCATAATTGGTAATGCATCCGTAATTCTGCTGAAAGGGGTTGGTTATGGCGTAACCACTGATATGAGTTACGCCGTAACTATGGTCAGATCAGCATGCTGCAGCAACAATCACTCCAAGTTTCCTGCAAAAATGTTTAAAAATACAAAACCCTACAAAAATGGAAATAAAATAAAAGAAAGGGATAATTCGGGTTGTCTCCCGAAAGAGCACTTTTCTTTATTTACGAGTCTTTAAGTTAGACTCGAGCAGCGGGGCTTTATGGTGGCCTGTGGACTTGGCCAACTTCCTCAACTAGTTGGCGGCAATAATTCATCCATTTGATAAAAACTTTTTTTCTTGCGGTGTTACCGATGCTACATGTTCCAAATTTTTGTGAGAGCCACTCATTAAATGATATACATGACTTTCCCCAGTCATCATCCTCAGCCATAAGACTACTTGTTGTACTCGTGCTCGATCTTCCACCATTAGTTATTGCATTAGTAAGACGATCGTTATTGTACTTGCATTTCAATTGTTTTACCAATCCCTTATTGATTTCTGAGTCTCCAAATCTTATTTTGTACCAATCTTCAAATGCTAATTCTCCAAATTTAATATTATGTCTTTCAGCCTCGTGAGGGCATATCCATACATCCGCCTTTCCTTCGCAAGATTCTCGAAAAGGATTACACGAGGGCCATGCTATTACTGATTCGTTATCCTTGGTCAATATCGGGTTGAAGAAGTGTTTGTTTGAAATCAGATCTTCCTTAATACCTTGGACCAGGATAGTCTTCTCCTGTTTCTGATTGCAACTATCAATATTCTCTCCACTATTATTAGTACTAGGATCATAATGTAGAGGTGGATTGAGTGATTGAACATTAACAACATCAACCTTATTTGAAATTTCTAATTTTGGTTTTAAATGCTCTTTCATACTAAAAGTTATTCGTTCATTTTCAGTTCCCAAAGAAATTTGTTTTTCAAAAACCTTAATTTGAGCCCTACAAGTGGCCAGAAAAGCTCTTCCAACAATTAATTTGTAAGTCTCCCGCTTTCCCATGTCAATAACCACAAAATCAGTGGGAAAAAGGAATTTTCCAATTTAAGGAGCACATTATTTACTACTCCCTTGGTACACCTTAGAGAATCACCATTTCTATCATCATTGTTATTTCTTTTAAATTGGTAAGTTTTATTTTATCAAACAAAGTGGTAGAAATAAGGTTTACCCCTGCCCCCAAATCAGCTAATGCGGGAATCTTAATATTACCGATAGTGCATGGAAGAAGAAAACTTTCCTGGTATTGTTGCTTCTCCGGAAGTTGGCTTGGCAGGACCTCGTCGTCTTCCGATTTATCATATTCTTTTAGGTAGTTAATTCCGGAGAGATCATTGGTGATAGAGGATGTGCACTGCTCTTTCTTCGCCTTATCTTGCTCAAATATGGCTTTGCAAGTAATAGCTTTGGCATTACTGGTCTCAAGGTTTTTAGCTAATTGCCCAATTTGTGTTTCGAGGTTTTTAATTGCAGCATCTTGATTCCGTAGGTTCATGTTGATGTCTTCTTTCACCTTGACCATCCATTCCTTGAGTTTATCTCTCTTTTTTGTAGATTCTTCGATGTGCCTATGCATTATTTCTTCAAGGCTTGGTTTAGGAGGATTGTTGTTGATTCTTGTGTAGAATCCTGGGGAATTTTCTCGATATCTGGGCCTGTTATCATTGTATCCATTGAAAGGGCTCCCACTTCCATATTTTATTTCTTCGATCCTTTTAACTTCTTCGTTGGAGGAACATTCCTTAGTAGGTGGAGCTCCATTTCGTTCCATTTGAATGGAATGCACATTTTCTTTGAGCTTCTTCATGTCTCTTCCGAGACTTTCTAATTTGTTGTTTATTGCTGCAAGGCCTTCCATATTCCCATTCTTACTTTGGTTGCTCCCCCCATTGTGAGAGTAGTCAGCCATCTTTTGAATAGTTTCCAAAGCCAATGTTGGAGTCATCCCAGGAATCGGCCCTTGAGAATCGATCATTTGTCTTGAGGAGATGTTCAGACCTTTGTAAAAGACGTTCACCTTTTGGTGGCTGTTGAGGTCGTGAGTAGGGCATTAGTATAATAAGTCGTTATACCTTTCCCATGCCTGGTACAACGTTTCATCACCCTCTTGCTTCAAGTTATGGATTTCTTCTAATTGCTTAGCAGTCTTAGATGGGGGACAGTATCTCTGAATGAAATACTTTTTTAGGATAGGCCAGGTGTTGACTGTTCCGGCAGGTAATCGATCAACCCATCTTTTAGCAGCTCCCATAAGAGAAATGCGGAATACCCATAACATTACAACATCGTTTGAGACTCTAGGAATTTTGAACAGGCTGACAATGTATTCCACATTGTCTATATGTTCATGAGCATCATCGGTAATGCTTCCAGAGAAAGGATTTGCGCGTAATTCCCTCATGAATTGAGGTTTGATTTCGAATTGAGCATCTTCTGGGATAGCCGACCTAACAATCCCTGGTCCTTGTTCTTGCCATGTTAACGCTAAATATTCCTCAAGAGTGAGGTAAAAAATGTTAACAACTTCCATGGTACCTGAAAACTTGAATAGTGATTGTGAGAATTTGAGAAATTATAAAACAAAACAAAAATGAAAGACTTAATAGCAATCCTAATATAACTCCCCGCGCGCCAAAACTTGATGCGAGTTTCTTGACCGTGTTTTAATATTTATATTGTCTCGTTATACCTATGGTCGGCCCTAATGCACTAACAGGCAGATGTACCGGTCGTGTGTAGTGTAGTATTCGGTAAAACCGAGGTCGTCCCAAGAGCTATGTATGTTGGATTATTACTAAGTCTAGGTGTCATGATTTTAATATGATTTCGATAAGGAATTAATTAATTAACTCATCAAGCGAGATAAAAGCAAAGGTTGTGATCAATAAAGGAGAGTGGTGCTAACCCGGTTAATCATCCTAGCTAGTAATGTCTACGTCTAATTACTTCCAATTACTTGGTGGGGTCAAATTCGAGAGGACAACATTTGGACAATTAAGCCTAACCTATCGGCAAAGATTCCACCACTAGAGAAGTCGGTGTCCCTCATAAGTGCGATTGTTCTGGTCCAAAAGTGAGTCGATAAGTACCGCTACATGCTAGACTTATAATAGTGAGTGCCGGGCATTAGCAACTTAAACACTCACCCCCTAATTCTTAAGTTCAACCAAACGGTAGGTGATCAGTTGGTCAAATCGCACAAGTAGAAAGGGTCGTCAGTTGGTCATATCTTACCCTTCCCGTCTCAGTCTACTCACTTAAGGTCAGTTGGTCATATCTCCTAAGCAACTAGCCTCTACCGTCATTCAAAACTACCGAAACAAGGGTAGCGACCAATAAACTATGCATGCATACACTTAGAAATAATTATGCGAAAGTAAATTAAACGCAAACAAAACAATTAAGGAATCATAACTAGGCCAGCACCAAGAGGTGCTTAGCCGCTCATATTAACCATACAAATCAATTCAATATTCAATGTTACGAAATACATGAATCGAAAGTAAAGAAAAGATAAATTGCTAATGCTTATCGTAGGGGAGTGATTTCTCCCTTGGAGACGGCTCCGTATGCTCCCCTAAACCTGCCTTTGGCTTCTTCCTACGTTCTTTGGTTGTGGTGTGTGAAATGGGATGCTTTGAAATGCTCGAAATCGTGGGGTATTTATATGCCAGATATGGGTTACGGCGTAACAAATAGAATAGTTACGCCGTAGTCTTCTATTTATTAGTAATTTGCACTAGATCTGCTGGTTATGGCGTAACCTTATAAGTAGTTACGCCGTATCTTCAATAATTCTTGGTTACGTCGGAGTTTATGCAAGAGTTACAGCGTAGTTATCAGCGGCGCGAAACCTCATTTGACCTAATATAGTTACGTCGTAGTCTTTTGGGAGAGTTACGTTGTAATCTTCTGATGAGTTGGCTTTCTGAGCCACGCTTTGGTTACGGCGTAATGTGAGAGATGAGTTACGCCGCAACTTCTTCAAAGTGAGCATACTCTGATAAATCTTTGATAATTCTCCAATTCAGCGTCTCTTTAGCTCAAATGCTAGTAATTTACCTGAAAGTGGAAAACAATGGAAAACAAGCGTAAATCCATATAAATGATATAAATTACAAGCATTATCGGGAGAAATTGACACTTAATATTCAGGATTATGGGTTACATGTTTCTTAATTAATAAACTTGTTTTAAAAGGCTGCATGAAACCTAGCTTAGTTATTTGTTTTTTTTTTTATTTTACAATTACATGCAATACTTGTCAATTTTCAATAAATAGTAACTAGTCACACGCAAATTAAAAAATATATTGATAATTAGAATTAATTTGTTAATTAGAATTTAATTTACATGTTAATTAAAATTACCTTGTTAATTGGAATTATATTGTTATATAGAATTACATGTTAATTAAAATTACTTACTAAATAGAATTAAAATTTAATTTGAATTTATTAATTGTTAATTAGAATTATTATGATAATTAGAATTACATATTGGTTTATAAATAAATAAAATTGCGTAATTACTTGCTAATTGAGATTGTCATGCTATTTTATGTGTTTTCCGGCCACAAGACCCACTCAATTGCTTTTATAAGTGATGTATGGGGCGATCTAGGTATTACATCCTAGTGACGGTCTTATGGTTCTCCGTTTGGGGAAGACTCGTAAGAGGACTCGAACAATATGTGGTTATTTATGTTGATGTTTATGATTATATGTTTGTGATTCCTATATGTGCATTATTACTTGTTTTGACACCTAATTGTATGCAATATGGAATAATACATATCGTAACCATAACATTAATATTGGTCTTTATTTACACGCCTAAATACCATGCTCATTGTGACCTGCTATTTGATTCGTGGAAAATTGGTTTTTGAAAAATAAAGTGACCTAATATACGAAACATGTTTTCAAGAATTTAAAAACTAGACGCCATGGACACTTGGGATGTACGGCTCACCCACTAGAACAAACACAAAAGGGGGTTTAAAGAGGTGCGCACAGTTGGACCGAAAGGATGTCTAAGGTTATGCTTCAGCGCTTACCTGGTCCTCTGCCTCCCTGTGCGTTCGATTGAGCTACCGTGAACCATGATGATCACTACAGTTTCATTACCAAAAGTTTTAAAATTAGTGTTACAAAGTTATTTTGCATGCTTCTTTGTACACGAATTTTACCACATTTATGCATGCATACCTATTTGTTAATTTTAAGTCTATGCCATCCAACTATGAACACGTGCATTTGGATTGACTTCTCTGGTCAGACCTAAGGGCCTTTCCAACCCATGGTAATTATTTCTCACTGGTTAGACCTATGGTTATTTTTACACGTTCATACTTGGTCGACTTATCTCGAGTTAACTTGGTCGACCTTGAACCCGAGGCATAAGATGAGAACTAAACATGATTTTGACATTATTACTTGATACTAATGCCTTAAATAGCCTCATGAAGTCTAAGAGTTGCATTATGCAATTTACGTCAAATCACCTCTTGTCCTATTTTTTATTCAAAGGTCGACCTATGGTAATTAAATGGGGTTGAGATGGATCTTAGTCTTATTAGTAATTAATTGGGTATTTAATTCTTTTAAGAATGTAATTATCGAAAATATTAATTATTTGAACTTTTCAATTGTAGATGACTACTTGATCGAAATGTTCGGTACTCGGGGAGTTTCTTTGAGAAACAAAAACTCACTAGACCTAATTTCATTGATTGGTATCGCTACCACGCATTATGCTATCACCAAGATAAGGAAGCTTATCTAGAGCATCCCATACCGCAAAGACTGTTGCTACTCCTGGCCACCCTGTCCTACCCGAGGCTCTTGTAGCTCATACTGCTTGGGTCAAAGGTTCAAAGGACATAGATGCCTTCATGCTCATGACCATGGAGTTAGAGATCCAACTAAATCTAACTCATCTTGGTGCTTATGACATGCTTCAGGAGTTGAATTCTATGTTCTCCCAACAAGCAGAACAAGAGCTTCTACAAACTGCACGTGAATTCCACGCTTGCAAGCAGGAAGAGGGTCAATCGGTTAGCTCATATGTTCTTAAGATGAAGAGCTACATTAACAACTTGGAACGTCTTGGTCACCCAGTTACTCTGAACTATGGAGTTAGTTTGATCCTAATCGGTCTTTCTAAAGAGTACATCACGTTTGTGCAGAACTTTAATATGCACAGCATGGGGAAGACTGTGAATGAATTGCATGCTATGCTTAAGCAACATGAGCAAACGTTGACAAAGAAAGATGCTGCACCTGCACTACATCATGTACATGGGGCGGGTGGTAAGGTCCAGAAAAACCAAAAGAAGAATAAATCGTTTAAGGATGCTAAGGGGAATCATCGAAATGGAAACAACAAGTATGGTTATGCTCCTGAGTATAAGCCATACAATGCTTCTTCTTCTAAATCCAAACCCAAGATTCCTCCACCACCCAAGAAGGATAATCCAGCAAAGGACGCTACCTGTCACCAGTGTGGTGAGACATGACATTGGAGAAGGAATTGTCCCAAGTATCTCGTCGAGTTAATGAAAAGAAGAAGCAGTCTCTTGCAACTAGTTCTTCGTATTTTCACCAGAGAACTCTACTCTTTCCTAAATCATCCTTAGTATATGACACCGGCGTGGTACTCACATCGTAATAATACTCGTGGTCTAAGGGGCGAGGGGAAGTCGAAGCTAGGAGCTTTAAGTGCATGCGTGGGCAATAGTCAATGCTGTGAAGTTGAAGCTATTGGAATTTATCATTTATCTCTCCTAGTGGATTAGTTATTGTTTTAAATGATTGTAATTATGCTCCTCTATTACTAGGGGATTATTTGATTTCGTTTATATGACGATGGTTTTATTAGCCGCTTTGAATCGAATAATTATATTTCGCTTACTAATAATAACGTTGTTTATTTTATCGCTATTCCTCGCGATGGTGTTTATGAAATTGAAATGTCTTGTTCGAATACAAATGAAAGTTCTATGTTTCTTTGTAAGCAATAAAGAGCCAAGTCAAACTTAGACTCGCTTCTCTTGTGGCATGGTCGCTTGGACACATTAGCAAGAAACGCATGGAGAAGTTGCAACACGATGGACTTCTCAACTCATCTGACATTAAGTCTCTTGAAAAGTGTGTTGCTTGTATGTCTGGTAAGATGGCTAGAAAACCTTATTCACATCAAGTGGAAAGGGCTAAAGATTTACTTGGACTTATACACTCAGATGTATGTGGCCCATTTAGAATCACATCTAGACAAGGAGCAAATTACTTAGTGACTTTCACTGATGACTATAGTCGGTATGGTTATGTTTAATTGCTGAAACATAAACATGAAGTGTTTGAAACATTCAAAGTGTTTCAAAAGGAAGTAGAAAATCAACTCGGGAAGGCTATAAAATCACTACGTTCTGATCATGGAGGTGAATATATGAGTCAAGAGTTTTTGGATCATCTTAAGGAGCATGGGATTATTGCCCATCGAACTCCTCCTTATACTCCACAACACAATGGTGTATCTGAGAGGAGAAATCGAACCCTGCTTGACATGATGCGTTCTATGATGAAACAAACTACTCTTCCAAAGTCCTTTTGGGATTATGCCCTTGAGTCTGCTACACGCATTCTCAATGTGGTTCCAACTAATAAGGTTGAAAAGACACCATTCGAAGTATGGCATGGACAAGCCCCTAAGTTGTCTTACTTAAAAGTCTGGGGTTGTGAGGCACTTTCTAAGCGTGATACACTTACCAAACCGGACAAACTTGAACCTAGAGTTGTTAAGTGTATCTTCGTAGGATACCCTAAGGAAACTATGGGATATTCTTTCTATCTTTCATCTGAGAACAAAGTTTTTGTTGCTCGAAATGCTGAGTTCTTTGAGAGTAATCTTATGGATCTTAAAGTAAGTGGGAGTTTAGATGATCTTGAATTACTTCAAGAAGAAGATACAAATCCTTCTTTAGACACTAGCTTTCATCACGATGAGGATGATCAAGAAATTGAAGAACCTCAAAGTGATATTGTTCCCATTCGAAAGTCCAATAGGACACGCCGTGTTCCTGACCGTATGTGTTTATACATTGACCCGAGGAACATGAGTTAGGGGATCTTGGTGAACCCAATAACTATAAAGCTGCATTGTCGATCCTCGAATCCAAGAAATGGCTTGATGCAATGAATGTGGAAATGCAATCCATGAAAGACAATGATGTTCGGGTCTTAGTTGAGCTTCCTCCTAAGCGCAAGACAATTGGCGCAAGTGGCTCTTCAAGAAGAAGACTGACATGGATGGTAAGGTATACACCTTTAAAGCTTGTCTCGTAGCAAAGGGCTTCACTCAAGCCTACGGAATTGATTATGAAGAAACCTTTCTCCAGTAGCAGACATTAAAGCTATAAGGATTCTCATAGCCATGGCTGCATACTATGACTTTGAGATATGGCAAATGGACGTTAAAACCGCCTTCCTCAATGGACATCTTTACGAAGAGGTCTGTATGGAGCAACCTGAGGGTTTTGTTGATACAAAATATCCTAACCGTGTATGCAAGCTCAAGCGTTCTATTTATGGACTTAAGCAAGCATCGAGGCAATGGAATAAACGTTTTAATGATGAGATAAAGAAATTTGGATTTTATCAAAATCAAGATGAGCCATTTGTATATCAGAAAGCTAGTGGGAGTTATGTCACTTTCCTAATTCTATATGTTGATGACATATTGATCATGGGAAACAATATTCTAATGTTACAAGATGTAAAATCCTATCTTGGAAGATGTTTCGCCATGAAAGATTTAGGAGAAGCTGCATATATTCTTGGAATCAAGATATATCGAGATAGATCTAGACGATTAATTGGTTTGATTGAAAGTGCTTACATTGAGAAAATATTGAAAAGATTTTGTATGGAGAACTCCAAACGTGGCGCAATCCCAATACAAGAAAAGCCTAAATTGAGTAAGTCACAAGGTTCTCAAACACACCTCCGAGAAAGAGTGCATGCAAATAATTCCTTATGCTTGGCTATAGGTTCTATTATGTATGTCGTGAGATGTACTCGCTCCGATGTTGCGTTCGCACATAATGTGACAAGCCGATTTCAACGAAATCCGGTGAACTTCATCGATCATTGTGAAAAATATTCTTAAATATTTACGCAATACTAAGGATATGTTTATGATTTATGGAGGAAAGATGAACAAGAGCTCGTGGTTTCTTACTACATTGATGTGGATATCTAACAGATCTTGACGACTTAAAATCTCGTGATCGGATATGTATTTGTTCTAAATGGAGGTGATGTTGATTGAAAAGCACAAAGCAAAGTATCTTTGCTACTTCATCTACTGAAGCCGAGTATATTGATGCTTTTGATGCATCAAACGAGGCTGTATGGATTCGTAAATCATTTATGGGTTGAACATTGTTCCCACAATTGAAGAACCCATAAATACGTATTGTGATAATACTGGAGCCATTACTATAGCTAATGAAAGCGGAATCACTAAAGGTGCTAGACATTATCATGCCAAAGTTCATTATCTTTGAGATACCATTGAAATGGGCGATGTGAAGATATTAAAAGTTCACACAGATGACAATCTAGCTAATCCATTTACGAAAGCTCTGGATTTCCCTAAGCATTCTAAATTGACTAGAGATATATGTTTGCTACCTGCTAGTAGTCTCATGTAAACTGTGTGTTAATTAGTATTTGGATAATTTGGAGTTGTAAGACAGTTATTATTTTATGATTAATAAAGATACGAGGTATTTGTTATTATATTCATATGAGGTGAGATCCTTGCAAAACATGTATCCTTTAAAGAACAAATAAGTCAATCTCAACCATCCATCCACCTTCATCTAATGGCTGAAATGAAGCCAAAAATAACAAAGAGAGGGAAAATTTGGCATTTTAGTCCATTTAATATAAAAACACACTTTCCACCTTTAAATAAAAACAACATATCTTGCAAATGGTAAATCTTCAAGATACGAAAAATATACCATCGCGACGAGAATTAAATCATCTTTCTATAGATATACACTTTTATATACTTTCGACGAACTTTTTTTTTCAAAATTTTCGTCCAGAAAAATCCCACGGGATTCGTAAAAAAATCCCACGGGATTCGTGGAAAGAACTTTTTTTTTTCAAAATTTCCGTCCAGAAAAATCCCACGGGATTCGTAAAAAATCCCACGGGATTCGTAAAAAAATCCCGCGGGATTTGTAAAAAAATCCCACGGGATTCGTAAAATGACGAACTTTTTTTTCTAAATTTCCGTCCAGAAAAATCCCACATGATTCGTAAAAAAATCCCACGGGATTCGTAAAAAATTCACTTGTGATTTGTTATTTTTAAAAAATCACAAGGGATTTGTAAAAATGAGTAAATCACTGTTTTATACTTTTATGTCACAGCTTTTTAAGGGTAGATGTTTTTTTATACAGAATCCCATGGGATTCTGAATGAATCACATGGGTAATCTTTATGAATTACAAGTGAATCATCAAAGAATCCCATGAGTAATCTGTATAAATCCCATGGGATTCTGTATAATCTCATAGGATTTTGTATAAATCCCATGAGATTCTGTATAATCCCATGAGATTTTATATGAAATCCCATGGGATTCTGTATAAAATCCCATGGGATTTAGTATAATACACAATACTTGCTTTACGCATGTTTTATAAGCTATTTGCCAAAAAGAACTGCAAATTGCTTGTTTGACATACTGCACGAATCCACCATTTACAACTTATCACACATAAACAAATACGCAATACTTCACTAAAGCATTAAATCAGTAGCTTTACTTGACACCATTGAGTCAAGATCTAATCTAACATGATTCCCATTAAAATATCTCTAAACGTACACACACAAATCACAGGTCCTACATCCCACCAAATCCCAATCTAAAAAAAATCAATCAAATGTGAAACCCAGATCCACGAAATACCCCATCATCTACAACCAAAACCAAAACACAAAACACAAAATCCACAACAAGAATTTAAATTCTAAAATATTCAAACAAGTGCATTTTATTATACAAAATATAACCCTTACTAACATTTGATAAACTAAATAATATACTCGAGACACAAAGACTCATGATACGTAACGAATTGATCTAACTTCTAGATTTATCCTTCAAAAATACTCCTTAATTCGAGTACATAAACAAACCAATTATTTTTCAAACGGTGGCCAATTCTCGAGAAGCAATGAAATTCTTCAATATTTCATTAAGCAATCTATCATTAAAATCTTTTCTTGAAGCGCTTATACGACGACTAGAAGCTCAAGCAGGAAGCTTTTCTTGATAGTTGGTTACTACAGCGGTTACAACTTACAACAACCTAAAAATCAGACGGTTTTTAATAATTTTTGGTGAAAAGATGAAATATTTAGGTATGAGAAGATGATGTTTGGTGAGAGAGAGAGAGAGAGGGGTAAAGAGAGTGTGTGTAAACATGTGTAAGTGTGTGTATCAGTCTGGAAAAAGTAGGCGGAGTTGGATAATTACAACACTACCCTTCCATCTAATTTAAAATGACGGTATGTAAATAAATATCACCGTCGGATGAAACTGAAATTAATGGTTGAGATGAGATGGTTTGATCTTTAGATATTTTTGTTCTGCATTGAACTTTCCTCATATTCATATAATCATTATTCCATATTTGCATGTTTAAACCATGAAATGATTTATCATTTTAAATATGTCCATTGTCGGTTAACAATATGGTAATATTGTTATGATAAGGCAAATGTGAGTGTTGGTTATCGTTCTAACGAGAATTTGGATTGTTCCCGCCAAACTCATATGTATTCACTAGAGATGCATATTGGATTCCTCAACTTTCAAACATTTACTTTTGGATCCTTGTCATAAGTAAAATATTGAAAATGGTTTGTTATCTTCGTCCTTAGACTTGAGATGCAAGTAAGTTATGTTATGTGTGGATATCATTTTTTGTAAGTATCGCAAAACGCTATCTCGAACAAGGTAGTTATAAAGCTATATTTCGGAGTGATGTGAGCAAGATCCACAACACTTGTAGTCAATAAAGGATTTGTTACTCAACTTGATATGTGCGAAAGATACCATGGCACCTCTCCGATTTAATCGATAACTGTTCGCCGGACCCAAAGGGTAATGCAAGATGATTCTTGATTACATTTGGTATATATCTCAATTAAAATCTATAACGAGATTCTAAATGGTTAAACTATATGGAATGATTTGAGATCCATAATCCATGGTTTAACGTTATCTATAACAAAGGATGATTAAAGCAAGACATTGAATGATCATGCTATCGAGAAACTTTACGAAACTATTCTCTTAGACACTTAGTTAAAAGCGGTGAGAACGCTTGCTAGCCGCTTTCCGTCGTTAGTTTTGTGTGTTATTCGACACACCAACTCCCAAGTGGGAGCTGTTGTTTTGTGGGAGTTTTCAAACACGACAAAACGACTAATAGTGTATGAGCCGATGGGGGCACACGCTATAAACACGAGTATACGTGTTGAACGTAAACTAATACTTGAATAAACTTTACCTTAGTTATGCATGATAATGACCCGATCGCTAATTTGACCCGTGGGCTTTTAAATGGTTCATGTTTGGGTCGTTTGGGTGGAGCCTTGGCCTTAGTGATCCACACCGATCGGGTGAGTAAGGGAATGGGTTTGCATGGGTTTTAACTTGTCCACCAAGCTAGGTATCTTAGTTTGGTTTGACATGTAGCCTATATAAGCACACCCCTAGCTCCTCACATTGTACGCATAACATTACCTCTCCTAATCCCTAAACCGATCCATAATCTCCCGCTTCTTGCTCCTTGGTCGTTTGGTTACACAAGTCGACAAAGGGTTTTAAGTTTGGTTCTAAACTTGTATTCAAGACAAGCGTTTAGGTGTATTGGTTAGCTATTGTTTCTGGTCTCCTAGTCGACACAAAACAGCAGCAGCAGGAAGTGAACTGCTCCTGGTCGTGGTTATTATCTCGGATGAAGCGAGTTATATCGGACAAGGCGTGTCCTATATCGGGTAAAGCATAGAAGCTGTTTTAGCAGCTTGTTGATCTCGGACAGAAGCTGCTGTGGTTCTTTGGTGGTTTCTGATTCGTGCGCTTTTATTCAAGAGACAAGGGTTGTTGGTTTAATCAAACGTATATGTTAATCGGGTTTGTGTGTGATACTCTTCAAGGTATCTAACTTTGATACTAGGGTTTCGTTTTTGTTTCTTGTTCCGTTACTAGAGATCAATTGCCAAGCAAGGTTAGGTGTTCTATATCCCTTTTAATTAATTAATATTGTATTAATTATTTGTTTATTAATTACGTGCTTAACATAGTTGCGATAACTAGATCCAATATCCGCGTGCACGTGAGGTTAATGGTTAACCGGTTCTAAAATCCCTACAATACCTACCTTGATCCACCCTAAATACCCTACTGCTTCCGCATAATTTTTTTTTCCGGTTTAGTATTACTGTTTGATTACATAAACTTACAACCACGACCTTTTAGTTGATAGGTCACCCGCGTACCGCTAGCCTTGGATTTTTGCAGCTTATTATATAAGTTAAAACCCATATAAAATATGTTTTTATATATAACCCAGTACGTTACACCGGATTATAAACTATTATTCATCCAAGCTGGAATAACACCTGCACACACCGAATGAGAATGAATCCATCATTGGGAGCGAAACGTACAGAAGACAAAACGTAATTAAGATAAATAATATAATAGACATGTTTCTAACAAAAGGCCAATAATTCTGGGTCATTTTGAAATGTCTTCATGTCTTGTTCTTCTAAACAAACAGTGGCTTCGATGCCATCATCATTGGGAGTGTTCATCAGAACTATAAAGTTCTTCATCGTACCACCCATGGATACTTTTACAGACTTTCCCCAACCGAAATCAATCCCATACGTAGGAAACCCACACACGCTAGAATATATGTAATAATTATTTACTTCATTTGACATCTCCGAGAAGGTTTCAGCTGACATCTCAGCAATCGGTCCAGTTGCAGCTTCAAGATTTCTTATACTTTGAAATTGTGTCTTCCCTTTTCTTAGTTCGCCAATGGTCATATGTGGCTCAAGCTCACTTTCATTTCTTGTAGGTACTTGTATCGTGAGGATAATATTTCCTATGGTTGTTCCAGGTAATTTCTCTACCAAAATGTTTCTCATATCGACTGGAATTGCCATGCCAGTTGGCGTGAAAGCACCTGAGTTTTTCTTGGTGTTAGCTCTGATTGCACACTTGTGTATAAGCCATGTTAAAACTTCAACACGAGTCGGGTTCATGATTGGCTGTCCAGATTCAATGGTCATGGCTGTAACCTTGGCTTTTAGTTCCTTCAACTTTTCGTTAGGGAACGAAAAACTAGTTGTGACACAACCAACACGTGATCTTGGAGTCATCAGCTCTGGCAGATTAGTATTCCTATTTTGGTAATAGATAAGATGGGGATTGACGAGTGACGCATCTTTTATATCTCTAGAGTGAAACAATGTTGCATTGACTCTAGCCCAGTGATTTATGAAATTTAATATACTTCGTCCATCGCCGAACTTGTGGTGTAAAGATGTTGCCACTGCTACCCCTCCGCATGCAAAATGGTTGACTTGAACGCTTAAAGGAGTGATACGATCCTCCTGCTTATCACCTAATTTCAGGTAAGGATGGAAGCATATGAGGTCATTTGGAAACAATTGATCCAACTCTTGGTGGTTTGAACGTTGGAGAAAATCTGAGAGCACGTTGTCATTTGACGCTTCAATGAACTCAACCCCATTGTCATTGCAATCAACATAGCTCGGGCTATTTGCTTTTAGTCTACCTGCAAACGGATAGTAGTGAGTCAAAGTTTGTGACAAAGAATTCTTCAACTCAAGTGTTGTATCATGGGGAGTTTGATAAATCATGTTGGAGCTCGGGTAGAAGGCAACAACTGGCATGTATACGCTTGGAGCAAGCTGGTCGTATACTGATAGATTATATGCTTTTAAGTGACAAGGGGTTGGAGAAGATGGTTTGATCATGTCTCTAAAGACAATTGTGTGAACTTGTCTTTTACCAAATCTTAAAACCTTGCTCATCATCTTCACAAATTTACTTATTGTTGGAAAATTTGGTTAATGTCTCTTGTAGCATGTACGTTTATCCTTATATAGCCAAAATATGATTCCCAATTTGCAATGCTTTGAAGAAGCTATACTATTTTGCAAGGAGTAAACAAACAAAATCAATACACATGCGTGTATCCCTTTGCATTGAATTGTCAAGCAAGAAGTGCCGTTTCTTTTTTTTATATTGAATATTAGGAGTTTATAGGTAGTTACGTATGATTATGAGATGATATAAGTTGACCAAAATGGTAAACCTTGTTGGCTAAAAATACAATATCCGTTCAGTTATATATCACGTGTATTTATATCAGTTCTCATGCTAAAAACGTGTCTGACATTTTCTATCTTCTCTAGGCTTGAGTCAATGAAGTCTCTTGAGAGTTTCACTAAATATAGCACATATAGAAGAGTAATATAGCCAATATTCAGTTGACTTCAATTTTTATTCTGTGTTACATTTTTTGGCACCTAATTTTTTTCCTTTTCATATAACAACCATTCTTTATATAGAAGTCATTTAGACAACGGACCCAACTAATATCTTATCTATTATCCTTGCGAAAAAATATAATAGATAATTGATGTAAAAAATTATAGAATTTTATTTTACTATAGTTTAAAAGAATGGAAAGAATTTTATTAAACTGCCAAGGATTGCAAAAGATACATTTGGCCATTGGATACATCAGTTATGTCCATAAACTGCAGTCCAGAACTCTAGATAATTAAATGGCAATAAAATAGTGATTCCACCCCTATTTTTATTAAGTTTTATAGTATTTTGCATTTAGTGTAAATTATCTACTACTGTATCTCATAAGGTATAGGTTGCAAAGCTCTAATAGTATATGGAGTTTTCTTTTACTAAAGGGACAAACTGTTGGCATAATCTCGCCCCTAAGCAAAGTTTAAGGGCCTACGTGTACAAGTATAGAGACACAAGGACCAAATAGGGTTACATAAAACCTAATAACCATATAACGGTTATTTTATGGAGAAGCGACACAAACACAAAAACCATCACAACGGTTCTTTGAAGGCTGCAGGCACAAGGTGTCGTTTCATCACATATAAATAGGGGTCGATTAGATCTCAGTTTAGACATCAGATATTTGTACAAAAACATAGTTGTAAACCAAATACGTTTATTAATACAAATCGTTATTAGTTAATTGTTTCGTGTTACTTAATTCATTCGAGTATTATAACCCCGCTGGGAAACAAATTGGCATCAGAGCTGCGTTTGTTTTGGCGACACAAGATCAAAGAAAGTTGGGTTGAGGTTTCTGCAAATCACTGGAATTAAAGAAACACAACAGACCTTTGCTCGTTGGTTCAGCAGAACTGTGAAAGGAACATTAGTTCCTTGGCGAAGAGATTAAGAACAAGAAAACTGGTGTTATTTTGTTTCTGTGTTGGTACAAAGACAGGAGAAACAAGAAGACATTAGGGTTTGGTGTTTGTTTTGCTGGTTCGAAAAAGAAAGGAGGAAGGGGAACACTTTTGTGTTTTACTGTTTCGAAAAAAAAACAAAGGGAACATTTTTTTTTGTTGACTACATAAAAAAAAAAAAAAAAAAAAAAAAAAAAAAAAAAAGAAAAGTTGTAGGTTTTGTTTCGCTTTCAACAAGAAGAGCAAAAAGGAAGAAACATCAAGAGGAGTGTTTGGTTAATTGTACAAGGAAGGAAGTGAACAAATTGGGTGTTCTATCGGAAGGAAAAATCATATCGTGAAGGAATCGCAAATTCGGGTTTTACATTCTAAACTAAAATCTGAATTTTATAATTTTTAGTCTTGTAAGATTAGAAAATTTTTGCTTTTGATTCCTAGTAGAATTTATAAGATTTCCTAGATTCTTAAATATATAATCCCTATTAGGATTAGAAATAGTTTCTAGACAAAATGACTGGAGACACAAGCAAGGAAACAAACAAGGAAATTGTAATTCACAAAGAGGTTACATCGTTTTCCCAATTTCAATGTCCTATTTTAAAACATACAAATTATACAGTATGGGCTCTTCGTATAAAAACCATACTAAAAGAAAATGGGCTGTGGGAATTAATAGAACCTACGGGTAATGAAGAACCGGATACAAAGAAAGATATGACTACAACTGCATATCATCGATCGCATTACCGAAGATATGATTTTACAAGTAGCTAGTTGTAGAGTGCAAAAGAAATTTGGGAAGCACTACAAACTAGGCATATAGGTGTAGATAGAGTGCAAAAGCACGGCTACAAACTCTCAAAACCGAATTTGAGATGTTGAAAATGAAAGAAGATGATACTATTGACGTTTTCTGTAAAAACTCAATAGTATTGTCCTGAGGGCTAGTGGTTTAGGATCAACTTTGATCAACAAACCTTAGTGCAAAAACTATTAAATTCAGACCCGAAAGGTTTATACAAATCGTGGCAGCCATAGACAATTTTCTGACCTAGAAAACACAACCCTAGATGAGACAATTGGAAGGTTAAAAGCCTTTGAGGAAATAGTAAAACTCTTTGATGGAAACCCTAGTGACAATCAAGACAAACTTTTGTTCACAAATTATGACAATACTACAAGTCATAAAAATGGTGGACAAGAAAAGTTTAGATCATCGATGATAACCAAGATGGAAAGCCCAAGCAATACAACAATGATAGGAAAACTTCACATAAGTTCAAGAAAAATAATTTTCAGAAAAGGGACTTAAGTAAAGTAAAGTGTTACAACTGTAACAAGCTTGGACATTTCAAGAGAAACTGCAAAGAAAAGAATAGGAGACAAGAGCAATCAAACTTGGTTCAAGAAGACATTGAACCAACGCTCCTAATGGCAGTTGAAGGAAAAGGAGACGTGCGAGAGAAAATCTTCTTAAATGAAAAGGAGATTGAACCGAAGAAGTACATAAGCTCAGATAAAAGCTTATGGTACTTAGATAATGGTGCTAGCAACCATATGACCGGAGTTAGGACACACTTTAAGGAAATTAATGAGAAAATTTCAGGAAGAGTCCGTTTTGGAGATGGGTCATATGTATAGATTAAGGGTAAAGGCTCCATATTTCTGGAATGTAAAAACAAGGAACAAAAGGTGATTCCCAATGTTTACTACATTCCCAGTTTAAAAAGCAATATATTGAGCCTAGGACAATTAACAAAGAATGGCTGTAAGATCATTATGCAAGACAACATACTATTGCTATATGGTCAGGATCAAAAACTCCTCATGAGAGTTGAAGGATCAATAAACCGAATTTACAAGGTTAACTTGAATGTTGGTATGCCTATGTGTTTATTGGCTAATTTAGAAAACCATGCATGGCTCTGGCATGCTAGGTTGGGTCATTTGAATTTCGATTCTATCAAACAAATGACTCGGAAGAAATTAGTGGAAGGAATACCTAAGATTAATCACAAAAGTCAAGTATGCAATGCATGCTTACTAGGAAAGCATAGTAGAGCTCCGTTTCCAAATCAAACAAACACTAAGTCTTTGGAACCTTTAAACTTAGTATTTGGAGATTTATGTGGTCCTATTTCCCCAGAAACAGAATCAGGAAAGAAGTACAGGCCGTAGTAGTTTTGCTAGATGCATGATTGAAGTGAAGTCGGATTAGGTGCTTAGGGACAGCCTTACTGTTGAGATACCGTTACTTGATGGGTCGGGTTCGACTATTGAGAAGATACGGGTTGAATACGAGTGGAAACCACCTCATTGTGATAAATGTAAGATTTTTGGTCATACTCTTATTGAATGTCCTAAAGTTGTTGAACCTCCGCTCGACCTACTAAGCGTGTTAATGATGGTTTCAAGGCGGTCAACAATAAGAAGAAGGAAAGCAAGGTGGTTCTACTATTCCGGTCAAGGAGGGTTTACTAAACTGTTGTGGGTAAGCGAGTTTCAATATCAACCCAAAAGACTCCTCCCGAACCTAAGAAAGTGGAAGTCACTAAGAAGAATGCTTACGATGTGGCTAGTTCTAGTGGAACAAAGATCTCTACATCTAATCGGTTTGATGCTCTTAATATTCCTTCAAATGACACCAACGAGGATGTGGATTACGGTCGTACAATGGAAGTTAATGAAGATAAGTCTACTAAGACAGTACGCATCACAAGAACCCCTTGAGTGATTTGAAAGAGATGGAGTCGGTGTGGCTCCTAAAACTAGTGGTTCTTGTATTCCGCCCGCCTCTTCTACTAAGAGAGTTAACCCTTTTTCTAAAGTGGGAGAGATCGTGGTGTCGATTACGAAGATGAGGTGGTTGCCAACCCATTTGATGAGTCTGCTAATCTATTCGGTGGTGGCCAAGAGTTTGAAGATGAGTATGATGACTATGACTATGATGACTATGCGAAGGTGTTTCGATCTTCCGAGAATTTGGATGCCTTTAATGCCATGTATGGCACCAAGCTTCAAGGACCTAGGAAGTAATTTTCTTTCGTTATGTCCTATGTTATCATTTGAGTAGTGGTTTGTTTTCTTGTTTAGAAAATAGGTAGTATCTTGTTATGTAAGCTTTATGCCTATGTAACGGGCTGAGATATGGGATTTCACTCATATCCATTGTACTTAAACATTTTTGGTTAATTTATTTACCAGGGTGCAGGATTACTCCCCTTTACCCAAAATACATGTTTTTGCTAGTAGACGATTGTACTAGATACATGTGGGTATACTTCTTAAAATCAAAGGATGAGGCGTTTGAGACCTTTAAGGAATTCGAGTTAAAGGTGGAAAATGAGGTCGGGAAAAACTTAAAGGCATTTAGAACAGATAGAGGAGGTGAATTCACATCAAAATAATTCACAAGCTACTGTAAGGAGAAAGGCATACTTAGGCAACTTACATCACCATATTCCCACAACAAAATGGTATTGTAGAGAGACGGAATAGGTCTGTAATGAGCACAACAAGAAGTATGTTAAAGACTATGCATATGCCACAAAATTTTTGGGCTGAAGCAATTAGACAAGCTATTTATATCTTAAATAGAGTGCCTACTAAAGCTCTGAAGGATTCCACTCCCTATGAAATGCTAAAGGGTAGAAAACCAAACCTGAAACACCTTAGTGTGTTTGGATGCAAAGCATATGCAAAGGTAACCAAACCACATCTAAAGAAATTAGATGATAGAAGTAAGGAATTGGTTTACCTAGAAGTGAACCGGGATCAAAGGCTTATCGATTGTTTGATCCTGTAAGTAAAGTTATGATTGTTAGTAGAGATGTAAAGTTCAAAGAGAATGAAGGATGGACCGAAAGGTTATTTGGATGATCCCAATCAATGAACTGAATGGACGGTTTCATTATAAATGAAAACCAAACATCAAGTATCATTGATGTAGAGCACACAAGATCAGGAAGAAAATAATGAAGATAATGCTCAAAGTCCCATACAAAATACTGCTCATAGTGTATCTGATGATGAGATTGAACAAATGGACTATCCATCAACACCTACACCGTATAACTATGAACCAAACTCAGAAGAATCTACTAGACAAACTTCATCTATAGCAAGACCATATGATCATACTCCAGTTCAAGGATACAGAAACTTATCTAACATATATGATCGTGCACGAAGAGTTCAAGCTGATGAACTAATGCTATTAGAGGAAGAACCTAGAAATTATAAGGAAACCGCAAAAGATAAGAAGTGGATTGAGGCAATGCGAGATAGAAATTGACTCAATCAACAAAACAATACATGGAAGCTAGCTACCCTACCGCACAACCGTAAGGCTATTGGTCTAAAATGGGTATTTAAGACTAAACGAGAAGCAGATGGAAGAATTATAAAACACAAAGCTCGTTTAGTGGCTAAAGGATACGTACAAGAGCATGGAATAGACTACGACAAAGTCTTTGCTCCTGTAGCAAGAATGGAAACAATCAGGTTGATTCTTGCATTGGCAGCTTATCATGGATGGGAAGTTCACCACTTAGATGTAAAATCAGCATTTTTACATGGCGAACTTAAAGAAGAAGTGTATGTTGCACAACCAGAAGGCTTCAAGAAACTAGGAAACAAAAATAAAGTGTATAAACTTGACAAGGCACTTTATGGTTTGAAGCAAGCACCACACGCTTGGAACATGAAGTTAGATCAAACCTTGAAATCACTAAGTTTCAAGAAATGTACATTAGAACAAGCAATCTACACAAGAGTCAGAAATGACTCTATGATGCTTGTTAGAGTTTATGCGGATGATCAAATAGTCACTTGAAGTAACAAGAAAGACCTTCAAGAGTTTAAGTCACAAATGGAAGAAAAATTTGAGATGAGTGACTTAGGATTATTAGCTTACTATTTGGGAATAGAGGTTATTCAAACAGAGGATGAAATCTCAATAAATCAGTCAGGATATGCAAACAAGATTCTTAAAGACGCAAGAACGGAAGATTGCAATGAAACCAAGATTCCCATGGACCCAGGAACAAAGCTAGTAAAAACGGAAGGAGGAGAACTAGTTGATGCTACAGAATATAGAAGTCTAATTGGATGCTTGAGGTACTTACTTCATACAAGACCAGACCTCAGTTTCTCAGTTGGCTTATTAAGCCGGTTCATGCAAGAACCAAGGGAGCAACACATGAAGGCAATTAGACAAGTGTTACGTTATATCAAAGGCACTTCAAACTTTGGTATAACTTATCACAAGACAGGAGGATGCAAGTTACTTGGCTATAGTGACAGCAGTTATGGCATCAACATAGAAGATGGCAAAGGAACAACAGGGATCGTATTTTACTTCGGAAACTCACCTATAAGTTGGGTTTCTGAAAAACAACCTACTGTTGCATTATCATCATGTGAGTCAGAGTTTATGGCAGCAACAGCAACAGCTTGTCAAGCAGTATGGCTACAAAGACTATTAAACGCTTTAACAGGCTGGGAAGAAGAAAAGATTACGATCAAAGTCGACAACAAATCGGCTATAGCACTTATGAAAAACCCCGTATTTCATGGCAGAAGTAAACACATTGATATACGCTACCACTTTATCAGAGAATGTGTTGAAAAGAATTAGATCGAAGTTGAGCACGTAAGTGGAGACTTACAAAAGGCAGACATACTTACCAAGGCATTGGCAAGGACCAAGTACACACAAATGAGAGAGTTGTTAGGCGTAAAAGATCTGATGGGATTAGGCACGAGATTAGGGGGTGATTGTTGGCATAATCTCGCCCCTAAGCAAAGTTCAAGGGCCTACGTGTACAAGTATAGAGACACAAGGACCAAATAGGGTTACATAAAACCTAATAACCATATAACGGTTATTTTATGGGGAAGCGACACAAACACAGAAACCATCACAATGGTTCTTTGAAGGCTGCAGGCACAAGGTGTCATTTCATCACATATAAATAGGGGTCGATTAGATCTCAGTTTAGACATCAGATATTTGTACAAAAACATAGTTGTAAACCAAATACGTTTATTAATACAAATCGTTATTAGTTAATTGTTTCGTGTTACTTAATTCATTCGAGTATTATAACCTCGCTGGGCAACACAAACATGTTTTGGCAGTTTTTCAGATGTACTATTATATTTTAAATGAAACCATCGTACTTGTTACAATTTTCTTAATAAAACATACAATGAGAAGTTAATATTATGTATCATCAGTCTGTGTCTAAGAGACACAAGTATATACATGCAATCAGTATGCACTAATACATAGCAAACATTATGCTATATAGTGACTCTAAGTTTCATTATATTTTGTATGCTAGCCTTTTCTTCGCCATAACATACCTTTCTAAGGCATCTGCAATCTAATTGGGACTTTGAATGTCCACTATAATGATGCGCTATTCTTCAAAAGGTGAAGATCGGTGGGATCACCCTGGTCCCATGCATCCTATGGATGCCAACCGGACCCTCCTCCAAGGACCCGGCCCCAAGTAATGAGCACATATCCCAGTGACTGTACTTATCAGGAGGTGGGCTTTGAACCCTGACCATTTTCTCCAAAAGCCCCTTGATGACCAGTCAATCTGAGCATTTGCGGTGGGGGGATGGTACCAAATAATCTTTAGTGCCATGGAAGAGGCTTGGAGAATGATGTGCTATTGCCTAATATTTTCAAAACTTGGTGCCAGTAACTCTTAAACATTATAAACAAAAAACAGAAACCAAACATACCTAGTTCAACCCCTTCTCAACAACACACAGACAACTACACATCATCATCCCTACACAACTATTTCAAGAAGAGGTTCATGAATAATTATGTTTTTACTTTTTAAGAAAATGTCATTTGAATGAAATACCTTGGAATGTGAAAGACATGTACATGTATACGTTCGGCCCAACCAACAAAAGCCAAGCCATGTCATCCTGCTGATCAAAAGCCTTGGATGTTTCATTAGCACACTCCACTTTTTCAATGGGCATGCACACCTATTCTTTTGACAAATTGTCATATATATAAACAATTTTAATTAAGTAGCAAGATGACTACAAGTCGTACCAATTATAGCATATTATAGATTAATATCTTCATGTTTAGAATTGCAAGTGTTATTTCAGAACTATTCCGTTTACTCACTAAGTCGCAAGGACTTACTGTTCTTAGTTCATGTTTCATGTAGGTAAATGAAGATGTACGTTGGGGCTTGTTGATAATAGATAGGAGTGCATTTTGAAGGAAAACGGCTATGCTCATGGTTAGGTGAAGAGCGACTCTTACAAAGCACTTTAATATTCACTTGCAATGCCCCATATTTTTTTAGAAGTCACATGTTAGTACTGTCAAAACAGTTTATGGTCAGTTTTATGTCCTAATATGTGTTTATGAACAAGTTATATAGTTATGGGTTGTTAAAAGAAGCGTTTGGCACACTCCTTAATTTTGAAATAGCATGCTTCCGCTTACCATATCATGAAGCTTATGTACATAAATGTTTTCCAGGTTCTATATATGTTATGTTAATGATTCGTCCAGTTTAAAAATAAAAAATAAAAAAAATCAGTTCGAGTCCAGGCGTTTCAACCTACAAGGTTGTTTTCCCTAAAAACTAATTCCTCAGTCATGATTGTGTTAAATAGAGTACGCGAAATCACATTTATAGGTAAAGATGGATCAAAATAAGCATTGAAGTGCTTAAACCTATCATGCAAGGAAATTGTAAATTATAATGGTCATCCCTACGTATCTTCCTCCCAACTACACAATAACGAGAGTAATTTTCTAGACTTTTAATCTCTTCTCCTACGTCATTAATAACATCACCATCATCTAAGTCTTCATCTGAATCTGAAAAGTCAATGAATGGTGAAATAAAGGGTACATTCACAATGTTAGTCTAATCTTCTATGAACAATCCTTTATGAAATATACTAAGTTTTTATTATGATCAATCGTTAATTTATAGACTTGGTTTTATGGGTATTTATAGCCCATGAACCGACACAACAAATAGACACAATGTTTCTAAACTAACATAACCGAATAAACGGTTACTAACTTTGTTTTGTAATTCTTAGACCCTATACTTTATACATATACATATATTTGACTTTTCGTGTTTGACTTTGACTTTCATGTTTGACCTTCATGGATTAGATAAATTAGTATCCAATACTCCTCCCTAATTTATTAATCCATGTCTTCGATATCTTCAAGCTCCGTCATCTTTATCTTTAAACTTTGGCTTGTTTCCACTTTCTTTGTCTTGATCTTTAACGCGAACTATGTTTTGAATTTCCTCCTTGATTTGACTTCTTTCTTCCTTGTCTTCAATCTCATCTCGATCATCTTTGTCTCCTTTGTCACTATCTTCCTTCATTTGTATTATTTCATAATCTTGCGTCTCCAATAATCTGTTTCTCGTATCACGATCTTCTGGTTCAACTTTCTTGTTGCATGATTTAATGTCTTTCTCAATTTGGCTTTCCTTTGGAACTCTTGATGGCGTCTCTTGATGCTTCTTGCATTCGCCTTTGTCAACTCTTTCTTCTTCTAGATGTTTCTCATTTGAAACAAGTTCATGGTTCTCTTTCTCAAACAATTCTCTTACTGTCTTTAACTCTTTCATCTCTTTGCTTGTGCAATCTCTCAACTTCTTGAGGTTCTCTAAATCTATCTGCATTTGCTTCTCAAATGCCATTTCTCTATTTCTTAATCTCTTCTCAAACTCTTGTTTTTCCATCTCTAACTCTTGAAGCATTTCGAACTTCCAAAACTCTAATTTACTCTTCAAATCAATTTCTATCTCTGACCGCATATCTTCTAACTTTTCCTTTTGAATTTCATCCTTCTCAATGACAATTCCTTTCCTTCTTGATTCTTCCTTTAAAGATGTTATCTCTTTTCCATCGTTACTAGTAACCATCAATAGTGCTGGTTCGTCATCTTCGAACACAAGGTTTGCTTTTTCTTCTCTACAGTTTGGTTTTGGACAATTTGCAGCAAAGTGTCCAAACTCATGACAATTATAACACTTTATTTCTCTAAAGTCTCTCCTATGGTAGTTTTGATCTCCATGGTTTCTCTTGTTTCTATCATAACTATCTCCATTCTTACTATCTCTTGTGAATCTTCCTTGGCCTCTTCCTCGTGTCTGATTACCGCCTCCTCGTCTATCATTTCCATAGTTGCGTTCATAATTTCTATTATTCATTTGACGTGTGAACAACAATTTCTCACTATTATCTTCCTCACTTCCTTTTCTAAACTTAAGCCTTTCTTCATAAGTCTTAAGTTTCCCAATAATCTCCTCTAATTTTGCTTTCTTAAAATCAACAACCATTTCAATGGTTGCTACTACTGGTAAAACTTATACAGCATCGCATTCGATTGATTTCCGTACTTTGTTTGTTCATCAAACGTCAATCCACATGTAGCACCTTTGTAATAATACTCATCAACCTTCTAGCAAATGAATCTAATGATTCATCTTCTTTCATCACAAGTCTCTCAAATTGATTTAAGTTGTTGCGAGTGTGCTTGTTGTACATCTTCTCGTCAATAAATACGGACTTTAGAGAGTCCCAAATTTCTTTTGTTTGTTTCACATCCCGACTTGCATTTGTAAATCTTCCGGTAACCCTTGAAATAGGTATCTTGACGCTTGAACTATCCTTTTTTACATCAATCTCTTTTGATGTACCTGTTCCTTCTACTAAATCCCATTCATTTGCCGTTAATATCTTCTTCATTCTTAATGCCCATAATGTATAATTTGTGTTGCTTAAAACTGGGCATTGATATGATGGTAACGATGTGGTGAAAACAACTTTGTTTTCGTTTTTATCTCCCGTCATATCTTTCGATTTTGTTTTCTTCTAAGACCAATATAATTCTAATAATAGTCGACCTTAAATTCTTCTTTCTAACCACAATAATTCTCAAACAATTCTAACGGTTTCTAACGCGAATTGTAATGGAAGAAATCTATTCTACTAATCTACAATACTAATATGCAATTCTCAAACTTTTCTAAAAAACAACTAAGTATAGAAGGAATAAAAACTTGTTGGACTTTTTTTTGTGGGCTCCCTTTTCCAAACAAAATAAAACTGCTATTTTGTTCCACTGTTATTATTATCTTGTTCCCAAAAAATACATGTCGCTTCTTCTTCCTTCCTGTTTTCTTCTACGTACAATTATGGCAAGCCCTGGTCCTCGTTTTTTTTAATCAAGTGGTGGTGGTGGTTAATCGGTGTTTCACTCTTCTTTTCTGGTAATGATGGTCGCTCGATCTGTTCTCTTCTCCGGCAAGTACACGGCGGCGGTCTCTTCTTCGCACAACCGGTATGTTTTTTCTCTTCTCTTTTTCTTGATTGATTCCCTGAATCAATCGGTCTTTAACTCTCTTCTTGATTGACCGGTATGCGCACGGTCTCTTCTTCTTCTCTTGATTGATTCCCTGAATCAATCGGTCTCTGTTTCGTTCTCTCTTGTTTGAATCGTTTGGCTCTGATGCCAACTGTTAGTCTAATCTTCTATGAACAATCCTTTATGAAATATACTAAGTTTTTATTATGATCAATCGTTAATTTACATACTTGGTTTTATGGGTATTTATAGCCCATGAACCGACACAACAAACAGACACAACGTTTCTAAACTAACATAACCGAATAAACGGTTACTAACTTTGTTTTGTCATTTTTAGACCCTATACTTTATACATATACATATATTTGACTTTTCGTGTTTGACTTTGACTTTCATGTTTGACCTTCACGGATTAGATAAATTAGTATCCAATACACAATCTCATGGTTAGGGATCAAATCATCAAGTTCAAAAAAATCATCTATTTCATGATCAACTGCATCCTCCATAAAATCATCCTCCTCACCCTGCACACCAATGCTACTAGGCGTATCAAAATTTTCAATAGCAAAAACATATACGATATGCAAAGAAGGCACATCAATGGTATCACCTATTTAAAAATAAACCTTTTCATCCCCTATTTCTAATGATATTTCCTTATTAAAAATATATACTTTTTTGCGTGAGCAGTGGCAAGCATAGGTCTTCCTAATATGATTGGTACCTTCAAATCCTCAACCATATAAGAATGACAAAATCTACGGGAAAAATAAACTTGTCAACCTTAACTAGCACATCTTCAATGATACCTCGAGGGATATGCATAGACCTATCCGCCATTTCAATCAACATATTGGTAGGTTTGGGTTTACCTAAACCTAGTCTATTAAACTTAAAATATGGCATAATACTAGCGCTAGCACCTAAGTCGGCTAATGCATTTTTAATGAACAAATCACCAATATGAAAAGGTAAGGTAAAACTCCTTGGTTCTTTTTCCTTTGGTGGTAATTTTTTTTGTAAAGCAGTCGAGCACCTAGCATTCAGCTTCACCGTGGCCACCTTCTCGATCTTGGCCTTGCTAGAAAATAACTCCCTTAAGTACTTGGCGTACTTGAGAATTTGCTTGATGGAATCAATGAATGTAATGTTCAAGTGAAACTCCTTCAAGCTTTCTAAAAATAGCCTAGGTTGAGCCTCCTCATGTTTTTTCAATCGCCCTGAAAATAGGATAAGTGGCACATAAGGTTTCACTACGTGTTTTGGAGTAGGCAAAACATATGATGAAGCGCCTAAATCAGGCTTAGAAATTACCTACGTTAGAAATTTTGAAATCGAGCACCTCACGAAAAGGAAATGAAATATACTCATACTCTCACTAATCTATGTTTTTCATTTTTTGGGTGATCACTCAATTGCTCAGTCATAACGAGTATTCTACTATAGGTTTGGTAAGGATACAAATCTCCACCACTAGAGTCTAGGTCTAAATTTTGTTAAAAGCAATATTGGGTAAATATGTAAAAGGCTTAAGGGCAAAATAGGGTTTCATTTGGGGCAATGTCCACAACCTCCTCGAGCACCGGACTGCAATTACTTTTCTCCACAACCAACACATCAAGCTTTTCAAATGCATCAAAATGGCTTCCACTACTGCATTTATGTTTTTTGCAAAAAATTGGTTTTAGAGTAAATTAGTGATGGTACATAACGATATTAAGTATCAAGACAATCGCATGTGAGTTAGACCTCAAACATCAAAACTAAAATTGCATAGTGTGTAAAAATGCATAGATTCCACATTGGTCTCGTCTAATCCAACATTAACTTCATCTTCCATAAATGAATCAATCTTAACTGCTTTTCCACTATCCTTCTTCACCCTCATGAATCAATCTTAACTGCTTACCTGATTCCATGAGTTTGTCCTTCCGCTTTCTAGGAGCAGGCTTTGCTCTTGACTTCGTCTTCCCTATAGTTCAACTAACTTTCCTGGAAGCAAGCATCACCAGAACAAAATAATAAGACGCGTGCTTGTCATAATGTGGTGATATAAATTGCATGTTCACTAACAGGGTGTTTGGGATTGCTTATGAGAATTTCCAAACAGGAATTTTCTATCTCACCACATTTTTTTTACAAAATAAGAAAATCCAAACACTATTTATCAAAGTCCTTATTTTAAAGTTACATATATGCTTATACTTAATCATGTACGTAAAAAATAACCAAATCCTAAACACTCAAGTAACTTTTAAGTTCAAATTTTAGATTTAAATACATTAAATTGTACCTGTGTAGATGAACCTAAACACACCTCGTGAATATTTATCCAAAAATAACTCCAAATAACAACAACATCATCTAACCTGTGTAGATGAACAATCAACGCTATGAAATCAGATATGACGTTGTAGATCAAGGGAAAAACATAAAACCTATTCTATAAGTGACAACACAAATCAACAGAAATAAGAGACGTTGCAATGGCCGTTAAAAATTGGAAAGGCATTAATGATTATGCACTCTTAAAATGAAGCGCTCGCCAATAAGTTTACATACCTTTACCAAATTTTTAAGTCAACGAAAGGATACCCATATCGAATGAAACTTATGATCCTGTGGAATGGCAGATAAGCCTAAAAGTTTCTTAGCAGTTTCTCCAGATTTCGTAACTTCATTCTCGAATTTGGTGCCATTTACGGTATCCCATAAGAGCTCTAAGGTAAACCCAATGTCGTTGTCCTTCTTAGTGGCGCGGATTTGCAGGCCTTTGTATAACTGAAATCATGGTTAAAAACTGTAGGTTAAACACACCTCCATTTGAAGGAATACGCCTACTTGAATCCTGACATACGTTACTGGGACGATAACAACCTGCGACAACTGCTGCCTGCTGGTCTTACTTAGGCACACGTTCAACATCAATGGCTTGTTGGTGGGTAGTTCCCATAACAGAGTTAAGACAATCAGTATCAACTGCAATACCACTAGATGGTTACCGGATATCACTTGGAATCGTGTAATCACTTTCCAAAGTAAACTATTCGACCCTAATGCCTGGGTTACACGAATATCTACTTGGGATAAGACCAAATGTTAGTTATAGAATTAGGCACAATTCAATAACCCTTGCGCTTATCAGTGTTAAGCTTTATGTTTGTTTCTCCTGAATTCAGTATGTTTCTCAGTGTATTCATGCTGATGAAAACCATCTCTATTTATAGTAGAGAATACTCACTCCTAGTTAATGGACATTATGTGTGATTAACGGCCAATTAATCACCCATAATAAGCCTCCATTATCATAGGAATAGTGGTTACAAGACCAATTAAGCGTGGTCATAAAGCGGTCATATGACCAACCGAATGAGTCAAAACTGTTACAAAATAATCACGCAAAACTACCAAGTAGGAACCATTACACTAGCGGCGAACCATACACTACCAAGGCGGAACCATCGGCAGGAACCATTACACTAGCGGCGGGAACCATAACACTACCAAGGAACCATCGATTACTACACTATCGATAGTAACCAATACACTAGCAATACAAACCACTGCGAGTTGAGTCGGGTGTTCGGGGACCTCATGGGTGTACACTCCGTACCTCCTAACCCAAAACCAGGTGTGAACTAATCCTACAAGTGCACTAAATTTACCAACAATCCTCCCAAAATTTAGTTCACTTCCTTTTCAAGAAAAACAAACATCAAACAAAACATGTGCATAAACGAAAAAATCCTGAGGATTGAATTTCCATCTTAGTAAATTACACGTTCAAATATTCGAGAATGAGGGTTTTCTAAGAATTGAACCCTTCAACCCATTTGAATACCTGAAGATAAAATACACACAAGTTTTCAAACACTTAAAAGCTCCCGACAAATACAAGCCATGTGTCCATATCCAAATTCATAAATGTTGTAAGAGCCAAAGTCCAAAGCTTCACGAGTGGCAAAACTTCAACATTCACATAGGTGGTTCCTCTTTATTCATGCTCCGCCAAGCACTTTTTCAAAGAAAATTAACCATTAAGAAGTAAAGACTTCATCCTCCTTTCAAGCAGTTCTCGAGCACAACATTGGGATGTATAAAACATGTGCTCCATCCGGCTGAATGTTCGACTTTCCACATTGAACTCGACTCCCAAATTTCCTTAGGAGGAGTTGGGTGTCTTAGCATTCAAATGACTAAGTTGGACTTAAACCCATCCCTTTAGCGAGACTTTATAACCAAGTCTCTAGCCAAACCCTTCGTCAAGTTATCGCCTAAGTTCTCGTTGAGATCTAACAAACTCTATAGATACCACCCCATTCATGATAAGCTCACGAATCATGCTATGTCCGACACCTAAGTGTTTATACTTCCCATTGTACATCCGGCTATAAGCCTTAGCCAATGTAGTCGCACTATCACAACGGATAGAAATAGGTGCTATAGGTTTAGCCACAATGGAATCTCGAAGCAAGTTTTCAACCATTCACTTCTTTGCCGTAACTGCTAAAGCCACAAATTCGATTCCATTGTTGAACGGTGATGCAAGTTTGCTTCTTGGATGCCCAAGAAATTGCACCTCCACCAAGTAGGAATACCCGGCCACTAGTAGATCGAATTGTCTTGATGTTCTTGATCCAACTTGCATTAGTGTATCCTTCCAACATCAAGGATAGCCGATATATGAGAGACTATAATCCATAGTTCTCTTCAAATACTTGATACCTCTCGAATCGCTTGCCGGTGATGAGCACTAGGATTACTAGTATACCACTCAATTTTCCCACCGCAAAAGCAATATCGGGCCTTGTACAAGTCATGGCATACATCGGGCGCACCAATTACCTAGAATACTCAAGTTGAGATACAACGTTGCCTTTATTAGGCATCGACTTCACAACTACCCATAGGTGTACTCAACGGAGTACAATCAAAGTAATTGAATTTCCTCAACACCTTCTCAATATAACGAGACTAAAAGATAGAAATTCTTTTACTTTCATGTTTAATCCTTATACCAAGGATAACATCAGCCTCCCCATGTCCTTCATGGAGAACCTTGATGACAAAATTCCTTTGTCGAGTCAACTGATTTTGGTCGGTCAAGATCAACATGTCATCAACATATAGACAAATGATGACTCCTTTACCGATTCATCAAATTTTCTATATACACATTTGTCGACTTGGTTAAGAACATAACCACTAGACAAAACCACTTCATCAAATTTTTGATGCCATTGCTTAGGTGCACCTTTAGTCCATAAAGAGACTTAATCGGTTTACACCTTGTTTTCATTGCCGAGCAAGATGAAGCCACGAGGTTGGTTCATATAAACCTCCTCATCCAATTCACCGTTCAAGAAAGCTGTTTCACATCCATCGATGAATAATCGATTGTGAATAGATGCCAAAGCAATCGCCATCTTATGGTAATCGTCTGAGCCACGGGGCATAAGTATCATAATAGTCTATCCACGACTTTTGTTTAAAGCCACGAATGACTAGTCTAGCCTTGAACTTTCAATAGTTCCATCTACCTTCATTTTCCTTTTGAAAATCCATTTGCAACCCAAAGGTTTGCAACCTGGTGGTAGATCAACCAACACCAAGTGTTGTTGCCCATGATGGAATCCATCTCATCATTGATTGCTTCTTTCCGAGCAATATCACGGGACTTCATTGCTTCTTCAAATGTCTTGGGATCATCCTCAACAATGAAGCAATAGGAGTATTGGTCGAAACCTCATCCCTTGTTCCTTCAATTAAGTATAGTTGAAACTCATGTCCAAATGACTTTGGAGTCCTCGTCCCTTTGCTCTTCCCGAGCATAGGTTCAGTTGTTGAACCACAACCTCATCGGGGACCATCGATGGTTCTTCATCGTGGACCTCTCGATATACAAGTGTCTTGAGTTCCATTAGGAATCCTCGGACTTGGTCTAGGGGCCGATGAGAATCTATTCTCATCAAAGTTTGCATCCCTTGATTCAATTATGGAGTTAATTGGCCCGATTCATTAGGTTCAATAACATAGAACCTAAAAACCTTGGAATGCTCAAGATATCCAACAAAGATGCGATCAATGCCTCTTTCACCCAAAGTTTTCAACTTTGCATCGTGAGTCTAACAATGACCCTACAACCCCAAACCCCGAGATAGTTCAGGTTGGGTTTCCTTTAGTCCGAGTTCATAAGGGTAACCTTGTTCCTTTTGTTGGGAACCCTATTTAATAAAAAGCAAGTCATTAACATAGCTTCACCCGAAACCCTTGACTTAGTCCCGAATAGGACAACATGGAATTAACCATCTCCTTGACACCTGTTTTCCTTTCGAAATACCATTTTCCTAAGGAGTATAGGGAGCGGTCATTTCATGGATAATACCAACAGACTAAAAATCTTGAGTATCCATGTACTCGCCTCCCTATCGATCCTTAATCTTTTGATCGGGGACCCAGTTGTAATTCAACTTCGTTTTAAACGCCTGAATTTATCTAATGCTTCATCCTTAGTATGTAACAAATAGACATAACAAAACCTAGAAGCATCATCAATAAATGTCACAAAGTATTTCTTATTCCCTAAAGAGGGAGTGGCATGCAAATCACACAGGTCACTATGTATTAGCTCCAAGAGCTTAGTCTCATGACTAACACCCTGAATAGGTTTCTTAGTTATCTTGGTCAACATGCAAGTTTTACACTTTTCAGTATCCATGTCAAATGCTGGGATTAACCCATCCTTAGACATATCTTGCATCCTTTTATAGTGTACATGGCCAAGTCTAGCATGCCATAGGGTAGAGTCAGTCAGGTCAGAGGTGGTCACAAAGGCTGAATTATCACAAACAGTGACAATATTAAGCCTGAACATTTGGTTACACAAATAGCCAAAACCAATAAAAACACCACTCCTAGACAAGACAAATTTATCAGACCCAATAACTTGTTTATATCCATGATTATTCAAAGCACTACTTGAAACCAAGTTTTCCTTATATCGTGAACATGAATAACATTAAACAAAGTTACAATCTTTCCGAACTAAATTTAAGATCTACACAACCACGACCATGCACCAAGGTCGTTGACTCATTTCCCATGTGAAGAATAGAACCATCATTCGGTGACTCGTAAGTTTTGAACCGACTTCTATTTTTGCACACATGAACTGCACCAGTGTCAACCCACCACGCAAAATCATCATCCGCACATAATAAGATTCGGATACATATGTAACATAATAAATCGAAAAGACTTATTAAACATATTCGACCTTTCGGTGAGTTGGTAGAACCACCACCCACGAACCATTAGTGCCGATCTATTGGCTTTACCACCAACCTTAACACCTTTGCAATCCCTTTTAATATGACCGGTTTGCCACATTTCCAACAAGTAGGTGTCATTATACGGTGGAGTTGTTATGCTCCACCATATTGACAACAAATGCACCAAGAGCATTGCTACTCTTTAGCTTGTCATTATCCCGCACCTTGAGAGATTCCTCAATGCGCAGATGACCCGCCCAACTCAACGAGTTAACTCCTCCTTTTTATGTTTCAAGGTATGCTTGAAATCTTTCCAAGAAGGAGGGAGTTTGTCAATGACACAAGAGACTGAAATAGCCTCATCCATGTGCATATTTTGTTGTGTAAACCTTCCAAGTATTCCAAAAAGTTCATTGTATTGTTCCATGACTGGTCTTGAATCAGTTATTTTGAAATTTGTGAAATTACTTACAAGAAACTTCTTACTTGATGCATCCTCACCATATATTTGGCATCCAAGAATCCAGGCTTTTGGAAGATTCAAACTTCGATAAATGTCAAATAGAGAATCGGACATACCATTGATAATTAGACCTCTGCAAATGTAGTCATCATTCTCCCATTTGCTCCTTCTCCCGATCCGATCCACCGTAGCATCATCCCCATCATCGTGAATAGGAGTAGTTAGAACATAAACCACACTCACGCTGATGCAAAGAAGTGCATCTTCTTCGCCATCTCCTAAAGTCCACCCCTTCAAACTTATCAAGCTTGGCAAAGTTTGAAGCCATGTGTTTCATTGCGGCGCAGCCATTGATTATCACAAATAGTTTACTTTGATTGTTGGTGGGTAGTTCTCGAGCGAGTTAAGACAATCAGAGTAACCGCAATACCACTAGGTGGTTACCGAATATCACTTGAATCGTAATCACTTTCCAAAGTAAACTATTCGACCCTAATGCCTGGGTTACACGAATATCTACTTGGGATAAGACCAAATGTAGTTATAGAATTAGGCGCAATTCAATAACCCTTGCGCTTATCAGTGTTTAGCTTTATGTTTGTTTCTCCTGAATTCAGTATGTTTCTCAGTGTGTTCATGCTGATGAAAACCATCTCTTTTTATAGTAGAGAATACTCACTCCTAGTTAATGGACATTATGTGTGATTAACGGCCAATTAATCACCCATAATAAGCCTCCATTCTCATAGGAATAGTGGTTACATGACCAATTAAACGTGGTCATAAAGCAGTCATAACCGCCAACTGAATGAGTCAAAGCTGTTACAAAATAATCACTGCAACACTACCAGTAGGAACCATCAGTTACTACACTATCAGTAGTAACCAATACACTAGCAGTACAAACCACTACTGAGTTGAGTCATGGTGTTCAGGGACCTCATGGGTGTACACTCCATACCTCCTAACCCAAAACCAGGTGTGAACTAATCCCACAAGTGCATTAAATTTACCAACATGGCTCATTCATACATCTAGCCAATACATTTCTAAAATATCACTAAGTTTCTGCTATAATAATAAGCATTATTTTTTAGAATACTAATGATCTGTCTTCGTTTATTTTATGAGTGCTATAATGCAACCTAGACAATACCTCTAAATGCTAAAAAGTGTATGAGTACATTGTCAGTCGGGTGCGCTGCATAAGTCTCCTTGATACTGCAAGATTAATAAAAGAATAACAAAGTTTTCCGTTACAATCATAAGTTATAAACTTTATAAAAATGCATCAGAATCGTTAACTTTTATTTCAGATGCGGTAAAACTCTTTTTTGTTTTCAATTTGTGAAAATAGTTTGCATTAACCCGAGACTTGAGCCGTACTAATATAGTTATGTATCAATGTTGAAGCTAACAAAGCCATAACGTGGAAGTAAGAAGTTGCCTTTTTTTTCAAATGAATGTGACTAAAATTTAGTTAGCTTGTAAGAAGCAACATGCATGCGAACGTAAGTCAAAAGTTCCATTTTTAAACCTTTATTTCTTTACCATCTCCAACATCCTACATTGGCATTATCAAGAATATGACAGCATAAGATTTTAGAATCTAATATACGCGGAAGTTTGAAATAATTGAAACTTACCAGTAGAATAAAGGTTGATTGCTTCTGCTTTTGAACCAAAGGTTCAAGTTATGGCCATAGGGATGGTGTGGCTCGATCAGCAAGTAGAAGCTCGATCAGCCAGTGACGAACTACGAGGTAGAAGCATTCGATAAAACCTTTAAGCTTTTAAAGTGAATGTTGATGATATACTTATATATAGAACATAAGGTAACTACCTACAACTTCAAGGCAATGGTGCAAGTCCAACTTTAAAGCTTCATGCCAACATTGGAAGTCAAACTTGACTGGCGCTTGTCTATGCCCACGACCACAGCAACATTGCAATTTCGTGTTTTTCATGATTGTAAAACGACACCGAAGTCTGATCTAAGGCTTCAAAATCCAAAGCCTTCTACTTATAAAACATTCACCCAGTTTAAAACACCAATAATAAATGAGAAAAACCTTGATTTAGCAATGACCATATCCCATATTTACTTAACTCTATAAGACATATAGCAACGACAAACTATCATCAAAAATATAGAGGCCATCAAACATATAGTAACGACAAAATTTCTAAAAACATATAGCAACAACAAAATCCCGTTACTTCTTTAAGGTCCAACAACATCAGCTAGAATGTTACATCTACTATAAACTCTCATTTACCCATTTCATCAAACAAAAATATAATTAGAAAGAGTTACTTGATGCTCTATACCAGAAAACGTCATTCGAATGAGCTAATTACGAAAGAAACATTGATCTTACCTATTGGTTACCGTTTTCATATATCACACTTACCTCAATACTTGATCAGAAATCAGCCTATTCTAAATACTTGAATAATAATAATAATAATAATAATAATAATAATAATAATAATAATAATAATAATAATAAGGAAAATGATAGAAATGTCCCGATGCCCCGAGGCTAATTACTTTTCGGACCGCTTTTTTCTTTGTATGAAACAGGACCAAGGGCAACCTCTGTCATCAGGCAACTCATCCACATTGTGACAAGTGTCCCGTATATGTAGGTATTGTTTTGAAGAACCAACACACTGGGCAACCGTATATTCATAAAAGGGTTTTGTCATTTTACATGTATTGTACTTGTCAACTATGAATGACTAGCGGGGTACCCGCGAGTTGCGGCGGCGGATACCCTGAAATAAATTTTTTCGATGAATCATGTATTTTAGTTTATTATGTTCTTTTTGACAATAAATTTACGGATATCAAGAATTTCATTTAGCCCGTACCCATTCAGGCTCGAGGGGCTCGAGCCCGTTTGGCCCGCTCCTGTTCGGGCTCGAGCCCGTTTGGCCCGTGCCTGTTTGGGCTCAAGCTCATTTTGCCCGTTGCCCGTTCGGGCTTTAATATTTGTATAATATGCTTTATTATTTGTATTAGTGACATTTAATGCGGGTACCAGCGTTCATGCGGCGGTAACTGAAATAAAATTTTCCGTGAATCATATATTTTAGTTTATTATGGTTATTTTGACAATAAATTTACGGATATCAAGAATTTCATTTAGCCGCACTGCTCGCCAGCAGCTCGAGCCGCTGGCATGTGCCTGCTCGGGCTCGAGCCCGCTTGGCCGCTCTGTTCGTGCTCGAGCCCGTTGGCCCGTCTCGTTCGGCTCAAGCCCATTTGGCATGTTGCCCGTTCGAGCTTGAATATTATTTGTATAATGTGCTTTATTATTTGTATTAGTGACATTTAATCACGAGTACCAGCAGCACAAGGCGTGCAGTACCTGAAATAAAATTTTCAAGTGAATCATTTATTTTAGTTTATTATGTTCTTTTTGACAATAAATTTACGAATTTCAAGAATTTCGTTTAGCCCATGCATGTTCGGGCTCGAGCCCGTTTGGCCTGCGCCCGTTCGGGCTCAAGCCCATTTGGCCTGTTGCCCTTTCGGGCTTGAATATTATTTGTATTAGTGACATTTAATGTATGAATTGTGTTTAATTTTGTTGTACAATATGTTTGATAATTTGTATGTATTATGTTAGGGGTGTTTTAATAACTGTATTAATTGTATTTATTGATCAGTTAATTAATTGACAATATTAAATAGCATTAATGTGGTGTTTTATTTTTTTAATGTGCATTAAAGTGGTGACGCTATGCTTCTTATCTTGTACGTCTGAAAATTATGTGCATTAAAGTGTTGTACATTATGCTTCTTTTTCTTAATTATATGAATTACTAATTCTAGTAACATGTGTAGGCTTATACTTTTAAGACTTCCTTTTATAGGAAGTCCTAAATACATTATAATGTAGTATAGAAAGTACGACGTCATTAGCAAATATGCATAAGATCCAAGTGCAGATTATCATCATTGTTCTTCCACAATCCAAAACTATCCGCAATGGGTAACCGAAGCTTCATTATGAAAGACGGACCTTCAACGAGATCTTCATTTACGCCTTCAAGACGTACGATTTACATTAATTTTAGTTTTGGGGGTTTGGTGAAAAAGGTGTGATTCTATTTGCGTTGGTTAGGTTTCGAGTGATTAACAAGTGTTTCAACTGAAATTTTATAAAAGTTGGTTTACGTTTGTTTTTTTTAAGAAACAAAATATTTAGTAAAAAGGTCGAATTTTGGGGCTGTCATATGTGGTATGAAAATACAAAGGTCGATAAATATGCTTGCTTTGAAGATGACATTAAGTGTTTTAAGTTGAAGGTGAATTGTGAAGTGGGTTTGTTTATGTTTTAGTTTTTGCTCGCGAAGTGTTTGATGAAAGTCTTGATAGAATTCGGATTGTTGTAAGCTTTCTTTTGATCATTACTGTTTGTATATTGGTAGAAAATAAAACAACAACAACAACAAAAAACTGTATTTTTTTGTGGTTAGAGCTGACGAATCCCTGCTTTTATTTGCAGGTACTATCATGCCGACCATAAGAGAACACTTAAACCTTCATAGCTTGCCTTAACGGCGATGTAGCCTGCACTTAATTTGTCGAAGTAGTCGGTAATCTTCGTTTAAAGGTTTGAAGCATTTTAAATCTGTATGTTTAGTGTTTTGATTGTTTGGTGATGGTAATCGGTAATCTTCGGTAATGCTTTTCATTGGATATTACTACTGTACGAGTTTATGGGCTATATGACTTGTTAATGCTATTCCGATTCTTTACTACTGTTCTCGATACTACTTAGTGCTGCCCGTTTTAGTTACTACTGCCTTCACAAGGTTAGAAAATATGATTTGCAATAACATTAATTTGACGGTAGGAATTCGTTGCAAATGGTCATGTAGCAATCATTCCATGTCGGCACATTTTTGTCCATGTCGGCACATTTCTTGTCAATGTCGGCACATGCAAATGGTCATGTAGCAATCATTCTATGTCGGCACATGTCTTGTGTTGTTTAGAGTTTGTGATTTTATTGTTAAAACTTTTATTGTCCATAATTTTTGGGGTTTTCTTTCCGGTTTGTTGGGAGCCTTGGAATCTCTAACGTCGCGCGCTAGAATCTTTTTTCATGAAACCCTAAATTTATGTAAAAAGACTCAATCTCTAGGTTGGTATAATATCTAGGTAGCAATCAATTCGATCTGATATTGAGTTTTATATACTTCTAGCTCATCTCTAGTCCGTTCAAGAATAGTATAGTACTTTTCTATCGTCGTCTTAGCTTGGGGTTACAGTATAAAAGATTTGCTTTCAACATTTGAAAATTGGGGATACGCGTGCAGTTAAAAGTTTTCCTCAAGAATTATACTGATCTAAGAACAAAATGGAAATACAAAGCACAGTAACAAAATAATTAGAGGCGTGTAATGTATAGTTGAGGGTTTAAGTAATACGGCATAATATGTTTTTTATTGTTGGGTTGGAACTTATCTACTCAGATGCGTTTTGAATGCCGAATGCTGCAATAGCTTTCTGACGATAAATCAAATGTATTATAAATCCGTGTGGTTTTTATATCCATTCCTTTTTTCAACTCTTTCTTTATCCAGATACTTTATGTACCGCGGCTTTCCGAATTTCGTTTTCATTGTAAGGGTTAGTTACTATTATTTTATTAATTTTTTTTTCAATTCATATATAATTGGGATTTGCATCAAGGTGGTAGGTAAGCGGGCAACAAGCTGCGCCGCCACCACTTTCCGAATAGCAAACCCTATTCTACTGAAAACATAATCGTGACCCCTCGGGGCCGATATATTGCTGCGAACAATCTTACAAACCCGATCCAAGAAGCACACAGCTTCAGGGGCTAAGTAACCAAAAGTGTCAAAAGCAAAAGGAACAAACACGTGTTGATTCTCGGAGAAGGCTTTATCATGTTTGTCCACTTTTTTTAACTCAGCCTTCATAACAACTTGCCCAACCGTAAACCCATTACCCCGAAGATCCACGAGGGGGGACACACCAGTGAGGTCCACACAATTAGCATGTTTCCCCCTGCCCATCTAAAAACCAAAACATCAGCGGGCCGCAGGGAGGACCTCCCCTCAGTAGGGTCTGTAAGAAAATTTACGGGAGCTTCCTTTTTCGCCGAAATCCCCACCCTCCGAAGGACATCAAATAACACATCCCGCACCAAGTCGTGACGGTACTTGAAACCCGGGAGCTCTTTGCAGTGCACAGCATGTTCCCCAAACTTGTCCTAGGCGACCTTATGACAAACAGGGCAAGGCTCATCCACTGGGAACAACGGGATCATTAGACGATATTTAAGGATCAACAAAATACATTAATAAAACTAAGTGTGAAATGGGTAACTAAGAAATTCATTCAGTTCCCGCAAGAACTTTTCAGTTCTCACACTCTGAAACATTTTACCCTTGCAACAAATGTTCAGTCTTACCTTCTATGCAAGACCAGTTGCGTACCAAAGTTAGCTTGGGACTTTCCAGTACTGGAAATCTTGATATTGAAAAATATTCGTTTAGGTGATGAAGGAGACGAACGGCTCGACCTCTTTTCAAAGTGTGTTAATTTAAAAGATCTCACTCTACATCAGTGTTGCTTGATAGGCTTGAATATTCTCAATATTTATGCTTCACAACTTTCTCAAGTCACGATTACACAATCACTCTCGCTTCCAAATGTATTCGATGTGATTGCGCCTCCAACTTAAGTATGTGACCGCATCGCCAAGGTACTATCTGTATCATTTGATTCTCCGAGATTGTCCACCGAGGGTTTCGATGATCTAGAGGAAGTAAATCTTTCCTTGTTTAAGACCCATTACAATAGAGAGAGATTTGTTCCAGTGCTACTCGACTTGTTTCAGACACTCCGCAGTGCCAAAACTCTGATTATTGACACAGCCATAATTGAGGTAAACAAATAACAATTTCATGGTTTCTGATTTTTATTGTCACTAATTTTACTTTTTAATATGTCTACTTAGTCTTGAACTAGCTATATTAATTGTGTTGGGGATTTCTGTTCAGATAATGTGATGGACTTGGTGTACTTTCGGTTTAGATTATCTTACTTTTCGCTTAAGTAAACACTTTAAATTAGTCAGAAGGTATTTTACAAGTTGATATTATTACTATCACACGTAAATATTTTTACCGCTTAATAGAATCCAACACGAACGCCACACACATACATACACATAAGTAAATGAAACACGTGCGAGCATGGTATAATTTGCTATATCTTCAGATATGTTTCTCTCAGTATGTATCAATACTTTGTAGTTGGCTGATTTACGTACAGTGGTCATTTGAGAACCATGACAAATAACCAACCCCACCATATGGTCATAAAGTCGAATACTCTCTGGCGATAAAAGCGATCCAATCCTTCCTTACGATTCCCTAAGCGATTGATCAAAAAACCATTTAATTCATACTAATGTTTAGTATTTAATTGGTGCATACTAACCGTGGGTTGGTGATTCCTTGTTTGCTTTTGGTGCTTTTATTTGATCTAGTTATTATAGCTTTGCATGATGGATTATTATTAAATATAACCAATCACACTTGGGTACCTGTTAATTGTGCTATAAACCCTAAGCGATCATTAAAACGCTGGTAACCCTAAGCGATTAGGGTTTTTTTGTTTGTGATCTTGGCTTTGGTCTGTATGCGGTTTTGAGGGTCTTATTGCTATGATTTATTCATGATGGGGGTTACAAGAGAGAGGGATAAAGTTGGGGGAATGTTGGAACATGATTTTGGTGGTGCTGATAACTACTCATCATTGAATGAGACTACTCCGGAAAAGGCTCCAGTGTCGTTACTCCTGGAGTTGAGAGTCTTAGCATGGACACTAACACCCTAGTGTTAGTTCTCTTAATCGCACCTACGATCGTACTACTTTGGCTAGTAATCTTGATGATATGGCTGGAAGTAAATCCTTTAAAACTTCTATGCCTAAGGTAGCTTTGTTTGGTAATCCGAATGTGACTAAGGAGGGGATGAGCGGTCAACGATGGATTGAAAGCTCCTACATTTGCAAGTAAGGTGGGATCTACTGCCACCCGCAGTTAATTTCCGCTCTTGATCTTGGCAAGCCTCTTAATGAGAAGGCCGAGGTAAAAATTCCATTGTCATCTGTCTTGGAAGCTAATTCTAAGTTTGATAATACTCTTTTCGGGTATTTTATTGGCAAGAGGGTTGCATTTCCCGTAGTTGATAACTACGTGAAGAATGCATGGAAGAAGTTTGGTGTGGTATGTTCTATGATGAATTCTAAGAGTTTATTTTTCTTCAAATTTGCCTCTATTGAGGGATTAAATGGAGTGTTAGAGAATGGACCTTGGTTTATTCGATCCGTTCCTATTATTTTGAAGAAGTGGACCCCCAGGACGAGTTTTATTAAAGAGGACTTGGGTTTGATTCTTGTCTGGGTGAAATTACATGATATTGAAAGGTTTTATGGATATTTAAATAATAGTATGTCCGGATTCGAACTCGAGACTTCGGGATTGCACACATTACGTATGAGAATTGATGTAAATAATTAATATAAATAAAACGTTATTATTATTAATTATTAGTCATGAAATAAAACATAACGATAGTTAAATAATTAACGAGGTTTGGTTAACGGTCGTTAAATATTAACTAGAAGGACTAGAGGAAATTACAAAGTCGGAAAGTTCTAGAATCCCTTTGGGGCTTTGGCCGATCGGTTGGGTTCTCAAACCCATACCTTCTCAACTTGGTCACCAAGTTAAGTTAACTATAAATACAACCTTGTATTCATTCACAACTTAATCTTGGATCACCAATAACCTAATTTCTCTTCTCCTCTCTCTCTTTTTGCTTGGCCGATCGTGACACCCCTCCTCATAGGGATCGATTTTTCCAAGTGAAAGAAACAAGTGTTTGGTTTTATTTGTGATTCAAGGAACTAGCTTTTCCACATCAAATCGCTATTAATGCGTGTGTACAAAACGAAGAACAAGCACGCTGAGCTTGTAATCCTTGGTGGTCGATTTCTTGTTTGGGTCGATTTGTATAAACCCTAATTTAGGGTTTTGGGTTTTAGTTCTTGTTCAATCAACGTTTGATTCTTGAATTGCTAAAAGGTACGCGTTTTCTTATTCGGTTAATTACTTACATATATTATTCCTAGTTTGGGGATACGCGTGCAGTTAAAAGTTTTCCTCAAGAATTATACTGAGCTAAGAACAAAATGGAAAACCAAAGCACAGTAACAAAATAGTTAAAGGCGTGTAATGTATAGTTGAGGGTTTAAGTAATACGGCATAATATGTTTTTTTTTGTTGGGTTGGAACTTATCTACTGAGATGCGTTTTGAATGCCGAATGCTTTAATAGCTTTCGACAATAAATCAAATGTATTATAAATCCGTGTGGTTTTATATCCATTCCTTTTTCAACTCTTTCTTTATCCAGATACTTTATGTACCGCGGCTTTCAATTTCGTTTTCATTGTAAGGGTTAGTTACTATTATTTTATTAATTTTTTTCAATTCATATATAATCGATTTACATCAAGGTGGTAGGTAAGCGGGCAACAAGCTGCGCCGCCACCACTTTCTGAATAGCAAACCCTATTCTACTGAAAACATAATCGTGACCCCTCGGGGCCGATATATTGCTGTGAACAATCTTACAAATCCGATCCAAGAAGCACACAGCTTCAGGGGCTAAGTAACCAAAAGTGTCAAAAGCAAAAGGAACAAACACGTGTTGATTCTCGGAGAAGGCTTTATCATGTTTGTCCACTTTCTTTATCTCAGCCTTCATAACAACTTGCCCAACCGTAAACCCATTACCCCGAAGATCCACGAGGGGGGACACACCAGTGAGGTCCACACAATTAGCATGTTTCCCCCTGCCCATCTAAAAACCAAAACATCACTGGGCACAGGGAGGACCTCCCTCGGTAGGTCTCAAGAAAATTTACGGGAACTTCCTTTTTTTCCGAAATCCCCGCCCTCCGAAGGACATCAAATAACACATCCCGCACCAAGTCGTGACGGTACTTGAAACCCGGGAGCTCTTTGCAGTGCACAACATGTTCCCCAAACTTGTCCAAGGCGACCTTATGACACACAGGGCAAGGCTCGTCCACTGGGAACAACGGGATCATCAGACGATATTTAAGGATCAGCAAAATACATTAATAAAACTAAGTGTGAAATGGTAACTAAGAAATTCATTCAGTTCCCGCAAGAACTTTTCAGTTCTCACACTCTGAAACATTTTACCCTTGCAACAAATGTTCATCTTACCTTCTATGCAAGACCGATTGCATCAAAGTTAGCTTGGGACTTTCCAAGATCTGGAAATCTTGATATTGAAAAATATTCGTTTAGGTGATGAAGGAGACGAAAGGCTCGACCTCTTTTCAAAGTGTGTTAATCTAAAAGATCTCACTCTACATCAGTGTTGCTTGATAGGCTTGAATATTCTCAATATTTATGCTTCACAACTTTCTCAAGTCACGATTACACAATCACTCTCGCTTCCAAATGTATTCGATGTGATTGCGCCTCAACTTAAGTATGTGACCGCATCAGTTAAGGGTACTATCTGTATCATTTGATTCTCTGAGATTGTTCACTGAGGGTTTCGATGATCTAGAGGAAGTAAATCTTTCCTTGTTTAAGACCCATTACAATAGAGAGAGATTTGTTCCAGTGCTACTCGACTTGTTTCAGACACTCCGCAGTGCCAAAACTCTGATTATTGACACAGCCATAATTGAGGTAAACAAATAACAATTTCATGGTTTCGATTTTTATTGTTACTAATTTTACTTTTAATATGTCTACTTAGTCTTGAACTAGCTATATTAATTGTGTTGGGGATTTCTGTTCGATAATGTCTTGGACTTGGTGTACTTTCGGTTTAGATTATCTTACTTTTCGCCAAGCAAACACTTTAAATTAGTCGTAAGGTATTTTACAAGTTGATATTATTACTATCACACGTAAATATTTTACCGTTTAATAGAATCCAACACGCATGCGCACACATACACACACATAAGTAAATGAGACACGTGCGAGCATGGTATAATTTGCTATATCTTGACACGTTTCTCTCAAAGATGTATCAATACTTTGTAGTTGGGTCGATTTACGTCAATGGTCATTTGAGAACCATGACAAATAACCAACCCCACCATATGGTCATAAAGTCGAATACTCTCTGGCGATAAAAGCGATCCAATCCTTCCTTACGATTCCCTAAGCGATTGATCAAAAACCATTTAATTCATACTAATGTTTAGTATTTAATTTGAAAGGTTTTATGGATATTTAAATAATAGTATGTCCGGATTCGAACTCGAGACTTCGGATTGCACACATTACGTATGAGAATTGATGTAAATAATTAATATAAATAAAACGTTATTATTATTAATTATTAGTCACGAAATAAAACATAACGATAGTTAAATAATTAACGAGGTTTGGTTAACGGTCGTTAAATATTAACTAGAAGGACTAGAGATGAAATTACAAAGTCGGAAAGTTCTAGAATCCCTTTGGGGGCTTTTGGCCGATCGGTTGGGTTCCCAAACCCAATCCCACTCAAACTTGGTCACCAAGTTAAGTTACCTATAAATACAATCCCTTGTATTCATTCACAACTTAATCTTGGATCACCAATAACCTAATTTCTCTTCTCCTCTCTCCTCTTTGCTTGGCCGATCGTACACCCCTCCTCATAGGGATCGATTTTTCAAGTGAAAGAAACAAGTGTTTGGTTTTATTTGTGATTCAAGGAACTAGCTTTTCACATCAAATCGCTATTAGTACGTGTGTACAAGAACGAAGAACAAGCACGCTTGAGCTTGTAATCCTTGGTGGTCGATTTCTTGTTTGGGTCGATTTGTATAAACCCTAAATTAGGGTTTTGGGTTTTGTTCTTGTTCAATCAACGTTTGATTCTTGAATTGCTAAAAGGTACGCACTTTCTTATTCGGTTAATTACTTACATATATTATTCCTATTTCTTCCACGCATGCTTTGATGATGTTATTTGTTTTATATATAATTGTTATGAGTATAAAATTCCAACAAAGGGCATCACGAGCCGTTAATATGATGTAATTAATTACCAAACACATAAAATTGGATCTTTATGATTATATGCATGCTTTTTATGGTTTCTAGGGTTTTGAATTCAAACCCTAATTTTTATATATAGGGTCGATTACCCTTTATTTATTTAATTAGGTTTTAATTTTGTAAAACTTGTAGAAACCCTAGGATTGCATGCTAATTTTATGTGGTTAATTAATGAATAATTGTTATGTGACATGTAATATGCGATCTTGGGTGATAATTGTTATGCGGAATCCATGGTGGAACATGCATGTTTTGCCATGGAGTATTGTTTATTGTTTATTGATTAATTGTTAAGTGATACACACATGTTTTATTTATTTAATAATTATTGAATTGGGAAGACCTCAATTATAACTAATAAAATTCGTTATGTGCTAATTGGTATATTATTAACTTTGGCTTACGAATCGACTTGTCGATGTATGTGGCTCATCTTCTTGTAGATGAAAGCCCTAGTTAATGTATGCATTTATTTACGCCTAGAATTGTTTATTAGAGTTTATTGAAATAATTATGCATGTGGCTAATTGTTTTACATATGTTAAATTGTTTAGTTATATGTTTATATTATTTGAGTGTGTTTAATTTTTATTAAAGTGCTTTTTGTTTATAAATTGTTTGACATGTTAGTAAGCAAAAGGGTTTTTGGAATAGAAAATTAAATGGACTAAATAATGGCGAAATTGATTTGTTATCTAAGAATTATTCTTGAACTTTTAATCGATTGATGCGATCGTACTAAATGGTTAGAACGGCTCACCCACTAGAACAAACTATAAAGGGTTATTTAAGAAGTGAGCACAGCCTCACCGAATGGATGTCTAAGGTTATGCTTCAGCGCTTACCGGTCCTCTCGCCTCGTGAGTTCGATTGAGCTACCTAGTATAACCATTCTATGTACGAAGCATCTTAGTGCAAAGTTGTAAGTTTCTCAACGCATCGATTAAAACTTTGTAGAATTCAATCTTAGCAATTAAAATCTATTGTAAGTTTTTTCAAAAATTTTATGTTATAAAGTTGTATGCATGCTTCTTTATACATAAGTTTTGATTACACGTCAAAAATTGTACCCTTTAAATTTAAGTTTATGCCATCTAATGATATGAAACACTTGAAGTTGTAATTTAGTTATGTGAGACCTTGATCTAGATTACAATAACAAGGTGAATTATTTTGTTGTGTGAGACCTCGCTTTATGATTTGCGCTTCTAAATTAGACAACTTAATTAAGTTAGTTAGTGAGACCTATGACTTAAGGCATAAGATGGGATAAAACATGCTTACGCTTTGCATTAATTGTTTTGGCAAAATTGTAAATCCCATAACTTTTGGAATTGAAAACTTGTTTGTCAATTATCGCTTTTCAACGACACCTATTCTATACTTTCACCACTAGCGCATCAACCGATGTGGTGAAACTATGATAATGAGGATCCAAAATTCAAGGAAAATACTATGGTTAATATGAATATTGACCAAAGGGTATTTTATTTTCTTGAATGTTTACTTATCGAAAGTACTAACTTTTGAACTTTTATTTCAGAGAAATGGCTCAAGTCGAATCATCGACTAGCCTCGCTGCTCAAATCTATGTTTGATCGAGAGAAATTGACCGTAGCGCGATTTCAATGATTGGTATCGCAACTCGTAATTGTCTTGAGGGTTGCCAAAAGACTCAATTATTTGACTACGCCTTGTCCTCCCGAACTCGCAATGATGCTACCGCCAAGCACGAGCCGCATGGCAACTGAGTATGACAAGTATAATGAGGTCGCCGCGCATTATGCTCGGAGTATGAACTCAAGCTTGCAAAAGCAATTTGAGAATTACTTCCTAATCTCATGCTTGAAGAATTGCAAAGGTTGTTTGAAAAGCCCGTGATCAGAGAGTCAGTATGATTTGATAGATGCTCTTCATAGTTGCAAGCAAGGAGAAGGAAACCCGTAGCGCCCAACGCTCGAAATGATGAGTTACATGGACCACCGGGCGCCTTAACTATGTCTACCCTAATGACATACAAATTGGCCTTATCAATGATCCCTTAACAAGGAATTTGATGGTTTCGCATGCAATTATAATATGCATTGCACGGGAAGACAACAATGAGGTACATGCAATGCTCATTGATTACGAGAAAGGTTTGCCCAAGAAGGCCTCTACACCGCGGTTTTGACCATCCGTAAGGGTAGAATTTCTAAGCCTAATAAGCCGCTAGCGAACAAGAAAGGGAAAGGTAAGGGTAAAGTTGATAAGGAAAACAAGTTATGACTTATCAACAAGAACCCAAGAAGTACCCTCCCAAAAGCGTGAGAATCCGAAGAAGGATATGGCTTGTCATCACCGCACCGAGGTTGGACACCGGAAGAGGAATTGTCCACTATACCTTGATGAGTTGCGCAATAAGAGGTATAAAATATCGCACCGCGGCCGATGATTGTGTACTCTTTTGATGATAGAATTATTTGCTTTTCCTCATAAAATAAATTCGGTATATGATAATGGATGTGGTATTCACATTTGTAATACACCGCAGGACTTAGAGGAGCAAGGAAGCTTGCCTATGGACAACAATACCGCACGCTGGGTAATGGAGCACATGCAATCGTTGAAGCTATAGGCACGCTTTGATTTAGTTTTACCTTCGGGTTTAGTATCGTCATTAAACGATTGTCATTACGCACCTTCCATTGTTAGGGGTGTCGCTTCGCTTCCTTGTTAAAAGATATTGGTTTCGCTCATACATTTACCGATTATGGAATTTCGCTTTCTTTAAATGATGTTTTTACTTTAATGTTATTCCAAAGAATGGTGTGTTTGAAATTGATTTGCATGATAATGTGATTGATAAAAATAATTCGTCTTTAGCATCAATAATAAAAGAATCAAAGGTGATTTGGATTCTTCATTTCTTTGGCATTGTAGACTTGCTCATATAGGCAAGAAACGCATGCAACAAATTGCAACACGATGGGCTTTTGCAAGACATCAATGATGAATCATTTGATAAATGCGAATCTTGCATATCCGGGAAGATGACCAAGAAACCTTTACAAATAGTTTAGAAAGGGCTTCGATCTTCTTGGTGTGATACATACCGACGTATGTGGACCACTAAGACATGTGTCAAGAAAGGGTGCTAGCTACTTAACCTTTATCGATGATTTCAATCGTTATGGTTATGTTTATTTACTTAAACATAAACATGAAGTCTTTGAAACATTTAAGGTTTTAAGAGTGAAGTAGAACCGCAACTAGGAAAGAAGATTAAAGCTCTTCGATCCGATAGAGGTGGTGAATATTTAAGCCAAGAGTTTAAAGATTATCTAGTCGAGTGTGGTATCGTCCAAGAACTCACATCTCCATATACTCCACAACAAAATGGTGTATCCGAGAGAAGGAATCGTACATTGCTAGACATGGTGCGATCAATGTTTAATCTTACAACTCTTCCCTTATCCTTTTGGGATTATGCTTTGAAACCGCTGTTCGCATATTGAATATGGTTCCAACTAAGAAGGTTGATAAGACTCCTTATGAAGTGTGGTATGGGAAACCTCCCAACTTGTCTTACTTAAAGGTCCGGGGTTGTGAGGCGTTTGTTAAACGTGACTCACCGATAAGTCGCAACAAAGATCTCATATGTGTCTTCGTAGGATACCCAAAGGAAACTATGGGTTACTACTTCTACTTTCCACCGAAACAAAGTAATTGTTGCTAGGTATGGAGACTTTCTTGAAAAGGATCTCATATCTCATGAATTCGGGGAGAGTTTATGATCCGGAAGATGATCAAGAAGATACAACACCTTCTCGAAAACACTAGCCAACCTCAAGTAGAACCCGAAAGTCCGGCTCCACCGAGATTGAAGTGGTTCCCATTCGAGATCCGCAAGGGCTACGCGCACACTGAGCGCCTATGTCTCAACGTAGAAGCCGAGGAAAATATGTTAGGGATCTTGGTGAACTCGCTAACTATAAAGTCGCCATGATGAGTCCCGAAAAGGAAAATGGCGAGTTGCAATGAATGGGAAATGCAATCCATGAAAGATAACGAAGTCTCGGATAGAGGTTGACTTACCTCCAAATGCTAAGGTAGTTGGAAGTAAGTGGCTCTTTAAGATAAAGACCGACATGGATGGCAATGCACACACCTATAAAGCTCGCCTTGTAGCCCAAGGGTATACTCAAACCTATGGGGTAGACTACGAGGAGACATTTTCTCCGTAGCGCACATTAGAGCTATTAGATTCTTATAGCCATAGTCACGCACTATGACTATGAGATATGGCAAATGGATGTCAAACCGCTTTCTTAAACGGTCGCCTAGATGAGGACATCTATATGGCGCAACTCAAGGGTTTGTGAATCCAAAGTTTCGAAGCGTGTATGCAAACTTCAAAGATCCATTTATGGGTTGAAGCAAGCATCAAGGCAATGGAACAAGAAGTTTGATGAAGAAATCAAGAAATTTGGTTTCACTCAAAATCTTGATGAGCCATGTGTATCACAAAGCTAGTGGGAGTAATGTTATTTTCCTTGTCTTATATGTCGATGACATATTGATCATGGGAAAAGACATTCCAAGTATGCAAGATGTAAAGTCTTATCTTGGAGAGTGCTTTTCTATGAAGGACTTAGGGAAGCAAGATTTATTCTGGGAATCAAGATCTACCGAGATAGATCAAGGCGGTTAATTGGACTAAGCCAAAGTGCTTACATTGATAAAATATTGAAGAGATTCAAGATGCAAAATTCCAAGAAGGGATATTTGCCGATGCAAGTTGAACATGGCTTAAGTAATAAACTATGCGCCAACACCGAAGAGGTGGCTTACATGAAGAAAGTTCCTTATGCTTCTACCGTAGGATCTATCATGTATGTTGTGAGATGTACAAGGCCCGATGTGGCGCTTTGCACGTAATATCACCAATCGGTATCAACAGTAACCTGTGTGAAACATCGGCAGTCATTAAGAACATTCTTAAGTATCTAAGGGCTACTAAAGAAATGTTTCTAGTGTATGGAGGAAATCCAGATGCGTAACTTGATGTTACTGTGTTTTTGCGATGCGTCATTCCAAACCGATAAAGATGATACGAAGTCTCGACGGGTTATGTCTTTGTCATTAATGGAGGAGCAATTGATCGAAGAGCAAGAAGCAAACAACGGTTGCGATGTCTATTACGTGTCGAGTACATAGTCGCTTGTGTCGCGATGGAAGTCGTTGATTAGGAAATTCATTTCGGACTCGAGTAATGCCCTCAATCGAATTACCTTTAAATGTGTATTGTGACAACTCACGCAATAACATTTGCCAATGAGCCCGAGTCATGAAGGCGCCAGACATTTTCCTCGTCGATATCACTATGTTCGAGAACAAGTCGACATAGGTGAAATCAATCTACTCAAAGTTCATACAGATGATAATCTAGTCGATCCCTTTACGAAGCCTTTGCCAAAAGAAAACTTATCGACCATGCCGATGGGATAGGACTTCGCTTAGCTAGTAGTTTCATGCAGATCCGTGATTAGTATTTGGATAAAGGATGTTATGAACAAATATTACTTTAATGAAATAAAATAGTTGTTTATGTTTATTTTTCATTTTCTTAATATTATATCCTATATTTGCATGTTTAATCCATGAATAACTTATGTTATTCTAAATAGTCCGTTGTCGATCAATGATGTGGGAATGTCATTGAATTAAGACAAATGAGTTTTGGTAGAATATACTTTTAAAGTATATTGATGCGGGACATACCAGATTCACATGATATTCAATGAATTGAATATAGGACTCATCCCAACTTTACATGATGATACTTTATGGATCTTTGTCATTAAGTATATCATGAAGTGTTTATCCTCGACTTGAGATACCGGATAACCGATATGAATGTAGTGCATTTGTGTAAGATAGTCTAACGCTATCCGTGAATCGGTAGTTATAAGGGCTATTTTCGAAGTGTTGCAAAATTCATGAGTTATGTTTGTAGTCAAGAGAATTTGTTCCTTTGAATTTGTTTCAAAGCATAATACTATATTTGGGCCCTCGTAGGGTTGACAAGATGTTTGTATGGCCATACCCAAGATCTATCCGAATACGCTCGATGATTTGGTAATCTTGTTCAATCATATACAACGAGAAATGTAATGTTAACTTATGAAATGACTTGATCCATATTCATAGTTAATGTAGTATTAGTAACAAAAGGATAAGTAAAATGATGAATCATTAAATGGTTTTTCCAGAGACCATACTCGATTCGATCCGGGGCGTTGGCGTGTGAAAGCTAGACTAACCAATGTCATTACTATATTTAGTAATATCCAAGTGGAGCTGAAAGGTTTTATGGATATTTAAATAATAGTATGTCCGGATTCGAACTCAAGACTTCGGGATTGCACACATTACGTATGAGAATTGATGTAAATAATTAATATAAATAAAACGTTATTATTATTAATTATTAGTCATGAAATAAAACATAACGATAGTTAAATAATTAACGAGGTTTGGTTAACGGTCGTTAAATATTAACTAGAAGGACTAGAGATGAAATTACAAGTCGGAAAGTTCTAGAATCCCTTTGGGGCTTTGGCCGATCGGTTGGGTTCCCAAACCCAATCCCACTCAAACTTGGTCACCAAGTTAAGTTAACTATAAATACAATCCCTTGTATTCATTCACAACTTAATCTTGGATCACCAATAACCTAATTTCTCTTCTCTCTCTCTCTCTTTGCTTGGCCGATCGTACACCCCCTCCTCATAGGGATCGATTTTTCCAAGTGAAAGAAACAAGTGTTTGGTTTTATTTGTGATTCAAGGAACTAGCTTTTCCACATCAAATCGCTATTAGTACGTGTGTACAAGAACGAAGAACAAGCACGCTTGAGCTTGTAATCCTTGGTGGTCGATTTCTTGTTTGGGTCGATTTGTATAAACCCTAAATTAGGGTTTTGGGTTTTGGTTCTTGTTCAATCAACGTTTGATTCTTGAATTGCTAAAAGGTACGCGTTTTCTTATTCGGTTAATTACTTACATATATTATTCCTAGTTCTTCCACGCATGCTTTGATGATGTTATTTGTTTTATATATAATTGTTATGAGTATAAAATTCCAACAAGGGATAATGGTTATTCTTTGTGCTGTCGGGATGGTGAAGGGAGGTATTGCATCTTGTCGAGTGGAATATGAGTGGAAACCACCTCGTTGTGGTGTTTGTATGGATTTTGGCCATGATGAGACCCAATTTCTCAAACGTGTGCCTGTTGACCTTAAACACCAAGCACAAAAGAATAATGGGTTCCAAATGCCTCAAAGGAAGGCGTTTCGTGGTATTGAGGTGGGAAAAGGGCTAAATTTAGCCCTTCTAAACCTAAGCAAGTGTATCGGCATGTGTCGAGAGCGGATGCTACAAAGAAGAAGATTACCTGTGGCTAGTACAAGTGGGACGGATATTGCTACATCAAATCCGTTTGATGCTCTTAATATGGTTGATACTTGATGAGGTGATATTCCTAGTGCTACTGTTGACTTGACCACGTATGGTAGCTCGCTAAGGGTGGAAATGGTAGCACTAGTACTACTCCTATTGTTGGAAAATTGAGGAGCTTGAAAAGCTTATTATTGAGGGAAAGTTACTCTTGTGGATGATGATGGTAAACCTCTTAAAAGATTGATTTGAAAGAAAAGGCGCATGATACGGCTACTAAGCCTAGTTCTTCTTCCTCTCCATATTCTATGGTAGGTAACCCATTCTCTAAAGTGGGGGATGTGATTGTTTCTTACAGTGATGATGAGGAGGTGCTTGAGCCGGATAATCCTATGGTTAAATTTCTTGCATCAACAGGCGTCGGTCATGAGCTTGAAGATTATTATGATGATTATGCGGATCAGGTCTATGATTTACCAGGGCAATTGGATGCTTTTTCTGACATGTATGATATCAAGCTCCAAGGTCGTGGTAGTAAGAAATCTAGACGTTAGGTTATGCTTGGTTTTGTGTCAAATGTAATCTAGTGAGTAGTGGTTGTTTTACTGTTTTAAGGATAGGAAGTGTCTTGTTATGTTAGCTTTACCGCCTATGTAACAGGCTGAGATATGGGACTTCACTCATATCCTTTGTACTTAAATGTTTTTTGGAGTAATATATTTACCGGGGAAACCCTTTACCCAAAACACCCTATGGTCATATGAGCTTATTCAGGGAGATTGTTATAAAACCAACTAACCAATGACAATGCTAATAACCGTGAACTGGCTAACCCATAAGTCATAGGAACAGAAGCGTTTTTGAAGATATATCTGTGCGGTTCATTAATGCATGCTAGCTTAGTATGTATTAGTAATAGTCAGATGTGTATTATGCTGTACATAACATATTTTAATACAGTAATAATAAAATAGCATATTTTGCTTGTAACAACTAGTAATCTTCATCCATCTGGTAGCTTATCCTATGTTTTGTAGAGTATGATTTCATTGTTGTGTACAAAAGGCCCATCGTGAATTTGTTCTTCATGGCTTCAGGTACAACTTCTACAAATGATACTCACCACACAAACCCCATATAAAGACGTCGATACATGCCAAAATCTTTCCAAGATCATAATTCTTCATGGCTTCAGGTACATATTCTACAAATAATAATCATTCACACATAAAGTTTAGGAACACATGGACTTGAGTGAAGAATTCCGCACAGAGCTCATGATATTACTTTTCTCAAACTCTAATAAATAATAGTTTTATATTAGATTTACAGTTTTCAAATTAAAAAAAGGTACCAAATCAGTATTGGGTTCTAAACCACAACTACATTTCAGGGTTGCTGAAAGGTTATTTTGGGAAAAGACAATGTCACAACAGGAGCATCAAACGACTTCATGAAAGTTTCTCTTGTAGCAAGGCAAAGGTTATTTTGGGAAAAGGCAATGTCACAACAGGAGCATCAAATGACTTCATGTTCTTTATTTCTACGTGAGTTTTAATATGCCGATTGACGGATCTAGCATATTGTTCTTTGTTAATTTAGTGTGACGCTGAATAGCACTATACGAATATACATTAAATAGGAATATACATAATGGAAGTTGGAGGATGAGAGTTTGATAAACATGGGTCCTGATTTACTACCTCGTTTTATCATGATGATGAACTGATGGCTGCCGCTGCTGAGGAAAAGGGGGAGCTCGCTGATGGTGAAGAGCAAAGTTAACGATTTTAAAAGCATTTCTTGAATCAATGTCATCTGTTTTGTTTTGAATGGTTGGTACTCGGTAGAAATAGTAGACTTTGGCATTATCTGTATGCGAATTCAATTTTGTGTTGTTTGAAAGGTATTCTTAAGATAGCAACTTGGCTATATGTTGGAAAATTTAGTGCACTTGTGAGATTAGTTCATACCTAGTTTTGGGTTAGGAGGTACGGAGTGTACACCCATGAGGTCTCTGAACACCCTGACTCAATAGTGGTTAGTACTGGTAGTGTTGGTTACTACTGCTAATGTAGTGACTAATGGTTCCTACTGCTGGTGTATTGGTTCTTGTTGGTAGTGTTGGTTACTACTGCTAGTGTAGTAACTGATGGTTCCTACTGCTAGTTTATTGGTTCCTGCTGCTAGTGTATTGGTTCCTACTGGTAGTGTTTGAGTGTTTAATTTGTAACAGCTTTGACTCATTCAAGTGGCTGTTATGAATGCTTTATGACCACATTTAATTGGTCATGTAACCACTATTTCTATGTTAATTGAGGCTTATTATGAGTGATTAATTGGCCGTTAATTACTCAAAAAGTCCATTGACTAGGAGTGAATGTTCTCTACTATAAATAGAGATGGACATCATCAGCATGATATATGGTGAATAACCAGGAGAAACAAACAAAAAGTTAAAACACTTATATGCGCAAGGGTTATTGATTTGTGCCTAATTCAATAACAAACATTTGGTTTTATCCCAAGTAGATATTCATGTAACCCAGTCATAGGGTCGAATAGTTTACTTTGGAAAGTGATCACACGATTCCAAGTGATATCCGGTAACCACCTAGTGGTATTGTATTGCTACTGATTATCTTACCCTGCTGCTGGGCGAACTTACAACCAACACTATGTGCATATACACATGATTTAATTTTCTTCTTTTAACTTCTCAAATGAGTGATTGTTGTATTTGTACATTTGAGATTGCGTCATGTATTTTTGCCAGATCATTTGCCTTTATGTTTAATTGTTTTAGAGATTGAGAAATGCAGTTTGTATTCCATCAATGTCATCTTCATGACCACCACCATTGTTCTTAACATTTAACAACTGAATTTAAGTGAGGAATGTTTTGGTGATGAACGCGGTTACTTTATTACACTAAGTTGGGCAAGAAATGCTACGCTACACTCACAAACGCTACGCAAGAAACTTGTGAGATTCGTGGCTATTATTTAAAAATTCATTTTTTGATGGTTAATTAATTGTGCAACTTTGATTGCTTAAATGATTTTTTTAAATTAACAGCCCATAATTTTTTGACATTGTTGCATACTTATAAAAGACCTGTTGTAAACTATGAGTTCACTATCTAATTTCTTTGCAAAGCCGAAAAACCCATGAATGAAAATTTTAACTACCTCGCCTGTGACTTTTATGAGGACGGAAAATACAGAGAAAAAAACATTGATCCCATCTAAGCATACAAACCACAAGACCATTGCATTGAGCTCCAAACATGTCATAATCCTGATTACACAATATACAAATACAAAAAATGCAAATTCAATTTTTTATATTGACATTGTTAGTTGATAAACAAGCCTCCTAATCCACCATGAATGAAAAAAACTCATATAAACACTCTAACCTTAACAGCTAACCTAACAGCTTAAGGATATACAGCTTACTATAGGTGTGCATGCACAATTAGATGCCATGTTTCTGGTTATGGTTGATGACCAAGACTGCGTGAATGTGAGTTCAATTTGCATTTTTCTTGCAACGCTGTCAACCAATTATCCACCTGTGAGACAAAGAGATGAAGGCATGACTGTAGTTTCTATTTATTTAAGGTATATGATAAGGTACGAAGATGACATCCACAAAAAGAAGAAATTGGTATGAATAAATAGAATCTTAGCACGTTTCACGATAACAAATTTGGGCACAGGAAAAATACCTGGACTTTAGAAGTGCCAGAACACTCGTATCTTAATCCATAGCGAGATAATATATAGAAATAATGTCGAACTTCCCCATTTTCTTGAGTAAGACATGGCATAGGCCCTAGTTCAACAATATCTTACAACAGTGTGAAGTCCTAAGGGCTTAAATCTGCAATAGTTTTGGGCTGATCAACAAGGTGAGTGCCAGAACACTCGTATCTTAATCCATAGTGAGATAATATATAGAAATAATGTCGAACTTCCCCATTTTCTTGAGTAAGACATGGCATAGGCCCTAGTTCAACAATATCTGACAACAGTGTGAAGTCCTAAGGGCTTAAATCTGCAATAGTTTTGGGCTGATCAGCAAGGTGAACCATCATAAACCAAGCTACAATTAAGTGCTATTGTCTCATCAATAATAAACATTTGATCGCATATGTAACAAACACTGAAACACATTACCTGTGGACAAAAAGTACAAGAAGATGCATGGTCCATGGAGAACAACAAAACGTGGAAGCCAGTCATCAACGTCTGTGTCATCGAGAGGAAGTGGTTCTCTAGGTAATGTTGCCCATCTATGTGAAATAACGATTCAAGAAACTGTCAGCAATTGGCCAACTGAAATAAGGGACTATATCAGAGACGAGAAAAAAAGTCAAAGGAAATACAATTCGCATGTGTAAATAGCCTGAAAGATGGCAAGTGCGCAGAACCTCATCAATATGTTCCAACCTGCAATACGCAGATTACTATGAGCATAAGAGCATTAGAGGTAGATACATGCATTAATGGCGACAGATGGGCAGTTTGGGTAACGGGTCAAAACGAGCCGGGTAGGGTTGACCTGCGAATACTTTTGGTACACATAAATATATTCATATGATAATCAATCAACTATGTTACAAAGACAAAATTATAGTTATCTATATCCTTTGAATAAAACAATTTGAGAGGTTTTATAGATTATAAGCTTTTGGGTGACTTTTAACCCATTCCCCCTCTAGTTAACTACTCGTATTTAAAACTGCACAAAAGATAAATGGAATGTCGGTATTAGAATGTAAAAGTATCAGTTCCCCTTACCGAGCTCTCAAATGAGATTCTCATTCCTCTAAATCAACAACTTCTGCTTGAAGGGTTTTTACTTCAGTCGCATATAATATAACCTGTTCAACACAACAACACTGATGTTCAGGAAAGATGGTATGAAGGTAACACGTGACGATTGAAGGATGTAGTGATATGTAACATTTTTAGTCTAAGTATAGTTTGCATTTTGGTGCGTACTAGGTGCCAGTCTACTTTCTTTGGAGTATTATTTAGATCCTGAATTCATGTGTGTTTGTATTAGTTTTTCACTTTTTTGTTTTATAGATTCTGTAGCAAAACGAACTGATTTTTTGTTTTATAGATTCTTTAGCAAAACGAATTGATTTTTGCTAACTTGCTCATGAAATCTAATGAAAGTGTGCGTTACTATAAACATTTATCATTTTTTTATTTTACAATAGTATTTTGTTATAAGATTAAGGCCTTGTTTGTTTTGACCTTTAACGCTTATTGTATATGCAAATCTTTAAAAAACCGTAGCCATCCGGGAATTGATTTGCATACTTCTACTTTTGATTAACACACACCATTTAATGCATTCAATTGTATGTTGTATTATTTCCACCATTTGCTTTACCGACTGTACCTTGATGTGTGCAAATCAAAAAACGAAGTAAGCAATTCATCTCCCATCTTATAACCGTTATATCAGGCTCCATTATCACTTTACAACTCTTAAGCTACACTTACTGCTGCTACGATACAAATTAATGATGCCTTTGTAAGTTAGTGCTGCACGATACAAGTTTATGTTGTTTGTTATTGTTTCTGCTGCTACCTTATAACATTACTACTGTCAGTTTGTCGCTAGTGCTGCTCTTTATATGATTAGTGCTGCTACGTTAAGTTTGCACTGATAGCCTATACGATTACAACTGCTCGTTCAAGTTTATGCTGTTAGTTGTAAGTTAATGTTGCCCACGATAACTTAGTGCTGCTAGTTAATTGTTACAACTGCTTCATACTCCTTTGTGTTGCTCGACATAGTTAAGGCTGCTGTCATAAAGGAAAGAAGTTGCCCAAACAGAAGTTTCCCATTAATAAGAGTTACTCAAGTACATATAACACAGTTACCTGGGGATTTTTCTGATAGAAAGAGCACTAACTGGAGTCTCTGTTTCTATAAGAAAAATCCCCATGTAGATAATTCGCATTTATATTTATTACGTGTTTTAACATTTAAGTTGTACTTTATTACAAAATATATACAAGTAATCATTGACTATTTACATGGTTATTGCGGGCTTTGTTGAAGTTGGTGGCCGATTATTCCGTTGTTGCTCTACTCATTGACTATTTCACATTGTTGCTAAATTCATTGTGAATAATTTTCTGAATGAACTGTTTGTAAAGAGACCTAACCTTTGGTTGCTTTGGGAGGGTGCACAATTCAAAATTTAAACTCTTGAAGATCTATGAGACAATGATATTGAGACTTTTACATAAATAATGGTTAGACGACATCAATGATGATCTTGTGCAACTTGTGATGAATTCCAAACGTAATCATGAAGCTCGAGACTTGAAGTTTGAACTTTAGAGCTTGTATATTGAAACATGCACTTGTAAACATAAACAATGAAGCATATGCTTCAAATTCAGATGGAAAACCTATATGCAAATTAGGATACTTAATTACTTGCATCTCACCCAAAGACCTATTCTAGACTTATCGACAAATTTGTCGTTAAAATAAGGGCCTAAGACGGCATGATGTGAGTGTGTATGACAAAACTAGCAGTAAAAAAAAATAATAGTGTTTATATTTTAAAGCTTTTTTTGCTAGGATTTGTAAAATTATCATTTATATGAACAATTGGGCAACCTTTTATCTAAACAATTGGGCAACTTTTTATTTGAACAATTGGGCAACCTTTTATTTGGCAACCTTTTATCTGAACAATTGGGCAACCTTTTATCTGAACAATCGAGCAACCTTTTATTTGAACAATTGACCAACCAATTCTCAAATACTCTTCTATGCATTACCGGGTACGAGAGGTGCCATTTGAGCTGGATACACAAAGAAGCGATAACCTGGAAGAAGAAATGTTCAGCGTAAACCGTGTACTACTGAACGTGCTCCTAGACGTAGATCCAACAACTCAAATGGTAGGACCTATCTTTATGAAAAAAACTTACGTGCACACACACACACGCATCTAAACTTATAATCCATAATTAATACACACAATTTCCAATATAACTTGATCACAAATGATACATTATCAAAGGAACATTTGAATGGTGACATGTACAGGCTTACGCATGTGTATAAACTAATTTATGTTACAAATAAAACCCAACATGCAGGAAGAAAAGAAAGAACCATCACTGTCCCCATTTGTAGTACATGATTGCAGAAAAGGAGTACTGTTGTCTTTGCTGCAACAGTTGGCGTGTGATATCAGCAACGACACAACCAGAAAGCTTTCATGGATGATGGATACTGTGGTGGCAAAGCAAGCAATAGATTCTTCAGGGTCAGTACTAGCCGCGACATCGTTGGTCATCAAAAGGCCGCTTGAAGGTTCTTATATTCAGTAAATCATTAGCCACCTTGCCACTTGAATTCCGATCATTACGCTGCCATTTCCAAAGCAAATGGATATTTGTCGATGCTAATGCTAAAATAGCATTTCCTGAGTTTGTATATATCAATCTTAAAATCTGTGTGATCAAAAATATTTTGTTAATATCTTCACTATAGTAGCGGAAAATAAGCATGCAAAAAAGAAAAACAGCTTATGTCACTAGGCTAATTGCCCAAACAGAAGTTGCCCAAAAAAAAAAGAAGTTGCCCAAGAGACAATTCATTTGAAAAACAGCTTATACTCACATTGACATTTGACTGATGGGGCACCATATAGATACATCAACATTGTTCGGAAATTTCCACAATTCACTTGAGCAACCTGGTTATGAACTATCAACGAAAATAAGACCATTTACAACCAAAAAATGATTGTACTTATTATCATGTTATGCAATAAGATTGTGAACTAACAAATAAGCTACGAAAGGAACGATTATATATGTACCAATTCATTATTGCCTCTCTCCAGGGTCGCTTTTCAGGTGCGTATTTAGAAACCTCATAGTTTGTTATAGGGCGATGGTGCAAATCGCTGCTGGCCCTGATAGAGAAGAGAGCACGATAAGCACATTAGAAGGAAAACCTAACTACCTAGATCGCTAATTTTACATACAGACACACAAAGACTCATTTCACATAAAACTATACAAATGATTGCAACTTATCCCTATAGGTACTTTTCAGGGGCATTAATTATTTCATTACAAGATAAATTCTGGATTTAGAGAAAAGAAAGAAGTTAAATAACAGATTACAATACCAATAAATAAATTAACATAAACAAAATAACGATGAATGGGGTAGAAGCGGAAACATGACTCTATAATAATACGTAAACTAAAGCAAGTAAAGGTCGTGAACGAGGCTCGTGTTTAACATGATTCCCTTAAAAGCAGTTCGCCGTCTATTTCCCGGTACAACGCTCAATCTTGTTGCACAATCGGACTGACTCACTTGCTCGAAAAATCATTGAAAGACTCGTGTGTTTCGAGTAAAGAACTAACTGGAACTCGTCTGGTGTGGTAATGAGTCGCGTTTTACAGTACAAAACTGAATGAGAAGATTTTATTTTATAGGCAATACCTAGCTTGGTCACCAAGCCAGAATATACGCCGGAAATAAAAAATATGCATATCTGTAAAACATATACATATATTAAATAGTGTCCAAAATTTTATGACCCATTACCCAACCCATGTGACCCGCCCATTTTTCCACCTCTAATAAATAATTGGATAGCACTAACATGGCAAAATTCTTACACGTGATAACTTCATTGTTATACGTGATGGAGACTATTGAAGAGCTCCTTATCCCGGAAGCTGCATAGGCATGAGCCTGAGGATATTTCCATTCCTTTGAGCTGGACCCAGTTTTGACTCGGAACATACGCATGAAACCTCCCCCACTACTTGGGTTTAGATTATTTTTTCCAGGCTGAAACACGAAAGGCATTCCATGTCCATCTGGTGTCTTTGGATGCCATTTTGATGGAGCATTAGTATCAACGATGACAAGAGCATCTGAAGTTGCATGAATGCAAGATGCAGGTAAATAGCAGCGGTTAGGAGATGGAACATGATACTGTTTGACTTCTTTGGGATTCCGAAAGATGGTCTGCCATTACATAATCTTGTTAGACTAGAATTTTAGGCTAGCTTCATGTGTTAAATGTAGAGATGGAAATGTTTATCCAAGTTTTGATCACATCCAAATACGATCTCTTGCACTAGTCATTTTGATCTGATTATTATTATCAGATAATCACTTTCAAAACACATATCTACACCCCTAGCTACTCTAGATGCAAAAATCAACATACGAAATGAACAACATAACCCACATAGACCCAAAATAAGAAAATTAAGTTTAGGCATGATAGAAAGCTTATTAAGGTCCAAGTGGAAAACTTTCCATGACATACTACACGTAAATTTAGTGGGGATGAAGAAAAGAGAGATACCTTCATATGAAGAACATCTGATAGTGGCATCCTCCTTGCATGAGGCATTATCAAAAGAAGTGATGGGGTTTGACTAAAGTAAGCAACTTGATCTTGTATCAAACCAAACCATATTCTTTAACAGTGTTCATACAAAGAATGAGAAAACATATTCGAATCATCATCCAACAACCCAAAAAAAAAAAAAAAAATTGAATGCATCGCGTGAAAATTGTATCAAACCAAACCATAGGGATCATGTGGACCCAAACCATTATCATCGAATCTTTGTGATGATGAAAATGTGAATGTAAGAAAGTTTTAGATAACGAACTTCCCAAAGAATTGAAAACTTCTAATTTTTATGTAGTATATCATGAAGACATAGACTTATTGGATCCTGAATTTTTTCTATATTGGCATAGAAAAATACATTGTTCGCTAAAATAGCATCTTTCCCTAGTTGTTTGTACCTATATATCATAAAACCATCAAAAGAAAATTACAGTTTTTCCTATACGTGAAGATATAAAACCAAAAACTAGCAATACAAGAAAATCAATCAGAGGTAGCACTTTTGACCCATTTAATTATGAATGGGTCAATTTGGGTTACATTGTATTTCTAAGTGGTAAAAAGTGCAAGATATAAAATATGTCAAATGAATGGGACAAAAATCGCCAAAGTGTACATATAATGCTTATTACCACCTAAATTATTTATTTACAAAATTAAATTTTATTGATAGAATTGTATTTTGAAAGCTTATTGGTTTTATAAAATTTACGATTTTTGGACAAGAAGTGTAAAACCCTAAAAATCATAAACGCGTGAAAAGACTATTTTGCCCCTCTATCTAATATCTATAAATTACGTAAAACCCGTCAAGCTCAGTTAAAGTAAATTTAACCTACCTTAGAAATTGTTCGCCAAAATATATGAGATTTACGTTTACATTTAGAATTTCATTACACATTTATACATTACATGAACCGAAATTTACTAACTTACAAGGGATATTAACTTAAATGTAAAAAGCCCATCTAGTTTATAATATGGAGATTGGACTTGGCCCATTTTTCTTTCTTTAGCTCGTCTAAAGCAAAACCGGTATTTTTCCCCCCTCCCTTTTCATTGTACGCCCACTCTTGAGACAAAAGAAACCCTAATATCCTCTCCACCCAAAAAGGACAACCATGTATTATCCCCATTCCAATTCAATTCAAAACAAGAAGGGTGTTCCAAGAAGACTCGTGATCGTGTGTGATTGATTCGTGGTGGTGATGGTCGTTGTGGTTCGAGAGGAGGTCTTGGTCGTGGGTTTGAAGATGCTCGTGGGTTTGATGGTGATGTCGTGGGTCTTGAAGCCAAGGAAGGCTTGTCATGGTTTTGGTGAAGCTTGAATCTTGTCTCTTTCACGTACACGCTACTAGGATTCATTGAAGAAGGCGTGGCGTCGTATCTTCGTGTTCGTTCATTCATTTGCTTTTCCTCATTTGCGTTAAGTATGCGATATTCGACCTTTTAGTAAAGGTTTTCTCATGATCTCCTTTTCTTGTCATTTCCTTATGCCTATTAGGATTCCCTATGCCATTGCTATGATTCCCTTACATTTATGTGAATCTCATTTATCGAACTTCATTTGTTGAACCTTGCTATGTTTGAGTATGAATTTCGATTATGAACTTCTCGATTATGAACATCGATTTTGAACCTCGATTATGAGCGTATGATATGTGATCGTGATATGAACCTTTGATTTACGAACATTTGATATGAACCCTTCGATTTGTTTGATCCGTTGCTTATCCGAAATCTACATTTATTGAACCATGAAACGTCGATTTGAACTTATGATATGAAAACTCGATTTGTAAATCTGTTTGACCTTTAGGTGAATTATGATCTGTGTCATTTATGACAATCTGTTTGACCTAAGTTAGTTTGACACCCGAGCCAATATTTCACTAGTCATGGGGTTCCATGTCCGTGTCGATGATGCACGACATGACTCTAGGCGATGAGTGATGTTACGCCACGTCCCTTTCATTATCTGCTTATTGATAGTATGGCCACTATCCGCCTTTTGGGCGATATGGATGCATCCTAGATCGATTTGTTATCGATATGATTTGTCGGTGAATGATGTCGGTAATACTGCGTCTTCACAAATTCGGGAGCTAGCTACTCCATTTGTTATTGAGGTCTCCCTCATATTATATAAGGTATTCCGAGGTCACCCTCCGAATAAGAAAGTTACTCGATATGATATGTTACGGGCTCGTGGTAGATAACTAAATCAGTGTCTGTTATTTACGTGTTAGATATTACATTTATGATTCCGTATTTGTCAATGTTTCCATTTACATCTTGAATTATTATATGTTTATTGAATGTGTTTATGCTTTGACATTTTATGTGACTACCGTTTGCCATGCTAGGATACGATTAATATGCTTAAATGTGATTCGCATGTTGTCATCGATTATATGTTAGTTTACCATTATGTGACCTTGTTGATCTGTATGATGATTATGCTAGTGTATAATTGATTGTTCTGTAAGTTCATTATGTATAATTGTTCGGATAATTCGTGAACTTTGATTATCCGTTGGTGTTCGTATCGCTTATGTTTGATCCGCCATGTTTAAATTACATCTATACTAAAGTTTGATCTGGGAAATGGTTTAACTTATGATATCGACTTGATAACTTGCTAATTGCTAATCTATGTCTTTTGCTTATTTAGTTATAGTTTCCTCTTGTGTTTTCTATTTGTATGTGTGTGCGCCGCCACGTTTGACTGCTATTGTTCCATTGCTACGATATTGGATAAGTGTGTTAAATGTAGATTAATTGACTTGTGTAAAGGACATGTTTACTTCTAGTAGTTATTTCGCTAGCTTTCGTTATTTCGTTTGACTTATATGTACTTAAATTGCACGATTCATTAATTGCATGTTGATTATGATGTGCTTGATTTGTGTCATCAATATGCTATGTGTTTGTTCTTATTTGTTGTTTGTTCTTCCGAATTTACGTATATGCGTGTTTCGCAGAATCTCGGTGATTCATTATCCTCATTCATTTGTGACTTCGTTATTCGTTTCTTTATTTCATTTCGTATTTACATTTTGCTTAGTTTTCGTTTTGTTATATCATTCACCTGGGCTTTGTAAGCTCGGCCGCATTTCTTTTCTGCGGCGGGTTTTAGGTTCAAGATGGGCTTCATGGGTGAGAGTTAGAGTATCTTAGTGGACCAATCCTAGTACCATAGTACTTTGGGACTTATTTTGAAGAAATTTTGTTTTAGGATTTTATTTCATTTTGGATATTGTATTTTTCTTTATCAGTCAATTGTTTATATGATTTGAAACTTCATTTTTAAGGTTTCCGTTTGTAAATATTTTATTTGTATGTTCTGATATGACACCAGAATGTGACACTTCTACCCTTGTCGGGTTGGGGTGTTACAATTATGGTATCAGAGCTCTAGGTTTTAGGACCCTTAGAGCTTAGGCTATGACCTGTGAGGATTGGGTAGACATAAGGTTTCCGTCTGCATTGGATGTCTCGATTCCTTTTGGTATCGTTCGATTTGACTTGATATTCTTTTGTCTTCACCGAGTTGGCCCTCCTCTTTTCGCATCGAATTTTATTATTTTGTCTTTGCACATCCGTTTTTCGATCGTCGGATGGAGACTACCAGCGGAGCCGAAGATGATGGTGCCGAACTTTGTGTTCTTTGCAACATCCACTGGCCGGAGAGGTTCGTGAGCGAAGCCACCGACCGCTTCGTGCCGTCTTCTTTGGAGGCATCGGGATCTTCTTGGAGGAAGCGGACGGACCAACCAAAGACGCAAAAGCGGAGACAAGATTCAACCGGTGGTGAGAAGGTTCATTTACTTCATATGATTTGGGCGCGACTTATGTTACTCCTATTCGTTTGTCATGCGTTTTGAGGCGGTTTGATATTACATTAAGTGATTACGATCGGTATTGCGTTTCTTTGATTCGATTCGAACTCGGTTTGAATCGTGAAGTTTTATCGTTTAGCATTCTAGTATGTCTCGGTTTTTCTTTTGGACCGACAAGAATGAGTCATGAGGAACCGTTTATGCAAGTTGGTGGCCTCGTTTGTTTGGTAATATGGTAAGTTGTGTGATGTAATATATGTGGTATGTATGTGATCGCTGTTTGAATTATGTTGCTTGTTATCGTATGTGATATGTTTTGTTTTGATATTAGTTATGTGGGTTGTCATGACCCGAGGCGAATATGATGATAATAAGGACTTGTTATGTGATGCAAGTATTATGGCCTTTGATCAACGTGATAATACCGAGATCATATAATTTGAACTTATTGAAATCATATGACGTCTGGGAAATGCCTGTGGTTGATCGTGAATGGACTTTGACTTGTATCTGTTATTTGTCGCTCCTCATGTTCGATTGAAATTTTGTACCTCTTTGCGAGATTCTCATTGACAAGCTGTTGTATATAAGTTTTATGCGCTTGGAATCCGAAATCGTTATGATCCGTTTGAACCTATAGATTGCTATGTACGCCCTAAGTTTGTATGTCTCCACGTATTTCCGCGATTAGTAAGACCGTTAGGATTCGATTACCTATGCATATGTTGTTTCCATCATTAGATACTGAATAAGTTAGGCGTGTTGTTTAATTTTACGCATCTCATCTCGTTATCTCGCCATTACTTTGATAAGTATATGATTATCTGTTATAAGTAATTGTTGTTGAATTGATTTACGAAAAGTATAAGTATGAATGTTCGACAAGAATCTGCTTTGTTCTAAAATAAGTTTCGCGTTTGCTCTGCTCCTTGAAATTCAAGTCCGATTCGTTTTCATTACGTTCCGTCTTGTTCAATTTCGAGGACGAAATTTTCTTTTTAGAAGGGAAGAGTTGTAAAACCCTAAAAATCATAAACGCGTGAAAAGACTATTTTGCCCCTCTATCTAATATCTAAAAATTACGTAAAACCCGTCAAGCTCAGTTAAAGTAAATTTAACCTACCTTAGAAATTGTTCGCCAAAATATATGAGATTTATTTACGTTTACATTTAGAATTTCATTACACATTTATACATTACATGAACCGAAATTTACTAACTTACAAGGGATATTAACTTAAATGTAAAAGCCCATCTAGTTTATAATATGGAGATTGGACTTGGCCCATTTTCTTTCTTTAGCTCGTCTAAAGCAAAACCAGTATTTTTTTTCCCTCCTTTTCATTGTACGCTCCACTCTTGAGACAAAAAAAACCTAATATCCTCTCTACCCAAAAGGACGGCAACTATGTATTATCCCCATTCCAATTCGAATTCAAAACAAGAAGGGTGTTCCAAGAAGACTCGTGATCGTGTGTGATTGATTCGTGGTGGTGATGGTCGTTGTGGTTCGAGAGGGAGGTCTTGGTCGTGGGTTTTGAAGCTGCTCGTGGGGTTTGATGGTGATGTCGTGGGTCTTGAAGCCAAGGAAGGCTTGTCATGGTTTTGGTGAAGCTTGAATCTTGTCTCTTTCACGTACACGCTACTAGGATTCATTGAAGAAGACGTGGCGTCGTATCTTCGTGTTCGTTCATTCATTTGCTTTTCCCTCATTTGCGTTAAGGTACAGATATTCTGACCTTTTTAGTAAAGGTTTTCTCATGATCTCCTTTTCTTGTCATTTCCTTATGCCTATTAGGATTCCCTTTGCCATTGCTATGATTCCTTGCATTATGTGAATATCTGTTTATACGAACTTCATTTGTTGAACCTTGCTATGTTTGAGTATGAATTTCGATTATGAACTTCGATTATGAACATCGATTTTGAACCTCGATTATGAGCGTATGATATGTGGCGTGATATGAACCTTTGATTTCAACATTTGATATGAACCCTTTCTCGATTTGTTTGATCCGTTGCTTATCCGAAATCTCTCGCTTATTGAACCATGAAACGTCGATTTGAACTTATGATATGAAAACTCGATTTGTAAATCTGTTTGACCTTTAGGTGAATTATGATCTCGTGTCATTTATGACAATCTGTTTGACCTAAGTTAGTTTGACACCGAGCCAATATTTCACTAGTCATGGGGTTCCATGTCCGTGTCGATGATGCACCGACATGACTCTAGGCGATGAGTGATGTTACGCCACGTCCCTTTCATTATCTCTGCTTATTGATAGTATGGCCACTATCATCTGCATTGGGCGATGGATGCATCCTAGATCGATTTGTTATCCGATATGATTTGTCGGTGAATGATGTCGGTGTGCAATCTGGCGTCTTCACAAATTCGAGCTAGCTACTCCATTTGTTATTGAGGTCTCCCTCATATTATATAAGGTATTCGAGGTCACCCTCCGAATAAGAAAGTTATACGATATGATATGTTACGGGCTCGTGGTAGATAACTAAATCAGATTCATTATTTACGTGTTAGATATTACATTTATGATTCCGTGTTTGTCAATGTTTCCATTTACATCTTGAATTATTATATGTTTATGAATGTGTTTATGCTTTGACATTTTATGTGACTACCGTTTGCCATGCTAGGATACGATTAATATGCTTAAATGTGATTCGCATGTTGTCATCGATTATATGTTAGTTTACCATTATGTGACCTTGTTGATCTGTATGATGATTATGCTAGTGTATAATTGATTGTTACGTAAGTTCATTATGTATAATTGTTCGGATAATTCGTGAACTTTGATTATCCGTTGGTGTTCGTATCCGCTTATGTTTGATCCGCCATGTTTAAATTCTGTCTATACTAAAGTTTGATCGGGAAATGGTTTAACTTATGATATCGACTTGATAACTTGCTAATTGCTATGCTATGTCTTTTGCTTATTTAGTTATAGTTTCCTCTGTGTTTTCTATTTGTATGTGTGACCGCCACGTTTGACTGCTATTGTTCATTTGCTACGATATTGGATAAGTGTGTTAAATGTAGATTAATTGACTTGTGTAAAGGACATGTTTACTTCTAGTAGTTATTTCGCTAGATTTCGGTATTTCGTTTGACTTATATGTACTTAAATTGCCCGATTCATTAATTTCATGTTGATTATGATGTGCTTGATTTGTGTCATCAATATGCTATGTGTTTGTTCTTATTTGTTGTTTGTTCTTCCGAATTTACGTATATTCGTGTTTCTGCAGAATCCTCGTGATTCATTATCCTCATTCATTGTGACTTCGTTATTCGTTTCTTTATTTCATTTCGTATTTACTTTTGCTTAGTTTTCGTTTTGTTATATCTGCTCTTTGGGCTTTGTAAGCTCGGCGCATTTCTTTTCTGCGGCGGGTTTTAGGTTTGAAGATGGGCTTCGATGGGGTGAGAGTTAGAGTATCTTAGTGGACCAATCCTAGTACCATAGTACTTTGGGACTTATTTTGAAGAAATTTTGTTTTAGGATTTTATTTCATTTTGGATATTGTATTTTTCTTTATCACCAATTGTTTATATGATTTGAAACTTCATTTTAAGGTTTCCGTTTGTAAATATTTTATTTGTATGTTCGACATGACACGTAATGTGACACTTCTACCCTTGTCGGGTTGGGGTGTTACAATTATGGTATCGAGCTCTAGGTTTTAGGACCCTTAGAGCTTAGGCTATGACTGTGAGGATTGGGTAGACATAAGGTTTCAAATGCTCGGATGTCTCTCGATTCCTTTTGACCGTATCGTTGATTTGACTTGATATTCTTTTGTCTTCACCGAGTTGGCCCTCCTCTTTCGCATCGAATTTTATTATTTTGTCTTCGCACATCCGTTTGTCGATCCTCGGATGGAGACTACCCGCGAGTCAAGATGATGGTGCCGAACTCGTGTTCTTTCAATGATCCACCTCGTTTGAGAGGTTCGTGAAGCGTAGCCACGCCCGATCGCCGTCTTCTTTGGAGGCATCGGGATCTTCTTGGAGGAAGGAGACGGACCAACCAAAGACGCAAAAGACAGAGACAAGATTCAACCGGTGGCTGAGAAGGTTCATTTACTTCATATGATTTGGGCGTGACTTATGTTACTCCTATTCGTTTGTCATGCGTTTTGAGGCGGTTTGATATTCTGTTAAGTGATTCTGATCGGTATTGCGTTTCTTTGATTCGTTCAGAACTCGGTTTGAATCGTGAAGTTTTATCGTTTAGCATACGGTATGTCTCGCTTTTCTTTTGGACCGACAAGAATGAGTCATGAGGAACCGTTTTATGCAAGTTGGTGGCCTCGTTTGTTTGGTAATATGGTAAGTTGTGTGATGTAATATATGTGGTATGTATGTGATCCGCCTGTTTGAAGATGTTGCTTGTTATCTCGTATGTGATATGTTTTGTTTTGATATTAGTTATGTGGGTTGTCATGACCGGAGATGTAATATGATGATAATAAGGACTTGTTATGTGATGCAAGTATTATGACGCGATCAACGTGATAATACCGAGATCATATAATTTGAACTTATTGAAATCATATGACGCCCTGGGAAATGCACCGTGGTTGATACGTGAATGGACTTTGACTTGTATCTCATTATTTGTCGCTCCTCATGTTCGATTGAAATTTTGTACCTCTTTGCGAGATTCTCATTAACAATCGTTGTATATAAGTTTTGTACGCTTGAATCCGAAATCGTTATGATCCGTTTGAACCTATAGATTGCTATATTCGCCCTAAGTTTGTATGTCTCCACGCATTACTTAGATCGCGATTAGTAAGACCGTTAGGATTCGCTCGTCTATGCATATGTTGTTTCCATCATTAGATACCGAATAAGTTAGGCGTGTTGTTTAATTTTACGCATCTCATCTTTTATCTCGCCATTACTTTGATAAGTATATGATTATCTGTTATAAGTAATTGATTGTTGAATTGATTTAGAAAAGTATAAGTATGAATGTTCTGACAAGAATCTGTTTGTTCTAAAATAAGTTTCGCGTTTGCTCTATTCCTTGAAATTCTGAAGTCCGATTCGTTTTCTGTTCAGTTCCGTCTTGTTCAATTTCGAGGACGAAATTTTCTTTTTAGAAGGGAAGAGTTGTAAAACCCTAAAAATCATAAACGCGTGAAAAGACTATTTTGCCCCTCTATCTAATATTTATAAATTACGTAAAACCCGTCAAGCTCAGTTAAAGTAAATTTAACCTACCTTAGAAATTGTTCGCCAAAATATATGAGATTTATTTACGTTTACATTTAGAATTTCATTACACATTTATACATTACATGAACCAAAATTTACTAACTTACAAGGGATATTAACTTAAATGTAAAAGCCCATCTAGTTTATAATATGGAGATTGGACTTGGCCCATTTTTCTTTCTTTAGCTCGCCTAAAGCAAAACCGTATTTTTCCCCCTCCCTTTTCATTGTACTCTCCACTCTTGAGACAAAAGAAACCCTAATATCCTCTCTACCCAAAAGGACGGCAACCATGTATTATCCCCATTCCAATTGAATTCAAAACAAGAAGGGTGTTCCAAGAAGACTCGTGATCGTGTGTGATTGATTCGTGGTGGTGATGGTCGTTGTGGTTCGAGAGGAGGTCTTGGTCGTGGGTTTTGAAGCCGCTCGTGGGGTTTGATGGTGATGTCGGGGGTCTTGAAGCCAAGGAAGGCTTGTCATGGTTTTGGTGAAGCTTGAATCTTGTCTCTTTCACGTCACGCTACTAGGATTCATTGAAGAAGGCGTGGCGTCGATCTTCGTGTTCGCTCATTCATTTGCTTTTCCCTCATTTGCGTTAAGGTACGGATATTCGACCTTTTTAGTAAAGGTTTTCATGATCTCCTTTTCTTGTCATTTCCTTATGCCTATTAGGATTCCCTATGCCATTGCTATGATTCCCTACTGCTTATGTGAATCTGTTTGTCTCGAACTTCGCTTGTTGAACCTTGCTATGTTTGAGTATGAATTTCGATTATGAACTTCGATTATGAACATCCGATTTTGAACCTCGATTATGAACGTATGATATGTGACCGTGATATGAACCTTTGATTTACGAACATTTGATATGAACCCTTTCGATTTGTTTGATCCGTTGCTTATCCGAAATCTCGCTTATTGAACCATGAAACGTCTGATTTGAACTTATGATATGAAAACTCGATTTGTAATCTGTTTGACCTTTAGGTGAATTATGATCATGTCATTTATGACAACTGTTGACCTAAGTTAGTTTGACACCCGAGCCAATATTTCACTAGTCATGGGGTTCCATGTCCGTGTCGTGATGCACCGTGACATGACTCTAGGCGATAGAGTGATGTTCGCCACGCCCTTTATGTTATCTGCTTATTGATAGTATGGCCACTATCTCGTCTGTTGGGGCGTATGGATGCATCCAAGATCCGATCCGTTATCCGATATGATTTGTCCGGTGAATGATGTCGGGTAATACGCGCGTCTTCACAAATTCGGGAGCTAGCTACTCCATTTGTTATTGAGGTCTCCCTCATATTATATAAGGTATTCCGAGGTCACCCTCCAATAAGAAAGTTACTTCGATATGATATGTTCGGGCTCGTGGTAGATAACTAAATCAGATTCTGTTATTTCGTGTTAGATATTCATTTATGATTCCGTGTTTGTCAATGTTTCCATTTACATACTGAATTATTATATGTTTATTGAATGTGTTTATGCTTTGACATGTTTATGTGACTACCGCTTGCCATGCTAGGATACGATTAATATGCTTAAATGTGATTCGCATGTTGTCATCGATTATATGTTAGTTTACCATTATGTGACCTTGTTGATCCGTATGATGATTATGCTAGTGTATAATTGATTTTTCCGTAAGTTCATTATGTATAATTGTTCGATAATTGTGAACTTTGATTATCCGTTGGTGTTCGTATCCGCTTATGTTTGATCCGCCATGTTTAAATTCTGTCTATACTAAAGTTTGATCCGGGAAATGGTTTAACTTATGATATCGACTTGATAACTTGCTAATTGCTATGCTATGTCTTTTGCTTATTTAGTTATAGTTTCCTCTTTGTTTTCTATTTGTATGTGTGATCGCCACGCTTGATCGCTATTGTTCCACTGCTACGATATTGGATAAGTGTGTTAAATGTAGATTAATTGACTTGTGTAAAGGACATGTTTACTTCTAGTAGTTATTTCGCTAGCTTTCGTATTTCGTTTGACTTATATGTACTTAAATTGCTCGATTCATTAATTGCATGTTGATTATGATGTGCTTCATTTGTGTCATCAATATGCTATGTGTTTGTTCTTATTTGTTGTTTGTTCTTCCGGATTTATGTATGTCTGTGTTTCCATGAGAATCCTCGGTGATTCATTATCCTCATTCACGTGACTTCGTTATTCGTTTCTTTATTTCATTTCGTATTGCTTTTGCTTAGTTTTCGCTTTGTTATATCTGCTCACTGGCTTTGTAAGCTCACCGCATTTCTTTTCTGCGGCAGGTTTTAGGTTTGAAGATGGGCTTGATGGGTGAGAGTTAGAGTATCTTAGTGGACCAATCCTAGTACCATAGTACTTTGTGACTTATTTTGAAGAAATTTTGTTTTAGGATTTTATTTCATTTTGGATATTGTATTTTTCTTTATCACCAATTGTTTATATGATTTGAAACTTCATTTTTAAGGTTTCCGCTTGTAAATATTTTATTTGTATGTTCGATATGACACCGAATGTGACACTTCACCCTTGTCGGGTTGGGGTGTTACAATTATGGTATCGAGCTCTAGGTTTTAGGACCCTAGAGCTTAGGCTATGACCGTGAGGATTGGGTAGACATAAGGTTTCCGCCTGCTCGATGTCTCGATTCCTTTTGACCGTCGCTCGATTTGACTTGATATTCTTTTGTCTTCACCGAGTTGGCCTCCTCTTTCGCATCGAATTTTATTATTTTGTCTTCGCACATCCGTTTGTCGATCGCCGATGGAGACTACCATGAGCCGAAGATGATGGTGCCGAACTGTGTTGCCGCAATGATCCTGTCTTTGGAGAGGTTCGTGAAGCGGCTACGCCCGACCGCCTGTCTTTGGAGGCATCGGATGTCACGGAGGAAGCGTGACGGACCAACCAAAGACGCAAAGACGGAGACAAGATTCAACCGGTGGTGAGAAGGTTCATTTACTTCATATGATTTGGGCGCGACTTATGTTACTCCTATTCGCTTGTCATGCGCTTTGAGGCGGTTTGATATTCTTAAGTGATTACGATCGGTATTGCGTTGCTTTGATTCGCTTCGTAACTCGGTTTGAATCGTGAAGTTTTATCGCTTAGCATTCGGTATGTCTCGCTTTTCTTTTGGACCGACAAGAATGAGTCATGAGGAACCGCTTTATGCAAGTTGGTGGCCTCGCTTTGTTTGGTAATATGGTAAGTTGTGTGATGTAATATATGTGGTATGTATGTGATCTGGCCTGTTTCAGTATGTTGCTTGTTATCTGTATGTGATATGTTTTGTTTTGATATTAGTTATGTGGGTTGTCATGACCCGAGACAGAATATGATGATAATAAGGACTTGTTATGTGATGCAAGTATTATGACGCCTGATCAACGTGATAATACCGAGATCATATAATTTGAACTTATTGAAATCATATGACGTCTGGGGAAATGCCTGTGGTTGATACGTGAATGGACTTTGACTTGTATATGTTATTTGTCGCTCCTCATGTTCGATTGAAATTTTGTACCTCTTTGCGAGATTCTCATTGACAACTGTTGTATATAAGTTTTGTACGCTTGGAATCCGAAATCGTTATGATCCGTGTGAACCTATAGATTGCTATGTTCGCCTCTAAGTTTGTATGTCTCCACGCATCGCGATTAGTAAGACCGTTAGGATTCGCCTGCCTATGCATATGTTGTTTCCATCATTAGATACCGAATAAGTTAGAGCGTGTTGTTTAATTTTCGCATCTCATCTCGTTATCCGCCATTACTTTGATAAGTATATGATTATCTCGTTATAAGTAATTGATCGTTGAATTGATTTCAAAAGTATAAGTATGAATGTTCGACAAGAATCTGCTTGTTCTAAAATAAGTTTCGCTTTGCTCTATTCCTTGAAATTCAAGTCCGATTCGTTTTCCTGCTCAGCCTGTCTTGTTCAATTTCGAGACGAAATTTTCTTTTAGAAGGGAAGAGTTGTAAAACCCTAAAAATCATAAACGCGTGAAAAGACTATTTTGCCCTCTATCTAATATCTATAAATTACGAAAACCCGTCAAGCTCGTTAAAGTAAATTTAACCTACCTTAGAAATTGTTCGCCAAAATATATGAGATTTATTTACGTTTACATTTAGAATTTCATTACACATTTATACATTACATGAACCAAATTTACTAACTTACAAGGGATATTAACTTAAATGTAAAAGCCCATCTAGTTTATAATATGGAGATTGGACTTGGCCCATTTTTCTTTCTTTAGCTGCCTAAAGCAAAACCGTATTTTTTCCCCTCCTTTTCATTGTACGCCCACTCTTGAGACAAAAGAAACCCTAATATCCTCTCTACCCAAAAAGGACGGCGACTATGTATTATCCCCATTCCAATTCAATTCAAAACAAGAAGGGTGTTCCAAGAAGACTCGTGATCGTGTGTGATTGATTCGTGGTGGTGATGGTCGTTGTGGTTCGAGAGGAGGTCTTGGTCGTGGGTTTTGAAGTCGCTCGTGGGTTTGATGGTGATGTCGGGTCTTGAAGCCAAGGAAGGCTTGTCATGGTTTTGGTGAAGCTTGAATCTTGTCTCTTTCACGTACACGCTACTAGGATTCATTGAAGAAGACGTGGCGTCGTATCTTCGTGTTCGTTCATTCATTTTCTTTTCCTCATTTGCGTTAAGGTACGATATTCGACCTTTTTAGTAAAGGTTTTCTCATGATCTCCTTTTCTTGTCATTTCCTTATGCCTATTAGATTCCCTATGCCATTGCTATGATTCCCTTCATTTATGTGAATCTCGCTTTGTCCGAACTTCGCTTTGTTGAACCTTGCTATGTTTGAGTATGAATTTCGATTATGAACTTCGATTACGAACATCCGATTTTGAACCTCGATTATGAACGTATGATATGTGACGTGATATGAACCTTTGATTTAAACATTTGATATGAACCCTTTCGATTTGTTTGATCCGTTGCTTATCCGAAATCTCATTTATTGAACCATGAAACGCCCGATTTGAACTTATGATATGAAAACTCGATTTGTAAACTGTTTGACCTTTAGGTGAATTATGATCCGTGTCATTTATGACAACTGCTTGATCTAAGTTAGTTTGACACCCGAGCCAATATTTCACTAGTCATGGGGTTCCATGTCCGTGTCGATGATGCACCGACATGACTCTAGGCGCGAGAGTGATGTTCGCCACATCCCTTCATTATCTGTTTATTGATAGTATGGCCACTATCTCGTCTGTTGGCGATGGATGCATCCTAGATCCGATCCGTTATCGATATGATTTGTCGGTGAATGATGTCGGTGTATACGCTGCGTCTTCACAAATTCGGGAGCTAGCTACTCCATTTGTTATTGAGGTCTCCCCTCATATTATATAAGGTATTCCGAGGTCACCCTCCGAATAAGAAAGTTACTCGATATGATATGTTCGGGCTCGTGGTAGATAACTAAATCATATCTCATTATTTCGTGTTAGATATTATGTTTATGATTCCATTTGTCAATGTTTCCATTTACATACTGAATTATTATAAGTTTATTGAATGTGTTTATGCTTTGACATGTTTATGTGACTACCTTTTGCCATGCTAGGATACGATTAATATGCTTAAATGTGATTCGCATGTTGTCATCTGATTATATGTTAGTTTACCATTATGTGACCTTGTTGATCTGTATGATGATTATGCTAGTGTATAATTGATTGTTCTGTAAGTTCACTATGTATAATTGTTCGATAATTCGTGAACTTTGATTATCCGTTGGTGTTCGTATCGCTATGTTTGATCCGCCATGTTTAAATTATGTCTATACTAAAGTTTGATCTGGGAAATGGTTTAACTTATGATATCCGACTTGATAACTTGCTAATTGCTATGCTATGTCTTTTGCTTATTTAGTTATAGTTTCCTCTTGTGTTTTCTATTTGTATGTGTGATCGCCACGCTTGATCGCTATTGTTCTCATTGCTACGATATTGGATAAGTGTGTTAAATGTAGATTAATTGACTTGTGTAAAGGACATGTTTACTTCTAGTAGTTGTTTCGCTAGCTTTCGGCATTCGCTTGACTTATATGTACTTAAATTGCACGATTCATTAATTGCCCGCTGATTATGATGTGCTTCATTTGTGTCATCAATATGCTATGTGTTTGTTCTTATTTGTTGTTTGTTCTTCCGAATTTACGTGTTCGTGTTTCTGCAGTAATCCTCGTTGATTCATTATCCTCATTCACGCGACTTCGTTATTCGCTTTATTTCATTTCGTATTTACTTTTTGCTTAGTTTTCGTTTTGTTATATCTGCTCACTGGCTTTGTAAGCTCAACCGCATTTCTTTTCTGCAAGGGTTTTAGGTTTGAAGATGGGCTTCATGGGTGAGAGTTAGAGTATCTTAGTGGACCAATCCTAGTACCATAGTACTTTGGGACTTACTTTGAAGAAATTTTGTTTTAGGATTTTATTTCATTTTGGATATTGTATTTTTCTTTATCAGTCATTTGTTTATATGATTTGAAACTTCATTTTTAAGGTTTCCGTTTGTAAATATTTTATTTGTATGTTCTGATATGACACCAGAATGTGACACTTCTACCCTTGTCGGGTTGGGGTGTTACAAAAAGTGTTTCAGGTTAACCTCACATAAAAATTACCCGTTTTGAACCACTCTTTTTGCTACCTATAGAATCAAGGAAACAAACCTCACCCAAATATGAGATCAATCCACTCATGCAAATGTGCAGAGACATGTTCACTCTCGAGAGCCAATCGATTTATGAATGATATCAACAGATTTTCACCCATGGAGGAAGCCTAATGAGAATCAAAACAGGAACAATATTATAAACAAATAAGATGGATCCCGAAATGAAATGGCGAGAGATATTTTAAGTTGATACCTAGTTTAGCTCCAAGTTGTGTGGTACCAAAATCACCGAATTCTCATTCACAATATCTCCGTTAGGTAAAACATCTCAAGGACCTTTGAGACAAAGCTTTATTATTAACACATGATATAAAATCTTCCCAGAAAATGTAACACGACCGATAATCTCAATGTAAAATTACCGTTCCTTCAGATCGTTCATGTCCTCCAAAACTCCATTCCATGTAGCACCAATATCTCGAAAACATTCATTCTGCATGGTCAAATTTGCCACCATGTGATCGAATTGAAAGGGTAGTAAATGGCTCGACTCGCATGAGATAATACAACACCTGTCATAGAGGAGCCCACTCAATTTAATAGTTGCACATCAAAAAGTCATAAACATGCTATAGGATGCAATATAAACCAACTAAAATGATGTTTTTGTTATAGGAAAACCTATTGTCCCAGCAGTTGAAATATGAATCATAATTGTTGGTCCCAAATGTGAGTCGAAATGAAATTGCAATAAGTAAACTTGAATAACTATAAATCGTCTAACTATTGTAACGTTACATTCTACACATATATATACTAAACGATGAGGCATTTCCCCAACCGTTGTAACGGTTCAAATGTAACCGTTTCTAACTAACTAACATAACCGTTTGGCGGTTATTTAACTAACTATAACTACCATTAACCGCTTGGCGGTTTAAAACTATGTAATGACCACGTTTGGTCCTTGGTACTTGAAGCAATGTCGAGATTAGTATTTACAATAATGGTACTTACGTGTGATGGGATCGTTATGGCTGGAGTACTTTTCTTGGAACTTTTTCAACCGATCATCATTTAATGCTCCAATAGGCTGCAAGATAGTATGGACTGAATGTTAAGTACTTTAAGACTTCATAGAAAGTTAGAAAATATAATACTTATTATCATCTGGGTTGATTGTGGATTCCACAAGATAGGTGGCATAGTAGCAAAAAGCAAATATTATTGGGACCTTTGAAAGATCCCGAAAGAGGATTAGATAGATCCAATGAGTAGACTTGTAATCTGAAAGAATCCATGGGAAAATAGGATACCGCAGAAAAATGTGACATTAATTAGCTTAAACTCGCCATTATTTATACCACAGTGAGAAATCTTTATAAAAGTATATCCACTGGTGATGTCATTATAACTACGCCCACCAAATGTGTTGAGCTACATTAAATATTCAAAGTTGTTGATCTGCAAGAAGGTTAGTTAGAAATTTATATAATTTCGTAATGTATAAAAGTCAAAATCAATATTTCATTTTCATTGGTACCTCCCAGTGACCAGCGTTCCATAAGTTGGGTCCGTTTGAGAATTTGTTCGATCTCTAAGACAAAGATAAAAGCATTGTGACATAATTTTTCTTAAAGTAAACAAGACCCTCGATTTCTATATGTCCCATTAAATTTGCAATATTTCCATTTTGACAAGTTTTCACATTACCAAGATCGATGATAACGGTCTTTTAGACATTAAACGGGTCATAGTCAAAATGTTGCAATTTTCATGGGACAAAGGGAGCGCATTTTAGAAGTACTCCATCAAAAAGTGTCTAAAGAAAAAACCCGAGTCCCAAAGTATATATTGTTCAACGGGAGGACGTGCATGAACAATAGCTCGAAATGCACTCATTCTGGCCTCAGCAGTCTGGAAAAAGTTGACAATACAAAAGACTTGTAAGTACAAAGTCAAAATTTTCAGTTTAAGTTTAACATAAGATATATTTAAGGTACAATGCGGTTGAGATTGTAGAGGGACTAGAAATCACAGGTAGGATTCCTTTGACAAATTTGATCCTTCCAACGGCCTTGAGATTGCAGAGGACTAGAAATCACGTGTAGGACAAACGAAAGAGAGAAGTAGAACCTGCTTGAAATTGGGTTGAGCTAAATAGTTTGCTCTGTAAACGCAAATGATCTTCAACAAGCATTAACATCACAATTGCGTTCTCTATCACAGATGTCAATGGTTCACTACTTCACACAAATTTAGAAAATGAATAATGAACTTACCTTATAAGCAGAACACTAACAACCATCCTCTCCGCAACCGCGACACACGAAGCAGCGTCACTCGACAACAACGTGGGCACAGTGGCACCCATTCATTGGTACTACACTCTTTGCAGGCAAGATAGCACCAACCGTGTTCACGATGGATACGATGAATCGTTGCATAGACAACACAATCAGTTTTCTGCGTTTATTTGTATATTTTTTAGCTATGTATATGATTAATTGTTTGGTAACTCTTATTGTATGGGAGAAGATTGGAAAGTAGTTAGTAAAAAATTACCGGTTCAGAGTCTCTTATTGATCCCACCATAGTTTTGACAGTATCCTTAAAAAAGGATTCGAATGTGACAACAAGCTTTTCAGGAGTGAACAAAGCTATTTGGTAATCTTTTTCATCATAGCTTTCTTGCTCTTGTTGACTGACACATAATAATATACTTCCGTTTAGGTGACATGAAGCTTATCAAAAGTCAGTGGTATATACAAAGTAGGCCAAATGATAAAAAAAAAAGTATTATACTTGACACCATTTGCTCTTGTGGGTAGCGAACAAATTTTTTTGCTTTTATGGGTACTATACTTTCAAATTCATCCTCTTTAGGGTATTTTGCGAAATTTTTGGACATTTTTGCCCCTCTTAGCTATTAGAAATTTTTTTTCCCGAAGGGCAAAAATGTCACATAGTACCCTAAAGAGGATGAATTTGAAAGTAAAAGCAAAAAAAATTGTTCGCTACCCACAAGAGCAAATGATGATACCTCTGTCTAAAAGCAATGATCTCCGGCAAGTCACTGTTGATGTACAACTTTGATCCAAATAGAGCGTTGTTGACAGCAGGCTTCCCTGAATTATAAAAGGCATTTGTTTATCCAAAAAAGCGAATAAAAAGTAGGTAGTATATTAAAACGTATTTACCAAATGTTTGCTTATTACATACCGTTCCAATACTTGACCTTTCCAAGCTGCAAGATGCAAACAAATAGGCCAATGCTTGGGTATTCGAGCGATTCGCTCTATCTTTCGGCCCATGCATCCCAGAAAGTGCAATCAAGAGTATTTTCCCTATTGAATTGGTTGAATCTCAGTACTATGATATAAACAATATAAAATGTATAAAATTACTTATGAGTTGTAAATGTAAATGTAAGTCACTCACTCATAATCCTAAGCTTTTTAACACTAGCCCAGTTAAGAGGCACGATTTCTCCAATCGCAACAACTGTGCCTATGACATCTGAAGAAAGGGACACAACATTTATAAGTTAATACATTTAAAAGTGCAAAATGATGCACTTTCATGCTAAGGCTGTGTTCTAAGTGTGTTCTAAACATGTAAATTGATTGTTTTAATTTACTTGTCGTTATTTTGCGAAACTAATGAAACTAAAATGGAATCTCAGTCTTCTTAACATTAGAGAGCGTTTAACGATTGCATTATTTTGTATGGTATTGTGTGAATCATATTATGTAACAATCATATTATGTATCAAACTGAACTAATGATGCGTGATTTAGCTTGTGTATGGAAATAAGCTTACCAACAGCATCGAGCTCGTTGTAGGGATTTTGGCTGTCCCACAAGGCACTGAAGTTATCAAACACGAAGCCATGGGTATTATCATTTATTGGATCAATACGGGTAACTGCAGTGTTTTTGTGGACAACAATCTTGAACTTGTGTGGTAAAAGTGGTAGTTTCCCACCATTTTCCGCCACACCAAAGTTGGAAATCTGATAACATTGCCCTTCAACAAAGAGAGGTTCAAATTTGTACATTAGTTCCTTCTTAATGAAAACCTGGATGCGGTTGTTCTAAAAAAAAGTTTTGAACGAGTCTGCTTTATCATATACATTTATTATCATATTTTAACAATAGAGTGTGGAAGGATACTTACTTCATTGTCTTGAAGTACCAAGTCAAGAGAGTAAGGATCATTTTCATGATTGACACGATGTGAGTGCCAAATAGAAATGCATCTGCCTTGGATAGATAGGTCATCGGTCATTGGATCCACTTGATTAAGTGGAGTGATTTGTTTGGCCAATGTTGTCCCTAAATAAAAAAAGGAGATTTTTTCATTTGTTCATACTTCTTATGCTATTTGATAATCCAAGTACATATTTGCATTAAGAGTAAGAAACATACCCTCTGTCTCTTTCATCTTTCCTTTCATTCGTGAATCATTCTGCCTACCTGTGGTGACATAATGAATAACCAACAATGATGTCAACATGCATGTATATATATGTGCTATGATCATGAAACTACGAAACTTAATATTCACAACCTACCAGAACCGTACGAAAACTTTCCAGTCATTTTTGCTTCCATTACGTAGTTGGTTGAGCATATCATAAACATAATATAACGTTGTTACTATCATTCAAATATTACATGACATAATGCATAATGTTATTTCATTATAAGGATTAAGCATTTAACAACCAACATACCATTTTTTGAAACACTGGTTGAGTCCACTGACTGTGATCCTTTGTTTGGTTCATATTCCGTATCTGAAAAATAAAATACATATGATAAACATAATAGTTATCATGAACATTAATATGCAATGTATCATCAAGTTCTAAACATACCAGGGGCATAACCAAAAGGTGATTTCCTGGTTTGTTCCATTTGTTTATCTGGTTGAATAAATATCACAATTAAAGTACATAAAATCGTTGGAAAAAACAAAAAGACTATTAAAGATGAATAACAACAAACCTGTTACTTGTGAATGAGTGGTGAATTGTGATTGTGATGTCTAATCAAATGTGAGTCTCGGAATTTATAGATGCAAATTAGGTCACAAAAAATGAAATCCCCCCATTTTTGTGCTTCATCATAGCTGTAAATCAGTAGTGATTCTTAGACTAATTTGATATAGTTGCCTTGAATAAATGATGAGAATACAGAAAGTTTGAAAAAAAAAATCAAAGATTGATGAAGAAAATATTTTGCAAACATGTGTATCCCTAATTTGTAGCAAAAAAACGCCCAATTCCTTTATTTGAGTTATGTGTATATTCGATTGATTTGATTTGCAAAAGTATCAAATCAACCGCCTTAATTGTGTTTGTGTATAGGTTTGTTTAGTAGCATTGTTTTTCAACCTTTATCACAAAAGGTATCCAGGGCAGAGTGGTAGAGTGTTTAGTAGCATTGTCAACAACCCAGGTTCGAACCTTGGCAATTTCTTTTTTATGTAAATGTTTATCGAATGCCATGTCATTGTTGAGTCGTCATTGACGTGACAATAATGATGTGTCATGGTCTCATCTATTATATAGTGTCGAGATTTATCAATCAAATTAATACAACTTTTATTATGAAATTTTAAATTATATAAAAGTTAATCAATTGTACCATGTTAATCTATTCACGGATTCTTCTTCTTCTTCTTCGTCAGCTTCCGATTCAGATTTATTGATTCAAAGATCTTCTCGTACGGATGATTTTGGATATTTAGGGTTACTAATTTTTCGAAATCAATTTAAATCTGTAAAAAGGAATTTTGTTGAATGAGTCGGTGATAGATGGGATGGTATAGAGACACCTGAAAAAATGAGTCAGAGGTATTATTCCCGTTAAGGTTGTTAGCCCAGAAAAGCTTTATTTGGTCGAAGATACTCCGAGTAATGATAATACGCATCATGAATTTTTTGCATAAAGCTTATTATCATTACTTGGAGTATCTTCGACCAAATAAAGCTTTTCTGGGCTAACAACCTTAACGGGAATGGGCCAATGAGACAGTGAAGCTAGGAACATCTGATGGGCCGACAACAAAAGCCCACTCCCGACACTAATATATTTTCCACTAACATAGCAGATTAGTATAAATTTATAATGAGGAGAGTTATTTTTTATATACTAATATTTCACTTATTTTTATAATTTAAATATCTCTTAAATCGTTAATCGTTAAGTGAAAATAATTACACCATCGCGACAAGCATTTAATTATCTTTCTATAGACGGAAACTTTGATATACTTTCGACAAAATATATAATTCTTTTTCGTTTATTTCACGTTTTTTTGTCTTTTTCTTTTCTTTTCTCTTCATTGTTAAAACTTGCATGAGAAATCACATGCGATTAAACAATAATTTGAATATTTTAATAATATCACATGTGATATTAGTGTTAAATCACATATGATATATAATATCACATATGATATTATTAGAACATTTAAATTTGTTTTTAATCGCATGTGATTTTTTTATGCAAATTTAAGTAACAAAAGAAAAAATGAAAAAAAAAAAAATTAAAAAAAACGTGAAAACACGAAAAAAAATGTTTTTGTCGAAAGTATATCAAAGTGCTTATCTATAAAAAGATAATTAAATGCTCGTCGTAATGGTAGATCTTTTTTTCGCTTAATGATTAACGGTTTGAAAGATATTAATATCGAGAGAAAAAAAAGATGAAAATGGCATTTTTAAATTGTTGGGATTAATCTCATCTATTAGATGAAATAAAGATGGAGGGTGGAAATTGATCCCTTGATATGTAAAAATAGTTTGGTATGTAAATGATCTTTAATCGTATAAGAATAGATTCGGTGATGCGAAGTAAACTAAGAAGATCTAAAAAAATAGATCACTTTGTTTAGTACATAGAGTATCATTGGATTTTACCCTTAAGGGAAATGAGTGGGAAACGGATCGAGGGTATTTTAAAGGAAATAGATGAAACAAAAAAAAAATAATAAAAAAAAAATATTTTATAGTTTTGTGTATTAAAGTGGGAAATAAGGATTTGTATTTTGTAGAGAATTTTGTTGGGAACGTTAATTTGAACATGATTTATGTTTTATTTGTTTTCCATAAAACATTTTATGAAAAAAGAGTGTTTCCTTCCAACTAAAAGCATCCTAAAACTGGCCAATTTAAAGACATAGAAAACGTGAAAAGGATATTGGTTCTGATTTAGGATTTAAGTTTCAAGGATAAATTATTTCATGATTAGTTTAATAACGAAAAAGATAAATGTTCATTTGTAACATTAAAAATCAACGGGAATATAAATACTCCCTCCGTTCGATAATTGTCCAGTGTTGACTTTTAAAATCTTTAGTTTTCAACTTTGAGCTTAAATATTTTTATTCGTGTTATATATTAATTGATGCAAAATATATGAATTGATTGAGTTTTTAATTATATTTTTACTGTTATAATTTTCATCAAGTATTATATAACACAAATAAAAACATTTAAGGTTAAAGTTGCAAAATAAAGACTTCTAAAATTAGCACTGGATAATAATTATGGGACGGAGGTAGTATTTTCCAAAACCCGAACTCATTATATCATAAGAGAAGACATACGTTTTTAGCCTAACAATATTAATGTGAATGGTTCTTAAAAAAAGGCAAATGATTGAAAAAAGTATCATACTTGTCATCATTTACTTTGTATGTGAACAATTTTTTTGCTTTGGGTATTTTTCCTTCAAATTTATCCTTTTAGGGTATTTTATGAAATTTTGAACATTTTGCCCTCTTAGCTAATAGAAAAAAATTCTCGAAAGGCAAAATGTCACATAGACCTTAAAATGATAAATTTGAAAGAAGAGTATCCACAAAAGCAAAAAAATTTGTTCGCTACCCACAAAAGAAAATAATGGCAAATATGATACTTTTTTAAATCATTTTCCCTTAAAAAAAAAATGGTATAATACGATTTGTGTTCTAGAAACATTAAAATTTGGTTAAAAATAGAAAGCCGATCCCACTGGCTTAGTTAGTCTAAAATGGTACAATTAATGTAATTATTAATTGCCCATGGGCTTTTGTTTGGATTAGTTTTTTTAATGAACATAAATTAGACCTACAATACCTAATCGTCTTTTACTAATTATATATAAAAATATGACCATGTATAAGAAAAAGGAGAGTTATCTTATGAGAAATGATTTGTACACTCATTTTTTATTGGCACACTCTAATGCGTGCATCAAATAGTTGTATTTTAAGTATAATCTGTTTTAACTGCTTGTACATTGAAATGTTCCAATAAGAATCGAAAATGTGCAAATCACTTCCCTTATCTTATATATACTAATATTTCACTTATTTTTTTTATAGTTTAAATATCTTTTAAATCGTTAATTGTTAAGCGAAAATAATTACACCATCGCGACGAGTATTTAATTATCTTTCTATAGATGGACACTTTGATATACTTTCGACAATTTTTTTTCTTCGTTTTTTTACATTTTTTCGTCTTTCTCTTTTCTTTTCTCTTCGTTGTTAAAACTTGCATGAGAAATCACATATGATTAAACATTAATTTGAATATTCTAATAATATGACATGTGATATTAGTTTTAAATCACATATGACATATAATATCACATGTTATATTAGTGTTAAATCACATATGATAATACGTATCATATGTGATTTAACACTAATATCACATATGATATTATTAGAACATTCAAATTTGTGTTTATCACAGTTCTAGCATTTTTTTAAAGAAAATTCTCAAAAAAATTTTAAAAATTTCACAAGATTGAGTATGTTGGTGCATAAAACGAATTAAATGTCCGACAGTGAATAAAAACATTTAGAAATTGATGAAAATGTATAAAAACGATAAAAACGTATAAAACGGATGAAAACGTTTAAAAACGTATAGAATGTATACAAAAGTAGATCACTTTGTTTAGTACATAGAGTATCATTGGATTTTACCTTAAGGGAAATGAGTGGGAAACTGGTCGAGGGTATTTTAAAGGAAATAGGTGAAACAAAAAAAAATATTTTGTAGTTTTGTGTATTAAAGTGGGAAATAAGGATTTGTGTTTTGTAAAGAATTTTGTTGGAAACATTAATTTGAACATGATTTATGTTTTATTTGTTTTTCATAAAACATGTTATGAAAAACATGAGTGTTTCCTTCCAACTTAACTCATCTTAAGCAGTTCCACTGACCAATTTAAAAGAAAACGTGAAAAGGATATTGGTTCTGATTTAGGATTTAAGCTTCAAGGCTAAATTATTTCATGATTACCTTTAATAACGAAAAAGATCAATGTTCGTTTGTAACATTAAAAATCAATAGGAATATAAATACTCCCTTCATTTCATAGTTATTCTTCGGTGTTGACTTTTGAAGTTTTAGTTTTCAACTTTAATCTTTAAATATTTTTATTTGTGTTATATACTACTTGATGCAAAATATATGAATTGATTGAGTTTTTAATTGTATTTTTATTGGTATAATTTTCATCAAATATTATATAACACAATTAAAAATATTTAAATTCAAAGTTGCAAAATAAAGACTTTCAAAATCAACATTGGACAATAATTATGAAACTGAGGTAGTATTTTCCAAAACCCGAACCCATAGACATGGGATAAATTCACTCTTTCTTTCTTTTTATGTTTTACTTTTAAATCAATACCCATTATATTATAAGAGAAGACATATGTTTTTAGCCTAACAATAATGTGAATGGTTCTAAAAAAGAAGGATGGGTTCCAATTTCGGTTAAAACATGTGTCTCATGCGGTTATTCGAGTTGATATTTACACGGACCAAATTACTACACTCACATAATTTTATTTTGTCATTTTACATTTGTGCCTCCATATGTACCCTTTTACGTTGTTAATTTTTTTTTTTTTTTTTTTTTTTTTTTTTTTTTTTGTTATAAATTATTTCGGGTGGAATCGCCCAAACATACCGTTGCAGGGCCACTGCCCAGATTATCCGTCAACACATAAAATCACATTTGACAATTACCCTCATATGTAAACTCTTTTCATGATGGTGCACATATATTTGGCTTATTCATTTCACCCTTTATATGTTCTTCCTTTTAGAAAAGCATCATTTATTTGATAAAAAAAGAAAAATGATATCATAACTTTTGATAACATCTCGTGATTTGCTATTCTTACAGCACCATTGTCCTCTCGACAATAGTTGGCCCTCATATGTGAAAAATAGGAACAATAAGTATAGAAGCTTTTGCTAACCCACGAACTAAAACCAAATGTAACATTTCAAGACGCGACAACACCGATGGTATGTCCAAGAAGTACATATCATATCCACCGTTGTGTCATCATGAGTTACTCGCTCTATAATGATCAGTCTTTCTGTTCACGGAATTTTTCATTCCTGTGCCACAACTGATTAAATGCTTTCTTCGATAGGTAGATGTCGAAGAGATTTTGTGATGATGGAGAGTTAGCACAGGGAAGGACGATCGAAGTGAGAGTGCGTGGCAAAAAGCCAGAGACTAATCGGGTAAAAGAAAAGAACTATATATTGAGGGCACAAAAGTAAATTCATCCAAATCTTATGTCGATGAAATAAAAACATCCGCCCTATTTATTTTGGTGTCGAATTTCACCTATATATATCTTCTTCACCCAATGCAAAATCATTCAAACAGCATATCAGCCTTAGAACATACCTAAGAGCGATGTCCACTCTTCTAATTTGCAATGCCTCATTCTCTCCATCTCATGGTTTACCATCATCACGTGATCGTAATATTAGCATAAACCAAGAGATCGTCCGCAGCAATTTTAAAATTCCTCCTAGCATATGGGGAGATCAGTTTCTTACATACCACGAACCGGTTTAGCCTAATTAATCTAACCAAGCTACATACATACTTATGTAATATTATTGACTAAGTTGTTTGATATATATTGCTAATTCATTTTTGCATGTAGAAAAAAGATCTAGTCATTGAGAAACAACATGTTGAAGAGGTTGAAGAAATGAGGAAAAAGCTATTGGACACAGCTTTTAATGAGCCAAAGCAGCATACGAAGCTCATAAAGCTTATTGATGCAGTCCAACGCCTTGGAGTATCCTATCATTTCGAACAAGAAATTCAGGAAGCCTTGCAGCATGTCTATGCTACACATGGTGATCAGTGGATCGGTAAGGACAACCTGAAAAGTACTTCACAATGGTTCCGAATCCTAAGACAACAAGGCTTTAATGTTTCATCTGGTATGTATCTTTTTAGTATATACTAGATTTATGTACACATGCTAAGTTATGTTTTACACATGGGTACTTGTTTTGGTCATGTTATGACAGGAATCTTCGAAAACCATATGGATGACAAGGGAAAATTTAAGGAACACTTGAGTGGCGATGTTCTAGGCATGCTTGGTTTGTATGAAGCAGCATATATGAATGTGAAAGGCGAGAAAGAGCTAGATGTTGCCCTCGAATTCACTAAAACTCACCTTAGAAACATAGCCAAGGATCCTTCTCAAAGTGCTTCTCTAAGAACCGAAATAGAAGAAGCACTATACCGACCACTTCGGAGAAGGTTGCCAAGGCTAGAGGCGCTGCATTACATACCTAAATACCAACAAGAAGCTTCCCGTGACGAGACCTTGTTACATCTTGCAAAGTTGGATTATAACTTGCTTCAATCAATGCACAAAAGGGAGATAAGCGAAATCTGCCAGTAAGTATCATATAGGCAAATCTCTATTGTTGGCAAAGTTGTTTACAACTAACTTATACCTTTAATATATGTTTTGACACTTTTCATTAATAACACTGATGTCTTAGATGGTGGAAGAATTTGGACATCTCAAACAAGCTACCTCATGTTCGAGATAGATTGGTTGAACTATATTTTTGGATGTTGGGGGTCTATTATGAACCTCAACATTCTCGTTCAAGGGTGTTTCTCACCAAAACGAGTATGTGGTTAGTTGTTTTTGATGACACATATGATAATTATGGTACTTATGAAGAACTTGAAATCTTTACCGAAGCTGTTCAGAGGTACATAATACTACGTATGCTCAATTGTCTATAAGACTAGAGGTCATTGCTCCATTAAATCATTTTTACAATCCAATAATGCTAATTTCTAATTATATTTTGTCTAGATGGTCCCTAGGTTGCTTGGACTCACTTCCAGAATACATGAAACTTATATATCAAGAACTTATAAATCTCTACCAGGAAATGGAGGAATCAATTGAAAAGGAAGGAAAATCATATCAATTATTTTATGTTAAAGAGATGGTAATGTGCGATTTTGCTGTAGAATTTAAATTACGAGTATATATTTTGTGGAAATGTCATTGTGTGCTTTGGGGTACAGATAAAACAATATTCTCGAAACCTCTTAGTGGAAGCAAAATGGGCAAAAGAGGGTTACGTACCAACACTTGAAGAACACTTGTCGGTTTCACGTATATCTAGTGCCTATCCGGCCATTATCACCAACTCTTATGTTGGACGGGAAAATATGGTTACAGAGGAATTCTTTAAGTGGATTGCCAAATTTCCTCCTCTTGTTAATGATACATGTTTGATTTTAAGGTTTATGGATGATATTGCCGGCCACAAGGTACTAATATACTAGTCAAGTTTTCTTATTAATCAAGGCTGTATTATTATATGTATAGTTTTTGATGAGATAACTTATATATTTCAGGAAGAACAAGAAAGAGACCATGTTGTTTCAAGTATTGAATGCTACAGAAATGAAACTGGGGCCTCGGAGGAGGATGCAGTTAAGTTTCTTTCAAAACAAGTTGATGATGCATGGAAAGCTATAAATAAGGAGTGTCTAAGGCCTACAGAAATTCCCTTTTCTCTAACTATACCTCCACTCAACCTTGCTCGTGTGTGTGATGTCCTTTATAAAACCAATGATAGTTACAATCATGCAGGGGAAGAAGTGATCACTTACATTAAGTCGCTCCTTGTTCATCCTTTAGTTTAATAGCATTTGATGGTTCCCGATCAGTACTCCATCTATATATGTATCACCTGCGATTTCGCAAAAGTTATGAATAAGCGAAGATGATTTACACGTTGGTTTCAAATAATCAGTTTTATTATGTTTGGCAAAATTAGTTGTAAGCTGCAAAACAGTTAACATGAGCTGTAAGCTATATTTTTTTTTTCAATAAAAGTGTTTGGTAAATTATTTGTTAACTGTAATTATAAGATGTTAACAGTTATTTTATATTTTTATAGCTCCTGGATATTTAAAAAGCTTTATAAATCAGATTTTTATTTTGGAGCTACGTGTTTAAAATAAAATCTTGAAGTTGATGTATCCAAATGGAGCTAATTATTTTGAAGGAGATTATTTTGGTAACAAAAAGTTTACAACTCTAAAAAAAAACTGCTTACCAAACAGTCAATAGTAACAATAAATGGTAATCGTTTAAACTCAAAGTTCATGTATTAAAGTATAAACTTTAAAAAAATTATGTAACCTGATCAAAAGTGTTTTAGAATATAACATAGTTTATAAAAAGGGATACCTTAGCTACAATTTTTGTAGACAATTAGCTACAACTCCTCACAATAAATACACATACAATGAATCAAGGCTCACAGGAAAAAATCAATTATCCACAAAATGAATCAGGACCCATATTTTTTAGCCTAAAATTACAGCCAATTAGCTACAATAAATTGTAGCTAATATATTCCCTATAAAAAATATATAACATTAACTTTTTTTTGCCATATGTATACGTACGCATATTAGGGGATTTTAAATAGTAAGTTATTAAATAATATTTCCATTTATTTGGGTATGACTTTATGTACAATCTTTTATATTTATTTGCGCATATCGACATTTTGGTTTATTATATAAAAGAAGTAAAAGAGTATTTGTTCAAATACTTAGTTGATATTTAGGGAATGAAGAAGAATAAAAGATTTCTGGATTTTAGCTTATCATTATTGGAAGATAAGTCATCTATCCATATCTATACTACTATATAAAGCATTTAAGTTGTAAGTTTCGTATAAAAAATTAAGATATGAGTTCAATTATCGAATGATATGTGTCACTTTATAACTAAAAAATAACAAAAGGGAGGAACTTTAACAAACTAAAATAAGGAATTTCTAATAATGTAATGACGTACGCACCTTAACTAATTAATCACATTTATTTTAAATTTAAATATCTTTAATTGCTTGATTTTTTATGATCTAATTTCACTATATTTTTTAAAATTTTGTGCTCTTTAATTCAACATCCATTTTTATATATTTTTATGAGTTTTTAGTTTTTACTCCCTCCGTCCCATATTGACTGTCCACTTTGAATTTTCTAGGTCTTTCATTTCTAACTTTGACCTTAAATATTTTTAATTGTGTTATATAATACTTGATGTAAAATATATAAATAGATTGAGTTTTAAATATACTTTTTATTATTATTATTTTTATTAAATATTATATAACACAAATAAAAATATTTAATGTCAAAGTTAAGAAAGAATGACTTAAAAAGTCAAAACAAGACAATTAATATGGGATGGAGGTAGTACATTTTTAGTAGGTTTATTTTATTTTGATTTAAATTTTTATAAGTTTAACCTTTATTTCAATCAATACAAACTTTATTTATCAAAATCATTTACTTTTGGTAAAGTGTTTGACGGGTAAGAGATTGTGAAGGTCTTTTTATATGCGGGAATAATGATGTCACGAGAAAGATACTGAAAACCCAAACAAACACATACAACTAACATATACATTTGGAGTGTTGTGAAATGAATTCACTAAGCGGTAAATTACGAGGAGAGTTGGGTTAGCAATTCATTTACTATATTTATATATAACTATATTTATCGCCATTGGCATGAAGAGTGCGTAATAACTAGCTTAGTATATAATAATCTTGTTTGATATTAAGAAAGAAATAATTTAGTAAAAGCATTAAAGGGTGTTTACACGCGTAGAAATGGTCACCGTGCCTCAAGCTCCATTACGGTAAAACACCACATGTGTGGTGGTGAAGAAGATTCCTAACAAACATAGTAGATGCACGAAGTTTAGTGGCTGAATGCAGACTCAGTAATTTAATCAAGCAAGGTATCTTACATATAAGAATGAATGCAGTTAAAGTTAAATCAAACATGGAAATCATAATTCTTGTGTTCATTCCATCGAGTTTGCTTGATGGTATTTGACCCGTCACTAGTATATAAGCATCAATTAAGGTCACAAAGAAGCTAAGTTGACATATTCTTCATTTAATGAAAGTTCCTTGTATGGAGAGATATTTAAACATTCAGCCAACACAAATACAAAGTTACTTATACCTAATGAATGAAAGCAAGTCCATGTAAAAGTAAACCAAATATTACACATTTCACATTTTATAAGTTGCCTTTCATTTTATGCAAATTAAGATATATATATGTAATTTAGTTTCTAAAGCATTTTTTAAATTAGTTACTCATCTATCTTAGATGCATGATTGTAAGGGCATCCACTACGATGAGTTTATGAAAATGTCTAAAAAAGATGAAAAGGTTTATGTTTCATTTCAATCATAGTGAACACTTACTTCATGTCTATGTGGCATGAAGAGGTCCTTTTTGTACCTCTTTATAAATTCAATACATTTAATGCATTTTGTTCTATAAAACATTTTTTGAAATTATAAAGGTTTATACCATAGTGAATGTAGGTTTATAATATCAAAAGGTCTAAAAATTAATGATGTGTTATTGTATAAACCTTTATAAAAGGTTTATCACAGTGGATGCTCTAAGTTTGCAACTATCGAGTAATATCTAAGATAATTAATGCGTGCATTAAATGTTTACAAAGATTTAAAATTGAAAGAACGTGACCACTTCTCATTCTAGTTTTTTTACTAAAATTTATCAATTTACTTTCACTTCATCTTCCCCATATACATCTCTCTTTCCTCTTCCTCTATTTTCTTTTTCTCTTTTCTTTTTTTTCTCTCTTCTTTCTTTTCATTTTCACCTCCTTCTAATTCATTTTCATCATAAGGTGGTGCCTTATATTTTTCTAAGGTAGGTCCACGAAAAAACTCATCTATACCTTACAAACGATCTCGATTTCTAAGGCAGGTCTCCAAAAAAAACTCATCTATAGCTTACGCATCATCTAGGTGCTATGTATCTCAGAGCCTAATTTTCGGAACTCGCCACTAACTTTTGTACACATACTGAACTCGGTTTTAAAGTGATACCGAATTCGGTATCTTGATCAATGAGACCGAGATTTGAAACTATTTCCAAAAAACATGAACAAGACTAAAACACGCCTAAAAACCTCAAAATTTAACCCTTTTACCTCGTTCTTTTTGCCAAATCTTACTTATAAACACTAGATAAATTTTTGATCAAAACATGTAAAAATCGAAAAATTGAGGCTAAAACTCACGGTTTGAACAAAAGTGACATTTTTTACTCAAATTTCAATCAAAAAATGATCTACACTAGAACACTCCTAAATCGATGTATGGTAAATGATACCAATTGTTGGTTCCCTATATTGATCAAACTAACACACAAAAGATGGCAGATAGGTGGTGACATAAGGTGTAGAGGAAGAGAGAAAGAAAATTAGAACTTGTATTTCTTCGCACTAAAAACAAACACATTACACTCTCAAGCACACCCTCAAATGAAATATTTGAGGGTATTTATACATCATATGTGACGTTCCTTGGGCCTTAGAGTTGGCTTGACTATGGTTTGTGGATTGGACTTGGTTTACATATTTTTAATAAGGCTAGCTTGAACTAACTACTAATCTATTAGCTTATTCCAATCCACGAGCCTATTAACTAATCAATTACATATACTATAACAGCGTACAAGGTTCCTAATAATATAAAATGGCAATCACTTTTCTTTAATGCTCTAATACTAATTCTAGGACCTATATATTGATCAAACTAAACACACAATAAATGGTGAAAGAGGTGGGATGTTGATGTGTAAGGAAAGCTTTAAATTTATAAATACTAGTTTCACCGTTTTTCTTAAACCAAACACATGTGTAAAGGATAACCCACATATGTAGAATAATCTTTTATGTAAGACCAGGTCATATTCACCGGGACTTATTTTGTTTCAATAAGCATAGAATAACAACTTAACAAAATAATTTTTTCGATTAAAATAGCAAATAAGAGATATTGGTCTAAATTCAAGAATGAGATAATATGATTGCTTGGATAGTTCATATAAGTTAGTAATGTCGACTATGCTACAGATCTCAGTTTAACAATACAGGTTTGGTAACAATTCACAAAGGGCAATTTTCGTCAAAAGAGCAATTTCACAAATAATTAGTTCAATTCAAGACATATGCTTATTAGCCAAGTAATTTCTTACATGATTAATACAATACTTAGAATCTAGTCGGTTATCAATTCTCCTAAGCCGATTACTTCAACCAAAGGCTAAAAACACATAGACAAGTTTTCATAATTGCATAAAACAAAATTGGATCTTTCGACTTTTACCAATAAGCATCACAATCAGAATGATAAACAAGCATAGTAAGACTCAAAGTACAGTAGTTCATAACATAAACATAAAATTGATTGAGATCAAAGCATTACCATACATTACTTTAAAAGTGAAATAGATTCTATTTTACAAAACCATACTTGGGAGCTCGTGGATTTACCTCCTTGTTGTAAACCACTAGGCTATAAATGGATCTTCAAGAAGAAGATGAAAGCCGATGGCACCATTGACAAGTATAAAGCAAGATTAGTAATCAAAGGATTTAGACAACGAGAAGGTCTTGATTACTTTGATACATATTCGCCTGTTACGCGAATAACCTCGATTAGGATGATACTTGCTATTGCCGCTTTAAGAAATTTGGAAGTTCACCAAATGGATGTGAAAACGGCATTTCTAAACGGAGATTTAGAAGAAGAAATCTACATGAATAAACCTGAGGGTTTCATGGCTCCTGGACAAGAGAAAAAAGTTTGTAGGCTTGTTAAGTAATTATATGGCTTAAAGCAAGCTCCCAAACAATGGCATCAAAAACTTGACCACGCGCATGCTAGAGAGTGGATTCAAAATTAATGAATGTGACAAGTGTGTTTATGTCAAAGACACTAATAGTGGATATGTAATCTTGTGTTTATATGTTGATGATATGCTTATCGTTGGCAGTAACGACAAGATGATCATATCTACTAAAGACATGTCGAAATCAAAGTTTGACATGAAGGATATGGGTTTGGCTGATGTTATCCTTGGAATAAAGATCATACGAACTCAAAATAGACTTTTGTTAAGTCGAGCACATTATGGACAAAATTCTTAATACTCATAATCGCGGGATTCCGGCCTAGCTAGAACTCCAATTGACACCGAGAAGCATCTATCTAAAAATAGAGGCTTAGGTGTTGCCCAATCGAGTATTCAAGAATTATTGGCATGTTAATGTACTTAATGACGTTACCACCGACTTAGCATATGTTGTTAGCAGCTAAGTAGGTATACTAGTAACCCAAGCTATGCACATTGGGCGCCTATGACTAGGGTACTTCACTATTTGAGATACGATCAGCGATTATGGATCGCATTATGATCGATATCCACTGTTATCGAAGGATACAAATGATGCAAATTGGATATCGACATAAAGGATTCTAGATCGACTAATGGATATGTGTTTACACTAGGAGGAGCAACTATATCTTGAAGTCTTCCAAGCAAACCGTTATAGCTAAGTCCACGATGGAATCGTAATTTATCGCGTTAGATAAATGCGGACAAGAGGCGGAATGGCTACGTCAATTCGTGAGGACATACCAAGGTGGCCTAAACCGTGTGACCATTAGTATACATTGTGATAGTCAATCGACAATTGGCGGATCTCATAGCATAATGTATAATGGAAAGTCCGGACATATCAAGGAAATGTGGGCGCAATTCTAAGAGCTCTTGCAGAACTGGCTAGTATTCATGACCATAACGAATACGACTATGAGGACTTGACAAAGGTCGTGAGTCTCTGTGTGAAGTGTAATGTCGCTCACGTAAATGGATGATGAGTTCAAGGACATCGCGTCTACTCGGATCTAGGAGACTAAGTGCATCTCACAAGGAAGGTTCAAGGGTTACACCTACCTATCCTATGCAAGACTTAACCGAGAAATTTCAAGAAACTTTCGTGTGTTTTCAATCGATTTCCATTCATGTGGGAGATTGTTCAAAAATAGTTTTACAAAATGTGTTTTGCAAATTTTGGACACTATTTAATATATGTATATGTTATATATATTTATATTTCTTGATAGCTTTATGCTCTCCTCGACGAGAGCCAAGAACGAGCTAAAGTGTCTCCAAATGGAGTTAATATGAATGAGATATCGTGTCTCAAAGTGGGACACGTGAAACACAAAATTTGGGAAAATAAACACATCCCACATCGCATAGAAAAGGAAGTGGAGTGTGTTTATATAGTATGAACCTTCAAAATGATTTGTTGGTTTTACTCCAACACCTACGTCTTGCCGCAGGGGTGCGATTTCGAGATTTTTGGGCCAAATGGGTTCAAGCTTCGAACTCATGCGAGCCCGCCATGACCATGGGACACGAATGCAGACTCCGAAATCTACGCACACCAAGATCTTTTTATGCAGATTTCGTTGTCATTATTTCCAGATTTGTGTTCATTTATTTTTGGAACTGATTTGAACTTTGTAAACAAGTTAAATAGAATCAGTTTAAATACATGGAAGATAATAAACCCGTGTTTAATATTTTAACAGATTCGCATATCTATGTATTATTTGGCAGATATCTTTCTTGGTGACCAAGATAGGTTTAGCCTATATATTAAACACATCTCATTCGGTTTTTAAACACAGAAAAACGCAACTCCTCTGCGAACCGATTTCGGTAGTTCATTCGATCGTAAACGCAAGTTGCTTCTGTGATCTTTCAGGCAAGTTTGTCACGTCCGTTTGTACATCGTTTTGGCAATTGTCCGAGTGGGAAGCAGACGGCGAATCTGTTTTAAGGGAATCGTGTTAAACACGAGCCTCTTGCCACGACCTTTACTGCTTTTCTTTAATTAACGTTCTATAGTGTCTGTCTTCTACTTCTACCCCGCTCGTCTGCTATTTAATTTCTTGTTTTTTATTTACATTAATTTAATTTCATCGTCATTATAATCGATTTTATTAATAAAAGTGTACATGCTTTCCACGGTCTTAAAAGCAGATTCGGTTTAACCGAATTTAGAACACTTTGTTAAAATCGGATTAATTCTTAATGACTTTTATAATTGTTTCATCCGAAACCTTGTTGAGTTTCTTTGGAAATCGGTTTCTATTAAACAGCTTTTTAACATACGATTTGGATTAACAGATCTATAACGCTTTTTTAAGCTTTTATTATCGCTTTAACGAAACCAAGATAGAGTTTCTATTAAACGATTACTCGATCCATCAAAACCAAGCTAGAGTTTTGTTGAATCGATCTGGTACAAGTAGATACCATTTAGAATGTTTGTTTAACTGCTTGTGTTTGATTTTCAGATGACAAACACCACTACCCTCCCGTGACTACCCCGTGAACGTATTTCTGGTGCGCCAGCTTACCAATGTGGTTTCTAATCATGCCGAGAAACCGAGAAATTCAATGGAAAGAATTTCAAGAGGTGGCAATGTAAGATGTTTTCTATCTCACTACTTTGAACCTTGCGTGGTTCTTAAAGAGAACCCACCTAACGTGGAACCTCCTCTGAGGTCAATCCTCTAATCAACAAGTTGTTCAAGCCTTGAATCATGGAAACATTCAGACTTTTTGTGTCACAACTATGTTCGAATGGTTTGGTTGATTCTTTGTACAACGGTATCGCAAGACCAAGACCGCCAAAGAATTATGGGAGTCATTGGAACAAGTACAAAGCGAGGATCTGGTACAAAGAAGTTCGTGGTAGCTCGTTTTGGATTACAAGATGGTTGATTCAAAGAATGTGATAAGTCAAGTTCAAGATCTGCGAGTGTTTTGCTACACGACATTCATCTCGAGGGAATGACCTTGAGTGAAACTTTTCAAGTTCTTTGCTATTATTGAAAATTTACCTCAAGCCGGGTAGATTTCAAGAACTACGAAGCATAAGCGAAAGAAGATGAGTGTTGAAGACTTGGTTGTTCATCTTCGTGATTGAAGAGGACAACAAGCCGGCTCGAGAAAAACACGTATACCGATTCTCGCAAAGGCAAATATGGTTTAGCATGTTTCATCATCTTCAAAGTCCAATGTCAAAGCTAAAGGCAAAGGAAAAGGAAATAATGACAAGAAGGGTAAAGGGAAGTCTCGAGTACCTTGCTCCTAAAGCGCAATTGTGAAACAGAAGTTCCAAGGGTGTGTTTCAACTGTGACCGCCAGTCACCGTCTTACTACCGTAAGATGCTTGAAGCGGGTGACTTCACGCCTGAGCTAATATGGTGAATGAAGATGTGGACATGATTGCTATGGTGTCTAATGTCATTGTCATGATCTCTCGAAGTTAACACAGTAGGTTCCAACAACGAGGAATAGTGGGTGGATCTTGGGGCTACCCGTCATGTGTGTCTTGATAAGAGTATGTTTCACTCTTTCAGGCGGTTGATAGTGGAGAGAAGTTGTACATGGGCAACTCGCAACTGCTGAGATCATATGCGAAGGAGATGTAATCTTGAAGATGACATCCGAGAAAGAGCTCAAGTTGACTAATGTCTTGTATGTTCCGAGATTCGCAAGAATCTTGTGGTAGTTGGTCGGTTGAACAAGTTTGGTTTTCGTCTTGTTTTTAGTCGATAAGTTTGTTCTTTCTAAGAATCAAGTGTATGTTGGTAGGGGATATGTCACGAATGGTATGTTTAAACTCAATGTAATGGTTGTTAAGAATGCTATCAATAAAATGAATTCTTCTGCTTACTTGATTGAGTCTTCTAATATGTGGCATGGCCGTCTTGGACATGTAAATTTTAATTCAATGCTTGATTAAATTTAATTGCATACCTAATTTCCATATTGACTCAAAATATAAATGTGAAACTTGTGTTGAAGCCAAACTTACAAGATCATCTTTCAAATCGGTTGAACAAAACCGAACCACTTGATATGATACACCGACATATGTGATTTGAAATCACTACCCACAAAAGGAGGCAATAAGTACTTTATCACGTTTATTGATGATTGTACAAAGTATTGCTACGTTTACTTCATCGAAAAGTAAAGATGAAGCTATAGACAAGTTTGTTCTATACAAAAGCGAAGTTGAGAATCAACTTAGTAAGAAAATCAAGGTGGTACGAAGTGATAGAGGAGGTGAATATGTGTCTCCATTTGTCGATCTATGTGCAAAACATGGAATTAGACACGAGTTCACGCTCCCTATTCACCTCAAAGCGAGAAGTATTTCGAAAGGAAGAACCGTACCTTGAAAGAAATGGTTAATGCCATGTTGATAAATTCGGTCTAAGCAGGACATGTGGGAAGCTATTTTAACTACTTATCTTTTAAATAAGATACCTCGTAAGGAAAAAGAAGAGACCCCTTATGAATTATGGATGGGAATAAAGCCATCATATCAAGACTTACGGTGTGGGGGTGTCTGCAAAGGTAGCTATACCGACTCCTAAGGCCCAAAGATTGGACCTAAATCTGGATTGTATATTCATCGGATATGCTAAGAATAGCAAAGGCTTATCGTTTCATTGTACATGATTCGAAAAATCCGGATATACAAAAGGGTACATTAATGGAATCAAGGAATGCTTCATTCTTTGAAACTATATTTCCTTGTTTAACAAAGGAATGCGGAAGTTCATCTAGAATAGATGATGAAGTTGTCAAGTAAAAGACAACGAGATGATAATGATCTCCAAGATGAGACAAGATCAAGCCGAGGAAGAAGAGGTTGAACCTAGAAGAAGCAAAAGGGCAAGAACCGAGAAATCGTTTGGACCCGATTTTGTTTCTTTTATGGTTGAAAACGAACCTACTTCATACGGAGAAGCGGTTACTTCCTCGAAGGGCCTCAATGGAAAGAAGCCATTAAAAGTGAAATAGATTCTATTTTACAAAACCACACTTGGGAGCTCGTGGATTTACCTCCGGTTGTAAACCACTAGGCTATAAATGGATCTTCAAGAAGAAGATGAAAGCCGATGGCACCATTGACAAGTATAAAGCAAGATTAGTCATCAAAGTTTTAGACAACGAGAAGGTCTTGATTACTTTGATACATATTCACTCTTACGCGAATAACCTCGATTACGATGATACTTGCTATTGCCGCTTTAAGAAATTTGGAAGTTCACCAAATGGATGTGAAACGGCATTTCTAAACGGAGATTTAGAAGAAGAAATCTACATGAATCAACACGAGGGTTTCATGGCTCCTGGATAAGAGAACAAAGTTTGTAGGCTTGTTAAGTCATTATATGGCTTAAAGCAAGCTCCCAAACAATGGCATCAAAATTTGACCACGCCATGCTAGAGAGTGGATTCAAAATTAATGAATGTGACAAGTGTGTTTATGTCAAAGACACTAATAGTGGATATGTAATCTTGTGTTTATATGTTGATGATATGCTTATCGCTGGCGTGAACGACAAGATGATCAAATCTACTAAAGACATATTGAAATCAAAGTTTGACATGAAGGAAATGGTTTTGGCCGATGTGATCCTTGGAATAAAGATCATACGAACTCAAATGGACTTGTGTTAAGTCAAGCACATTATGTGGACAAAATTCTTAATACTCATAATGGGGATTCCGCCTAGCTAGAACTCCAATTGATACCGAGAAGCATCTATCTAAAAATAGAGGCTTAGGTGTTGCCCAATTAGAGTATTCAAGAATTATTAGCATGTTAATGTACTTAATGATTGTGCACCGCGACTTAGTATATCTTTGTTAGCGAGCTAAGTAGGTATACTAATAACCCAAGCTATGCACATTGGGCAGCTATGACTAGGTACTTCACTATTTGAGATACGATCGCGATTATGGATCGCATTATGATCGATATCCACTGTTATCGAAGGATACAAAGATGCAAATTGGATATCCGACATAAAGGATTCTAGATCGACTAATGGATATGTGTTTACACTTGGAGGAGCGCTATATCTTGAAGTCTTCCAAGCAAAATGTTATAGCTAAGTCCACGATGGAATCGAAATTTATCGCGTTAGATAAATGCGGACAAGAGGCGGAATGGCTACGTCAATTCGTAGAGGACATACCAAGGTGGCCTAAACCGTAACGCCATTAGTATACATTGTGATAGTCAAACGGCAATTGGCGAGCTCATAGCATAATGTATAATGGAAAGTCCAGACATATCAAGGAAATGTGGGGGCGCAATTCCTCGAGCTCTTGCGAACCAAAGCTAGTATTCATGACCATAACGAATCGACTATGAGGACTTGATGTTGTCGTGAGAGTCTTGTGTGAAGTGTAATGTCGCTCACGAAAATGGATGATGAGTTCAAGGACATCGTGTTCACTCGGATCTAGAGAATAAGTGCATCTCACAAGGGAAGGTTCAAAGGGTTACACCTACCTATCCTATGCAAGACTTAACCGAAATTTTACCAAAACTTTCGTGTGTTTCGACCGATTTCCATTCATGTGGGGATTGTTGAAAAATAGTTTTGCAAAATGAGTTTTGCAAATTTTGGACACTATTTAATATATGTATATGTTATATATATTTATATTTCTTGATAGCTTTATGCTCTCCTCGACGAGAGCCTTGCAACGAGCTAAAGTATGTCCAAAATGGAGTTAATATGTTTGAGATATCGTGTCTCAAAGTGGACACGTGAAACACAAATTTGGAAAATAAACACATCCCACATCGCCTAGAAAAGGAAGTGGAAGTGTGTTTATATAGAAATCTTGATATGAACCTTCAAAATGATTTGTTGGTTTTACTCCAACACCTACATGCTTGTGCTGAGGGTGGTGCGATTTCGTGATTTCGGGCCAAAATGGGTTCAAGCTTCAACTCATGCGAGCCGCCGACCTATGGACACGAATCGCAACTCCGAAATCTCGCGATACCGCGTATCTTTTGTCGCAGATTTCGTTGTCATTATTTCCAGTTTGTGTTCATTTATTTTGGAACCGATGAACTTTTTAAACAAGTTAAATAGAATCAGTTTAAATAAATGGAAGATAATAAACCCGTGTTTAATATTTTAACAGATTCGCATATCTGTGTATTATTTGGCAGATATCTTTCTTGGTGACCAAGATATGTTTAGCCTATATATTAAACACATCTCATTCGGTTTTTAAACACAGAAAAACGCAACTCCTCTGCAGCCGATTTCCAGCAGTTCATTCGATCAGAAACGAAAGTTGCTTCCGTGATCTTTCAGGCAAGTTTGTCACGTCCATTGTACATCGACTTTGGCGAGTTGTACCACAGGAAGCAGACGGCTTATCTGTTTAAAGGAATCGTGTTAAACTCGAGCCTCTTGCCACGACCTTTCACGCTTTTGTTTGATTAACGTTCTATAGTGTCTGTCTTCTACTTCTACCCCGTTCTGTCTGTTATTTAATTTACTATTTTTTATTTCTGTTAATTTTATTTACTGTCATTATGATCTGATTTTATTAATAAAAGTGTACACAGTTTCCCACATACTCCCCCGTAGTTCGGGCGATAAAAGCACTAAAGCTCGGACTGGATATAAGATAAATTTTATTTTTATGAAGACGTCCACAGTAGCTAGCAATGTGAAATCTTCATAGTCTTCAAAAGGGACGGTGTTGAAAGCCATCCAAATAGTCGGAAGGCTAATAACCGCCAAGATGTTGAAAACACAATTTGAACAATTTAAACTAAAGAGATTGGAAAAGTTTTATATGGATATAAAACAACTTAAACTAATGAGCAAAAAAAGAAACAGAAGCAAGGAAAAAAGAAAAAAAAATACTTTTTTCTTTAATTCCAAAGAAGAAAGTAAATAAAATATTTGACTATAAAATAATAACTCTAAAGATGCACCATGATTGGTTAGATCGGTGTTATGAGCATGGAAAACAAAACCTCAAATGAATGAAGTGTAGTGGAGAAATGGACACAACAGCAAACTTTATTTTTACTTCTGTAGTGACAAATTTATAGAAGATCTGAGATAGAGAAGGGTCAATTTGATGGGGTGGCTAGACAAGTAGACAACGGGTTTATGATGGCCGACAAGGTCTCATAATTAAACTTGCTCTAATACTATGTTGAATGATAAAACATTGTAAAACCCCGTAGGTATTACATTATTAGAGTAATGATCAAATAAGAAATAAAAGTAAAATGATAAGGATGAGAAATAACCACAGCCGCACATTTTCTATGCACTTACAAAAAGATATGCATCTCCAATGAAATTCTCCTTCTACATTTGAAATGTGATGCAGGTTTTACTGACCAGGTTTTAATATTTATAATGTCTCGTTATACATATGGTCTACCTTAATGCACTAACGGGCAGTGTACCCGGTCGTGTGTAGTGTAGTATTCGGTAAAACCGAGTCGTCCCAAGAGCTATGTGTGTTGGATTATTACTAAGTCTAGGTGTCACAGATTTTAATATGATTTCGATAAGGAATTAATTAATTAACTACTAAAGCAAATAAAAGGGAAATAAAGGCAAAGGTTTAATCAATAGAGAGAGTGGTCTTGACCTAGTTATTCCTCCTAGCTAGTAATTTCTACGCCTAATTACTTCCAATTACTTGGTGGGGTCAAATTCGAGAGGACAACATTTGGTCAATTCGCCTAACCTATCGGCAAAGATGCCACCATCGGAGAAGTCGGTGTCCCTTCATAAGTCCAGTTGTTCTGGTCCCTAAGCCGAGTCATTAAGTACCGCTACATGCTAGACTTATAATAGTGAGTGGTAGGGGTTAGCAACTTAAACACTCACCCCTAATTCTTAAGTTCATCCAAGCGGTAGGTGACCCGGTTGGTCAAATCGCACAAGTAAAGGGTCGTCATTGGTCATATCTTACCCTTCCCGCCTCGCCCTACTCACTTAGGGTCGATTGGTCATATCTCCTAAGCAACTAGCCTCTACCGCCATTCAAAATTACCAAACAAGGGTAGCTACCAATAAACTATGCATGCATACACTTAGAAATAAGTATACTGAAGTAATGTAAACGAAACAAAACAATTAAGGAATCATAACTAGGCCAAGACCAAGAGGTGCTTAGCCGCTCATATTAACCATACAAATCAATTCAATATTCAAAGTTACGAAATACATGAATCGAAAGTAAAGAAAAGATAAAATGCTAATGCTTATCGTAGGGAGTGATTTCTCCTCGAGACAACTCCGTATGCTCTCTAGACACGCTTTGGCTTCTTCCACGTTCTTTGGTTGTGGTATGCGAAATGGGATGCTTTGAAATGATGGAAATCGTGGGGTATTTATAGGTCGATCGGGTTACAACAGTAACTAATAGAATAGTTACGCAGTTATCTGCTAATTCATCGTAATTTGCACTAGATTCATTGGTTACGGCGTAACCTTATAAGTAGTTACGTCGTTATCTTCAATATTTCTTGGTTACCGGAGTTTATGCAATAGTTACGCGTAGTTATCGCCGCGTGGAACCTCATTTGACCTAATATAGTTATGTCGTAATCTTTGGGAGAGTTACCGTAATCTTACGATGAGTTGGCTTTACGAGTCACGCTTAGTTACAGCGTAATGTGAGAGATGAGTTACGTCGTCACCTCTTCAAAGTCAAAGATACTATGATAAATCTTTGATAATTCTCCAATTCCGCGTCTCTTTAGCTCCAATGCTCGTAATTTACCTGAAAGTGAAAAATAATGGAAAACAAGCGTAAATCCGTATAAATGATATAAATTACAAGCATTATCGGGGGAAATTGACACTTAATATTCAGGATTATTTGATGTTATCAAAATGTATGGCTAAAAACATTTTTCATTATTCTTATTTTTATTTTTATTCTTCTTATTTCACATTGTTATTAATAACTATTTATAATGGCAATTACATAGAAACCCTAATCATTGTGACAACCGACAATTTTTGAAACAATTTTTATGCCGCATTAAATCTAGTAAAAAGGATTTTTCACCTGAGAACTGTTTTGAACGTAATTTGGGAGGGATATTGGGATATTATCCTGTGAAATGAGAGTTTGTCTCATGAGGCAAGATGTTATCTCGGGAAATGTGAGTATGTAGCACAACGCGTACCAGCGAGTCTAAACCTAATAATACGTGATTAAATTGATTTATGAAGTTTTGAATAAAGATAGACATATAAATATTTAACGGAAGGGTAGGATAAGACATGGGATATACAAATGGTGTAAAATAAAAATCAAGCAGGTAGTCTAAATCTATAACCAAGTCATCACCACTTACCGTCCGCCCAAAGTTCAAGCTTTGAAGTCAAGAAACCGGATTATGAAATACTAGGTAGATGTGTCATTAGAGGACGTCATGATGGGCACACTACATTTTCTCCAACGGTTGGCATAATTACCAATTCCAATCTTCGAATGTGACCGAGGTGGCCTCCTCGATACTAAATCTATAAAAAGCTCATAACATAGTGCTTATAACATCGCAATTTAAAATAACTAAATAACATAACAAATCTTTTTTTTTTTTTTTGAATCATCATTTTTTTTTCTTTTTTTTCAACATAACAATAATAACTAAACATAATATCCCCCATTTGAGATGAACAACGGAATTGAGGGGTGCAATGATCTTCAAGAATATGTCACGACGAAAGCGTGATTCAGAACCTTTCCACTTAAACCTTGAACTTAGGCAAATGATGACTTCCCAATCACAAATAAAGACTACGGTAGGCTAAGGTGTATAGTGTGTCAAACAATATATTGGGTTAACAAAATGAAAGGAATGGCTCGGTGGGTGTATCTAGGGGTATCTTGCACTAAAGGTGAGTGCAACAAAAGGGTTTCACATGGGGTCGAGAAGTCGAGGGTGACTAATCGATAGACACAATGGTAGGCTATTTGGGTGATAATCCTATAATATTGCCTTCTTAAACCGAAAAGTCCAAATACATCGAGCTAACTCAACATACCTCGCCTATGGTCTCGAAATGATGCAAAGGCCAAGTTCTAAATTTTACAAGCTACCGACACACTCATAATTTGGTAGATTTGGGGTAAAATATTGGAAACGGATAAGGCTAATCTCACCATATAATATCAAGGGTTGTATGTTCTTGGCTAAGGTCTAATCTAGTTAGGTTAAGAAAAACATGTCAAAATTTTAAAAATGGCATAATTTTTCAAAATAAACTAGAAAAATGAGGGCAAACTAAAGTTCAAGAGATAATTCTACTCCCGTCCCCCCACTTGAATTGTACAAAGTCCCTTTTGTACTAAGCGTTAAATAAAGGTGAAGAGAAAAGAAGAATTATAGCGAGAACTTCCCTGAAATTTGCTCCAAAAAGAAAGAAGGCCCACTAAAAAGAGATGTGCCTTCGTATAAGCATCCATGAGCAAACTTCACACTACCGACAAGCATAATTCTAAAAAAGAAAAAATGAAAAATGAAAAACAAACCTAACTCACTTTCTTAGGAATCATGGTTGCATTTAGCATGTGCAACAAGCCTTTTAAACCACTTGGTGTCCCAAGTGGACGAGTGAAGTCTCGTGAGGGTTTACAGGGAACACACCCACAAAGTTCATTTAAAATACTAATACAAGGTAATTGTGTTTCAAAATGAAAGAAGTAAAACAGAGGAAAGTTACTTCGTAACTCTTTGAGGGAGTTACGCCGTAACTGGCAAAACCTGACATATACTGCAAAACGTGTGGCTATGGCGTAACCACTGAGATGGAGTTACGCCGTAATTGGTACTGCACCCGAAATTCTGTTGCAAGGGGTTGGTTACGGCGTAATCACTGAGATGAGTTACACCGTAACTAAGGTCAGATCAGCAAACTGCAACAGCAATCACTCCTCGTTTCCTGCGCAAAAAAATGGTAAAAAACACAAAACCCTACAGAAATGGAAATAAAACAAAAGAAAGGGATAATTCGGGTTGTCTCCCGAAAGAGCACTTTTCTTTATTTACGAGTCTTTAAGTTAGACTCAGAGCCTTAGGGCTTTATGGAGGCCTTTGGACTTGACCGACTTCCTCCATGTCTTTCATCAAGTTATGCATGACCCAAGCGACATTTGTGGCTGTGCGGAGGTATTCTTTAGTCTCGATCTTCCGAATTTTTCAAAATTTTTCCTTCGGTCCCAAGTGGTATCTAGTGAACTCATATTTTTTGGCAATAATCGGTGGCAGCCTCTTAAACGGGATCCCAAGAAGTTTGCATCTTCTTTTCTCGTGTACTTCATCATCGGGGTCAATGAATCCATCCTCACCTTGTAGCTCAAGGTAATCAAAATCATCATCGTCGGAATTGGTATCTTTAAGTTGGTCATCGTTGACTGAATTTTCCACGAGCATTTGTTTGCATTCCTCTTTTTCCTTTTTCGATGAGTCCTTGGTGTCATCATCGGATTCTTCATTTGGAACTTCGTTGTCAGGTTGATCTTTACTCATACACCCATTCCAGATTTTCTCCTTAGTTAGCGCGTCAATTTTTCCGTATTTGATTTTAACCCAATCGTCGAATCCTAGATCATCTGGCCATGGTAATTCTATTCTTTCAGAGTCATTATTCGAGGTCTATAGGAACTCGTCTTCCCCAGCTCTCTCAATGCTGCTTCCCCCGTTACATTCATAATCAAAAGGCTTGCAGGAAGCCCAAACATTTCCGTCAGTGGTTTTAATTTGCTCACACCAATGATTTTTAGTTCCTTCGTCGTCGTTATTGCCAGAAGGAATATCGTCGAGGGGTTTAATGGTCTTCCCTTGAAGAATATGTCTTTCATATTTGAGCTCTAGATTTCTTAATAAGACCGAAATAATTATTGCGTCACCGAACCTTACTGAGTACCAATCTTCGAATGACAGGTCCCCAAAATCAACGTCATGCCTTCCCGATTCATGTGGGCATATCCAAACTTCGTTCTTCACATTTCCCCCTCCGTTACAATACTCACGAAAGGGGTTGCAAGTCGGCCATGTGTTGGGAATTGCCGATTTGAAGATTACAAAACCACGAGCAAGAATGAAGAAAGAAGAAACAATGAGGGCCTAATATGTAATAGTTAGCTTAGCTTTTCTAGTAAGCTAACTATTACATATTAGGCCCTCATTGTTTCTTCTTTCTTCATTCTTGCTCGTGGTTTTATAATCTTCAAATCGGCAATTCCCAATACATGGCCGACTTGCAACCCCTTTCGTATATTTTGTGTACATAGTTGTATATATTTGTGTTGTATGTTATGTGTTCTACTAACCATCTTGCAGATCAAGTTTCAAACAAACAATCAGTGGGAACAAATAACAAAAGAGCAAATATAAAAGTCTTTTATTCATTGATAAAACACTTCATTCTAACATGCAGTGGGAACAGTACAAGACTCAAAACATTACAAGCTTGACACAACACTCCTCCAGACTCAACACTTCTCCAGACTCCAGCTTCAATCTTCAAGGCCTCCTCTCTGGCCTCCTGTTTCCCCACTCCAGCATCCTATGATGCTCTTTTCCTCGCCTGTCCATCCATTCCAACATTGGCGCTGCAGCCAGACCCATCACAGTGTTTCTCTTGGTGGGGTTGGATGTGGAGGGTTGGGGGTTTGGAACTGAAGCACCTGGTGGTAGAATAACAAGAGGAGCAACATTGAGTGGCCTGAAGTTGCGTGGCTTGTAGGTTGGATCATTAACCTCATCATCAGTTTCTTCATTCATGGCATTGAGCTCAGCACTGGATACTTCAAACTCCACATGAGAAGGAGGATTGTGAACATCTTCATCTGAAGAAGTGTATGCAAATGGTGACTTGCTAGGAGGCTCTCTAGAGATGTAAGTCACATTGTTGGATGCACCAGGAGGAAAGTAGTTAAGCCAGTTTGGTTCACTTTCAGATGATGATAATTCAATAGGATGGTTTGGGGAGTTGTTCATGGTTATTTGGTTGATAGTCGTTTTCTTGATTAGGGTTATGTGGTTTGTTTGTATGGTCATTGATGCAAGGGTTGGTTTTATAGACTTTATGGAATCTTAGGTCGGTAGAAGTTATGGTAAATATTGATGGTTGGAATTTGTATCGCTAAAAGTTACGATTGAGACCGCATAAAACCTTTTATGGGTCAAAGATTTGATTTGATTCCTTCTTCATTCTTTTGATATTGTGTTCTACGCGGATGGATGAGTGGATTCGCTTATAGCTTTGGATTGGTAAATACGGAAAAAAGTTAATTGGTTTCTGTTGTTTGACTGTTTGGTTTCCCCTGGTTGACTTTTCATTGCTGCTGGTTTTGATAAAATTTGGGAATTTAATTCGGGATTTATTTAAAGTCAACATTGGTCAAAGATTTGTTCCGAATCTGCTGTCAATTTAAACGATTATTTTGGGTAACTCATTTAAATAGTCAATCAGACGTATCCCACACCACAATTCCCTCTTAATTTGAATCCTGCTCATCTTCAATCTTCTCACTCTGTATCAATGGCAACACTCGATTACAAAGGAGATCACAACAAAGTTGCTTTCTTGGAACATGGCAAAGGGAGTGATTTGTATGACTCCATGATTGATTTTCTTCTGCGTTCCAATATCAGGTATGCTCTCACTTTCTCTCCATCAGTTGTTTATGACTCTCTTGTCAAGCAATTTTGGTCCACTGCTAATGAGCGATCTCCTACTGGTTCTACCAAAGAGATTGTGGCTACCATTGATGGAGAAGAGTATGTGATAACTGAGTCTCTCATTAGGACTCAGTTACAATTTGATGATGAAGGTGGTCTCTTTGAGAACAATAGAGATGAGATTATTGCTGGTCTAACCAGCTTAGGGTATCCCTTTGATGGGAAAATCATTTGGTATAAAAATAAGTTTTGCCCTAAGTGGAGGTTTTTTGTTCATACCTTGCTTCAGTGTTTGAGTCCTAAATATGGGGGGTTGGGATCAGTTTTCTAGTTCTATTACAAATGCTATAATCTGTTTGGCCCATGGTAGAGAGTATAAGTTTTCAAGATATATTTTTGAGGAAATGCTTAAGAATATAAAGGATACCAAACATAAATTTCTTATGTATCCTAGATTTCTTCAAATGATATTAGGCATTGAAACCTCTGATAAAACTCCAAGGGTCATTACTAAATTAACTGCTAAGTTATTTGCAACAATGAAAACTAATTTTGCTGGTGAACACAGACCTCTGTTACCCTCTATGTTGCCTGGTGTCAATGTTGCTGCTGGTGCCTCTGCATCAGTTGCCACTGATGACCAACAACCATCTTCACCTCAACCTGTTGCCCCACCCTCACTAAATATTGTTGCTCCCGAGGAGCGGTGGTTGCCTCTCGAAGTTCTGAACAAATTCTGTTGAGATCGAGCTAACTCGCCCAACCTTTTGTTCCACCTACTAGTACTCCTAGACATTATTTTGAGGATGACACCACTTTTGGTGATGATTTTGATGTGTCTCCTCCAAGGTCCAATGAAGTTCCAAATACCACAGGTAATCCTGCTGGTGGAGCTGAGGATCCTAATGTACTAATGCATATGTCTAGTTTATTCAACAGGTATATCAAGAAGGTTGATGATTTGGAGCTTAAGCTTCAAGAATCCAGGGATGAGCTTAAAGAGACCAAGCAGACTCTTGGTGGTGCTTTGGTTAAGTTGTTGAAGAGGGTGACATATTTGGAGGTAAGGCTTAATAATAGGAGGAGCAGAGTTGTGGTGTCTGATTCTAAGGAGGAACAAGGTAATGAGAGGACACATATTGATCTTGAGGCTCTACATGTCTTGGCATCTGTTTCATTAGGAGAGACTCTAGCTCCAAAGGATCCAGAAGTTCAAGTGTTTCAAAGGAGGCAGGTTAGGAAGAGGAGTTATCTAAGTCAAATGGCCCTCAAAGCTAGTATGGTGGATTCTTCTGAACCTTCTGTTGCTGCTGATTATGTACACGTTCCTTCTGACAAGGTGTGTGAGGATAAGGAATCAGAGGCTTTAGATACTATTGACACGTCTGTTGCTGCAGATAAGCCTGATCCTTCATCTGTTGCTTCTGAGATTTCGAAGTCCATTCCCTCTGATCCAAAGGATTATTCAGTTGAGGATGAGTCTTTGCATGCTTCTCAAGTTGATAAGGGCAAAGGTAAAGTACTAGATGAGGATATGGACTCTGATGAATTTAAGGCTGAACAAGCTAGGCTATTGAGTCTTCATGAGATTTCACAACGTGATAAGGAAATTGCTGCAAAAACTCAGGCTACCTATGATGCAGAGTTTCAAAGTCAGTCTTCTACAGTTCCTGAGGTCACACCACATAGAAGAAAAGAACTTGATGATCTTGCTCTGAGATTTACTGATGACACTTGGAATCAACTGGCTGGTGGTGTTTCTAACAATCCAACTCTTGCCCAATCTATATTGGGTGGTGCCTTTGATTTTGACAATTATGTTGATGACATTATGGCTCTAGTGAATCAGAGAAAGAAAGCAGATGCAGAACGCAAGGCTAAAGCAAAAAGGGACAAACCTCTCTCTCAAGCTGAACAGAGAAAACATATGAGAGAATTTGTCAAGAATACAAGTTCTCATTGCTTATAATACACAGTTGAATATGGCATTTGTGAAATCCTTGCCCGATGATCGTTGGTCAAAGAGTATAACACCATTCTCGCAAGGTTGGAGTAAGGATGGTCTCAATCCTTATACCTGTGGTGAAACGCCTCAATCTCTTCCGGAAGGTCCCGATCCTAAGAGATTAAAGACCTGTGATGCTTCCGATGATGCTCCGCCACCGAGGAGACACCAGCTGATATAGCTCAATCTATTCCTTCTGACAGCACTCCAAAGGTTTCTACCGAGATGCTCGTGACTCGTCACCGAGAATGTGCCACCTCATGAAGAGAAGGATCTTTCTACTGATGAGAAAGAGCATGTGTCCACTCCACAAAATCCACCAGTTGTCTCACCTGCAAAGGAGGTTGTGGTTACCCCTGAGGCCACACATGTTAGTGCTACTTCTTCTCCTTCTTCTGGAAGAAGACAAAAGAGTCTAGCAAGAAAGAAGGGGAGTTCCTTTGATCTTCAGGCCACTGAGAGCTCTTTTATACAGGATTTTGTAGGATATTAGTTTTCACTTACACATCAAACCAAAACAACAAGTTGGCGTATAAATGGAATTCTAGAGAGAGAAAGTTAGAGGTTTAGGGAACTTAGTGAGAGAAAGTGAAAGATATTATTATGAGTTCCAACTCTACCTGGGAGAGAGAGTATTTATAGTCTTATATAAACGCCACACACAATCGTGGATCGTGCATACAGGGTAAAGACCCGTCTGTCCTCCACGGTGTTACTTAACTAAATACTACTTAACTAAAATAACTACGACTACGAGCTTTCTAACGATTACATATACTTGAGGTGACCGACTCTTTAATACCGGAATTTCTAATTCCTAACAATCTCCCTAAGGAGGTCACCTCAATCATGTACTAAAATTACATTGAATACAAACAGATATTACAAAAAATTGTTCTTGCATTCTTGATGTAGTAATTTGTTCAAGCTCATAGTCATTGATTCTTCTCATTGCAAGTTTGGTTAATCCAAGTGGAGGTCTTTTATCGATCCACGTGATAATAATTTTGAGCCGACTTTTGAGACCATCACCAACAAAATCTCTCGAGACATCCATTGTGGTGTTGGTATTATGTGATGTTGTGACTTTCGGACGACATGCTCACATTCTAGATCATGATATCTTCTCATCGCCAGTAGCGGAGGCTTTCGTTGATTCATGATATTGGCGCAGCGTAGGAGAAGCATGGAGTGAAAAAATCGAGTCATTGATGCACTTATCATGATTTCGAGATGAATGAATGTATTGTGTGAGCATGCGGCTATGGATTGACCGCTTCATTACGATCACCAGAACGCCGGGTGTACCGCATACAACAGCTTAGCAATAAAGCATACAAAAGTGTCTTGACCACTTTAGTTGAATTGAGGTACACGGCCCACGGTTCCCGCTGATCGAAAGACAAGTACCGCTGTGATCGTATAATTAAGAATTTCCTTGACGAGGTTTCTTGGTAATGTCAAGTCGTTTCTCAAACCGGAACGCCTCAAAGAAGACAACACGGAGTGAGTGAACCAATAATTTAAGTCCATCGATTGATGAAAAGAGATTTGAAAATAATCGTGTATTGCTCAATAGAAATTGTTTTGCAATACAACGGTTTTAATGAACATCAATTATCAATCATAAAACACCTTTTGATTTGAAATATCCGTACCGGTCGATTTGCTAAAGAAAAGAGTTTTTAAGCACAAAGACCGGTTTTTCAAAGGTATCCGTCAATCCATAATTTGAACGAGATTGATTCAAGAGATTGAATCACCCCATTGTTTCTGCTCATTGTCACATGGTTGATCTATATAATAGATCTCACCCGCCACCTACCGGAGCTTGTTTGATGTTGGCTCGAGAGGTTTTCCATCTTCATTGTGAATATGTTTACACATCACTCGATGTTCCGCAATACCACAAGGATAATGCGTAGGACTCAAGATATAATCTCTTTCCACATTGTGTGAAATGTAGAGTCTTCATTGAAAGTGTCCTAATGAGATTTATTGATGATCTCGTGGCTCTAGACTCAATTTTGTGCATATTTGGATCCCGTGCGAGACTGGGAGAGGGTCTCCTTTTCAATATCAACGATCTCTAAGAGAAAGTCGATAGATAATGTTGGTTCCCGTGAGAATGAAACAAGTCCTTTAAGAGGAACTTGAGTGGTTTGGAAAGTTGAAGTGCGGTGTGTCACCGTGTCCATGACGCCTTGTCTTCAATACCGATGTTACCATCGAGCATATGAATTGAACCCGGTTTACGCCCTAAGGTTGAATATATGGAGGCTATTTGTTTACACCTTTTCTCATTCAATTCTTTTTAATTCTTCAACCTTCAAGGCTTACCGAGACTTCATAGCTAGAACCTTGTTGGGTTTATTTCAAGATTAGCTCGGTCTCGATCCGCACTCTTCCCATATCTCATTTTTCTCCTTTTATCATCATACCTAAGAACTCTACACTAACTAGTGGATAGTCCTCGGTAGATCCCTCCGTTCTCAAGCGGATCATGGAACACATACCTAACCTTATCATCCTTATATCACCATACATAAAGTAAAGTTGGTCGGTGTATTTGGTATTGTTCATCGGCCATTGGAACCAATTGAAAATCAATCCAGATACTTGTGATATATTATCAAAGCATTTTGTACCTGAATTGTTTTTGATATTTTTAGAATAAATGCTCCCCCTCAACATGTGCATGAATTGTTTGAAATCGTTTTGCACATGGAGGCAAGAGGAAGAAATTACTTCTTTGATTACCATTTTCTAAAAGATATCACCATCACTTCCTTGATCAAATCAAGTAGATAAAGCATTTCCGGGAAGGATGAGGTTTCCATAAGTTTGCTCCCCTCAATATGTGCCTCGAGGTTTGGAAAGAGTTTTGCACATACTAGAGGAACCTTGCACATTGAGATCAATGATCACGCTTCAAATCATAGGTTAAGATAGATGCTCCCTCAACATGTGCATGGAAAATTTGAAATCGTTTGTCACATGTGGGAAGGATAGCATGTACATCCTTATAAAACCATTTACCGAATTATCGGTGTAACCAATTTAAATCACACATTCTCCCCGATCATAATTATCAAATCATTTGAGATTTGTGATCTCTTATTGATTTAAATTGATTTTGAAAGATTTTAAGGGAATTGTGACTTGATTATGAAAGCGTTTTAATCGATAAGGATCGGATTTTTAGACTTTAAACTCCATTGATGAAACATGCATGTACATCTTTTGAAAACAATTTAATGCCAAATAACTTTTTAATTTAATTGAAATCATTCTCCTCCTCAATCAATGACATAGGTTGTTGATTGAGATAGAGATTTTGACAAATAAGTCCTCGATGATTATCAAAAATAGAGACCGAGTTATTTTTCAAAGTAGTTAGTTTTCGAGATAAATGTTTATAGAATCGAGCATGGAATTTGAAAACATGGTAAAGCATGGCTCGTTTTTCTTTGAAATGCGGGTTATTGCTGAAATGACAATAAACCATTGTTTCTCTTTCTCCCAAAAATAATTTTTTGATTTTTGATTTTGATTTTTTTTTTTTTTTTTTTTTTTTTTTTTTAACATTCGAACAACATCTAAAGTCCCGTGTCATTCTTTGAATGACATCTCAAAGACGTAGATATTATCGAATCGAGGAAAACATGACAAAAGGACAATATATATATTTTTTTTGGAATTTTCAAGATTTTTCAAAATTTTATGGATTTTGAAGGTTTTATATTTTCTATTTGATTTTGAAGGTTTTATAATTTTGTATTTTGTTTTTCGAATAGATATATACAAGAGATAGATGAAGATAGACCTTACTCCTCGTCTTCTCCTGAAGACGCTTGAGTGTTTCGGTTGAAGGCTTTTCAAGCCAAGACGTGGAAAAATAAACTCAAACGTTCTCTTGGAAGAGCTTTGGTGAAGATGTCTCGCTAACCGATATTCGACCTCACAAAATAGAGTTCCACCACACCTTTTTCCACTTGTTCCACGATGAAATGATGTCGAATGTCGATATGCTTTGCTCTTGAGTGTTGAACATTGTTGCATGAGAGCAATAGCACTTTTATTATCATAGTACGGAGGGATTTTGTTGAATTCAAAGCAATAGTCGATAATTGAGATCTCATCCATAAGATTTGAGCACAACAGATGACATGGCTATGTATTCAACCTCAGAGAGGAAATAGAAGTACTCGTTTGCTTTTTGAAGACTAGCTCACAAGCTTGTCACCCGAACCGAGCACCTCCAAATGTACTTGACGAGTATCTTGACACCGCATGATCGGCATATCCGTGATAGGTCGTTAGTGATACGCAGGCTGTCCTTCGGTACCAAAGACCCATATTGATGGTTCCTTGAGATACCGAAGACCCGCTTAACCGCTTCAAGGTGCTTTTAGTAGGCTTAGCTCGGTATCTAGCACACATGCAAGCAAATGAACAAGATGTCTGGTCTACTAGTTTGTGAGGTACATCGGGGATCCAATCATACTACGATATTTTGTTTGGTCAATCATGATCCCGAGTGGTCCTCATCTAGTTTGGTTCGATCAATCATGGGGTGTCAATGAGGTCACTTGAATCAAATCCAAATTTCTTTAAGATCTCGCTTGCATATTTAGATTGATTTATGAACATGCCTCCGGACTTTAAATTTGTAATCCCAAGAAAATGACATTTGTCCCATCATTGACATTTGAAATTTTGAACTCATTT